>CM057091.1:31954033-32534033 GCA_029959045.1 Taenioides sp. WSHXM2023
GGGGAGGAAGAGAGGAGGAAGAGGATAGGGGAGTTGGAAGAGGAGGGGAAGAGAGAGGAAGAGGGGAGGAGAGGAGAAAGAGGAGGGGAGGAAGAGAGGACAAAGAGAATATGAGAGGAGGAAGAGGAAGAGGGGAGGAGAAGAGAGGAAGAAGAGGAAGGGAGTAAGAGGAGAGGAAGAGCAAGGGAGGAAGAGGAGGAAGATGAGAGGAGGAGGGGAGGAAGAGGAGAGAAAAGAGAAGGGAGGAAGAGAAGGGGAGAAGAAGAAGAGGATGGGAAACAAAAGTGGGAAGAGGAGGACACTCAATGTGCTCTTCCTTTCCTCCCTTTCTCCCTTTCTCCTCTCCTACCTGTGCACTTCTCCTCTTCTCCTTCTCTCTTCCTCCTCTCTTCCTTTCCCACTCTGCCAGAGCATTTCTCCTCTCTTTCAACTCCTCTTTCCCTCTCCTCCTCTCCTTCTTTACCATACAATCCTCCTTTTCTTCTCTATTACAATTCTACTGTCCTCCTCTTCTCCTCTGCCAGCGCACTTGTCCTCTCTTCCTCTCCTCCCCTCCCTCTCTTCCTCCTTTCCTCTACCAGCACACTCCTCCTCTCCTTCTTTGTCACTCTTCACCTCCACTGCCACCACACTTTTCCACTGCTCCTCTCTTCCAGTCCTCCTCTCCCTCTCTGCCATAAACACCTGCTCTCCTCTGCCAGCACACTCCTCCTCTTCCTTTCCTCATTCTTTCCTCTCCTCTCTCTATCCTTCTCTCCCTCTTTTCTATCCATCTTTCATCCCCTCCTCTCTCTCTCCTCCTCTGCCAGCACTTCCTTTCCTCATTCCACACACACACACACACACACACACACACACACACACACACACACACACACACACACACACACACACACACACACACACACACACACACACACACACTGTACTTGTCCAGTGGAGAATTGGTTTTCCTGTTCACTTTTATGTTCTAAACACAAGGCCAAGTGTGGAGCGTATATCCAGGGACTGTGCCACTGTTGAAAACTATCACCACACACAAGTACACAGGCAGTAAATACACAAGTACACAGTAGTGCACACAGAAGTACACAGGCAGCAAATACCACAGGGAGAGAGGAAACATCTAAATATGGGAGGATTTCTTGTAGAAGGTTAGGGGCCCTGTACTAGATTTCGTTTCATGCATTTGAGCAAAATTTGTCTAGTACAGAGATATTGTATAAGCAGCTCTTGAGGTAAAATGGGTTCACTGTGTACTTCCTGCATCTGATTACAAACCATTTTATTGTCAGAGAATCAGGAAGTGTGTGGTTAGCATTAAAGGTCCTATAATCACGCAGAATTGACTCTTGTGAGCTTTTAGCCATGTTAAAATGTTGTTACCTCCTCTAAAAACAGACCTGGAGTTGTGTTTTGTTTCATACACACACATTTGGCTAACTCTTTATTATTAGTCTGTCTACATTTCCAAAGCTGAAAATGCTCTATTCCACCTTGTGATGTCATGAAGCAGTCATCAGCAGCAATCAAGCGTTTTCTTATGAGAGAAAAAAATTGTTTAAAAAAAAAAAAAGCATGATTTGTGTGTTAAATGTGTGTGAATGAAACAAAACACAACTCCAGGTATGTTTGTGACGAGGAAACAACATAACAGATCAGAGAATAGTGTGATATGGGCCCTTTAATGCAAAGAAAATACCTTGAAAACCCAACAAATACATTCTATTCAACAATATAGCACATCAGCACCACGGACAGCTCCACAGATCAGCAACACAATCACTATTATAACCTGCGTACACGCATAGGAACGCTTTCTATAGATATTGCTTTTGCTTCGTTATGGTGCTCTATATGCCATAATGACCGAGAGGCAAGTGCACGGTACCAGAGTGAAGCACGCAGGGAACGAGAAGAGGTAACAGCCCCGGAACAAGAGTAAACAAAGTCCAAACAAACGCGTATTCTCCGCCTCAGGGAAGATACGCTGTGATGGTGCAGAGAGAGGAGGTAATATGGAGCAAAGTGTACGTTCTGTCACCACACTCACAACTACTGTTTGAAATGCAAGCGCTGATGGGCTGTGGTTTGGAAAAGCACAGGGGTTTTTTTGGTTTTTTTGTTTGTTTGTTTTTTTTTCAAAATGTTACAGTGGTTAGGTTAACTACATGTAGTCTGTAGGGTTGTCAAAAGTATCAAAAATCAGATACTAATTGAAACTAAAGCTAGTGTTGAAACTAGATACTCGTTTGAGCTTTAGAATGATCTGGAGCTGTATCAGAACAAGAGCATATATTCAATTTAATTCAGATTTATTTATATAGCACATTTAAAACAACTTCAGCTGACCAAAGTGCTTCACGTAAAAGTCAACCAAAACAGAAGAAACAGATATACAGATAACACAATACATGTACAAAAAAAAAACTACAGTAAAACACCAAGATATTCAGTCTACCTAGTATTAAATGCCGGGGAGAAGATGTGAGTTTTTGGACCACTATGGAACCTACTTAGACCACTGAGGGATTACGCAGGCATAGGCCACATGGGAATGGAAAAGAAAGTATGATTTACACTTTAAAATCACAGTCTATTGTCTAAAGTTTGTACACCAGCTCCCTGTCAGCTTCAGGATTGATTTTAAGATTCTGTAGTTGTTGTTTTTTTTTTTGTTTTTTTTTCTTTTTAATATGTAAATGGTCTGGCCCCTCCCTATCTCTTTGAGGTTCTGTCTGTCCATGTTCCCAGTAGCACCTTGAGCAGACCAGATGGTTTTAGAAGTTCCAAAGTTCAGGCTAAAAACCAGAGGAAACGGGGCATCCGCTGTAAATATTTAAAAAAATCTTTATATGTCCTGCTATATGCCAAGACAAAGACATGTGTCAAAACGTCTTGGCTTGTCCCATGTAACCATTAAAGGACGTTTATTCTAATTCCAACAGAGTGCCTCGGACTTTTTGACCGCTTTTTACTTTATCACAGTAAGTTTTCACATTACAAGCTTGGTCATCTTCACTATTTGTTAGTTTTTGCTCCTTGTCCTTGAGGAGCACCTGTTGTGGACTTCTACTAAGATACTCTGAAGCTCTCACGTCTTCTGTCTTTTTAAATCTTTGTTGAAAAGTCATTTGTATGCAGAGGCTGAGCAGGGATCGTTTTATTGTGTATTTGTACGTATTAGATTGCACTTTGTATTGCCTTTGTACAAATGTGCTTTATGAATGACTTGACTATAGAAAGAGTGTTTTTTTATTATCATTGTGGTATCAGTATCGGTATTGAGTATCGAGTCTCCTTGGTATAAAAATCAAGGTTGAAATTTTTGTATCGTAACAACACTACAGAGTGGGTTGCCTTTTTTCCTTGGAGTCTAGAAACGCCGAATCCTACATGTATCACCGATTAAGAAACTGGAGAATACTGAGCAGTGGGTGTGTACCGGTGGAGGTGAAAATTGGAGTTTTCATCTGCAAAAAGGCTCAAATATGCACAAATCACTCCAAACACAACTTCGAGAGGGTAAATGAGAAAAGGAAACAACTATATGGTTAAAACTTGAAAAGTCAATTTTGCATTACAGGTTTGCTTTAAAACAACTACTAGTACTTCAGCTACTCTTATTTGAAGAGCACTCAACAACGCGCCACGGTTAAAAGCTCAAAAACTTCATTTAGCATAACACGTCTGGTATTCGAAAAGTGGCACAAATGAACACGTACTTCTAGTCTATGGCCGTTTTGATGAATAATTCCATTTGCCCGCTCCCTTGTCTCCTGTGTCATGTTTCTGAGCCTGACAGTCCGCACTCAGGGAAAAGTGCGTGCCGTTCTGTCTGATTTACATATGTCTTTTGTGAATGCTCTAGACACATGCGAGGAGTGGACCCGAGACAAGTCTCTGAGCTGTAAACCTGCGGCCAGCCAGCCACGACCAGCCAGCAAAGAGCCCCAGTCGTGTTAGCGCACGCACACAAACCCTGCATATTTATACATTTGAGCTCTTCTCTCAAACTGAAAACACTCTGTTCCACCTTGTGATGTCATCTGGTAATACAGGAGGTGCTCTGCTGTGTTTTTAAACTTCATACATCTTCACTAGAAAGGTAAAAGGAGCTGTTAACTTGCAAACTGCTTGACAACATCACTAGGTGGAACAGCATTTTGAGCTTGGGAGATGTAGACAGAGTACTTTGTTGTTAATATAATGTATGTAAACAATTCTGCATAATAGGCCATCTTTAATCTAAATTATCATACAAATATTCCCTTTTCATTTACATATAATTACGGATGAGACATTTTCTTATAATTGTAGGCTTGTATTTCTCAGAGTTCAGGAAATACCTTTACTCTATTGAGAGTGTCGAAATATAAAGGCATTTTATTGAATGAGAAGCACAAGGAAGCAAAGTATTTCTGAGTTTAGCTGCAGTGAGAAGCAGCCTGTGCAGTCCATCGGGAGCTCTGACTTGCAAATCGTTTCTACTGGGCAAAAGTCAACAGTGGTGCATATGATTCTACTATTTCTTTATTTAATGAAAATATCAGCGAGGAGTACAGCTAAAAGTTTTGTTGAGTAAAAGTGAAAAGTAGGGAGAAGAATTTTTAAACAATACCTTACCCTCTATTCGCACGGGATTAGTTTTACCTGGTAAATTGTAATAATTACGTACGTTGTGTTTCTACTTCTTCTACTCCTGTGCGAATCGTCCATGTGTAAAAATTACTGTAAAAATTCCCCGAATTTTACCTCCTGTAATTCTGCAAACTCAGAGCTCCTTGGGTGATTCTAGTCCCATGTGATCGTCTGTAAACTGCCCTGTTTTCCGTCTGCGCGTTGAAGCTAATAGTGATTGAAAACATCTCCACGGCCCATTTTTGGTCCAAATACAAACTAAATCAATATTTATTCTCCACGGACTATACTCTAATCCAGTTATTGTATTTTTCTACAATTAAAAAGTAAAAAACATAAATCAAATTGAGGTAAAGACGTGACCCGGAAGTCCAACCCTGTTATCATGGCAACCGAGGATCAGCAGCATGGTGCGTCTATGGAGAAGTTTGGGTGCTTTTGGAGCAAAGTTTGTAAAGTTTGGATGTGACATGGATGTGATCGTGACACGCTGATCGCATCAGTGTGGTAAGAAACATGTTAAAAATAAACTGAAATTAAAAGTAACGTTGGCAACATGATGAGTTAAAAGGTTCTCGTTTCGTTTTGGTGTTTATCAGTCCAACATGTCCGGAATAAAGTAAAAACATGGCTTATCCCGTGTGAATGTACACAAAAAACACAGATGTCACGGGGTCATTTCAATTTTACTGACGTCCTGAGGTAAAACCAATCCTGTACAAATAGGGATTTTGTTGTCAGATCCTACAACTAAAACCAAATGGAAGTAAAATCTCTCTCTCTGATCTGAACAGGGAGGAAATTCTGGAGGTTCTGAGCTTCACACGACGCGTGTTCTGTCCATATACTGAGAATGAGACAAACTTGGATGTGTCTCTGTCTGCAGGTTAAGGCCCTGGGGACACAGGGTCAGTTGTGATTGTAGTACTTCAAGGTAAAGTAACTTATTGCAAATACTTATGTTACTGTAATTGAGTAGGTTTTTAGTAGATCTTCAAACATGGTACTTGTATTAGTGTATATTTTTAGCCATATAACTGTAATTCGTTTTAGTTACATTTAAAACCATAGACATCGCCAAGTACCGTACTGTCCCAATTTGGTAATAGCTCAGTTCAGCTCAGTGTTTGTCCACTGACCTAAAGGTTGGCGGTTCGAATCCTGCTCTTGACATGAACATTATTGGTAGAGTGGTGTATGAATGTGTGTGTGAATGGGTGAGTGGTTCCTCGATGTAAAGCACTTTTAGTACCTTCGAAGGTACTAAAGAAGCTGTATAAAAATGTCAGTATTTACCATTTACCATTCTCCCATCCCCTGCTCTGATTGGCCAAATCTCAGAGAATTACCATTTAAAACGACTAAATACAGTTTCACACAGTTTAATTGACTGATTGAAGTAACTAGTACTTTGAGTTGTGTTTTCAATGTGTACTTTTTTATTTAAGTACAATTTGGCAGCAGAACTTGTACTTGTGATTGTCATTTTTAGCCATGTAACTTTACTTTTACTTAAGTACAAGTTAAGTAGGCTTCGTATCCTTCCAACTCCGCCCACTTCCTCTGTCCCCTCCCACTCAAGGAAGTACTTTGTTGTTAATATATAATGTATGTAAGCATGTATTGATCGTGTGCAGGTGCCTGGTGACCTCTAGCCTTCCCCTGTCAGTCGTCATGGCGATGGTGGATGAATCTGGCGCCTGACAGCTCTCATCTCGTCTCACTCACAGTCACTGACAGGGGGCGGCAGACGCAACTTTACCTCTTTAGATTTTCTGAACCTGTCACTGTCTAGTTGCACAAGCATACTCCTCTTTTCACATTTCTTTATGCTTATTTCATTGATACTTGCAGCTTGTGTCGTCAGCATTTTCTAGGGGTGTGATGCAAACTGTAGGCACTGCTCTGTCTGAAGTTGTGTTCAAAAAACTTTTCTTAAAAGTGTTTGCTAAAGTGTACATTTTCTCTGCATGGTAACTGCTGAATATTCTACCACTGAGATGCATGTAGAACATTCTACCACCGAGATACACGTAGAACACCCCCAAAAGTTTAGATTGGGACATTCTAGCCTTGTGTGGGTGGCCAAGCGGTCTTCGAGGCATCAGTGTAAGAACCACCCAGGATGGTTTCTTTACATAGCAGCTTTATTCCAATAACTCTGAGCAAACAACATCATCCAACTACAAAATTGGTCCCACTGGTGACCACTAGCAACTACCCAGGTAACCAATTAGTCCTCCCCCTTTTACAATATGACATTATCCATACATTAGAATAAATATTCACATATATACACACACTTACCAATAAAAACATGTACATTCAATTATACAAATCCCTGCCATTTTACTCAAAATGTTAAAATATACAATTTTGTAAACCAAGCACCCCCGCACACTTTGCATTTTTTCAAAGTTCCCACCCAGAACCAGTATAAGCCGGGTGAAGTCTGTCGGAGCGCCCAGAAGACGCCGCTGCTCTGCTCCGAGCCACCCGCTGCCATCTGTAAGTTTTACACTTCTAACTTCACATTTATCCATTTTTGGTACTCTAGACTTGCTAATTACCCGCTGCCTGTGTTTTACAGCGTGGCCGATCCAATACAATGTTTTGCTCTCGACCTTACCACCACCTTACTGCCACCAAGCCCACAGCCTTGACAAACAATGTTTCACCTTTTTAGCTTTTTATAAATATAATAAAAATGCCCGTACAACATATACAGCATATTTGCATCACTTTATTGAAAGTCATTTAAAATTACTGTGACAGGGACTCCACTGTCACACCATGTAATTGTAATGATTGTGTATGCCTATGCTCCTCTTTATACCCACATCACCTGCTCGAATTGTGGTTTAAAATGACAACATTCAGTCATACACTTCTTGAGTGTGAAGGCTTGTAAAAAAGTGTGATCTCAAATGTTTCAAAATTGCTACACAAAGTAAATAGTACTCTAGTGTTTTTATATTTTTCTTATTTTTAACTAGTATATTTCCTGCGTACCTTTTACTTTTACTAAGGTAGATTTTTTGCAGCAGTGCTTGTACTTGTACTTGTAATTGGGGAAGTGGAGAAGACCATAGAGTAGATAGGTCAAATAAATGAAATTAGTAAAAAAACAAACAAACTGACAATTCTGAAGGTTTTAATTTTACTGGTTTAATGGTTGGACATTGCCAGCACATGACATACGAAGAGTACTGTTACCTAGCAACCATAATGTTAACAAGGGCCAATTTTCAGTTTTTTTTTTTAGTGCTCACTGTCAATATTTTGCTGAATGACTGTTTAAACTGAAAGAAACTGATCTGTGCCTCAATCATTCTAAAACTCCAAAAACTTGAATACCGCATTATTCATTCCTAATTCAGCTTCACACACTGACATCAGACGCAAGGTGGCTGAAGTGTCTTGCCCAAAGACACAATGGTCGACGCTGGGATTGAACCGTTGTTTTCTTGTCTTTCTTTTCATTAGTGAATCTCACAAATGGATGACGTTGCTATGACAACTCCACAAGTTACTGATAAAGACTACTGAAGGGGGTGGTATTTAACTTCTATGTGGTATTAACTGCCACCATGTTACCTTTTATTGTTCTGAAAATTCACTGAAAACAACTTATTTACAAGTTTCTCTTTAAAGGTGCACTGTGTAACTTTTCAGGTGGAGTTTATGTTTGTCTGCTTGGCCTAGAATTCTCCAATAGAAACACCTGTAACAGATAAAAATGCTGTATATATTTTAATGCCTTAGTGTTGAACATTACGGGCAAAGCAATAACATCTCAATGGAAACAAGCGAGTGACGGACCCTCCGCCGGAAAAGTTGCACAGTGCGTCTTTGATTGGTAATGTTCCAATTCTCCCCTCCCTTTGCTCTCTGTGCTAAGTCACTCCCCCTTCAGAGCTACCGCACATCACATCAGGTTTGTGAAGTTGTAGTGTACAGTTTTGCATCATGTTTTTGTATATCTATGGAGAATTGCCGTGTGGGAGCGTGGGTGATGTAGGCTTGTGGGTGGAGTATTGCACAGAATCGTACTGCTAACTGTAAGGAGGGTTCGAATATGGCTCGGGAGAGATCACTAGATTACTCAAACAAACATATAAAACCTCTTCAGGTATATTTTTGATGACAGAACGATGTTATAACATGGTAGAAAGCTCAAATGCAAATCTGAAACAGCTTGACAAACAGTAGGAGGACATGCAGACTCCACACGGAACTGACCTGTTCTGAAAGCAGTAACAGCTGTTCTGCCTACTACGCAGCTCAGACATTTATAGCTATGACATTTCTCTGATCAAATTCTGGATAATTCATATTTACAGTAAAATACACATTTGAGGAGAGGCAGGTGCGTAGGTAGCAGAGCGCGACCACAGAATGAAAATAATCCCCGAGTCAAAATAAACAAAGAAAGAAGTGGCGACAGTAACAGAGTCTGTGTCTAACTGTGCAATTGGATAAACCCACACACGATAAAACGGATCATATCACTGGGTTTAGTCCTATTAGCAGTTTGCAGGCAGATGTGTCGGCTGTAAGGTAAGCCAGTGATTCTCAACCCGTGGTACAGAGACCCAGCGTGTGGCAGCAGCAGCAGTATCTAAGCACGGTTCCTTCGTTCAGTCATTTGCTTTTTGAATATCTCCAGTGCATTTTTTTTTAATCCATTTCTGATTTCGAATTCGAATTCCACAGCCAATCAGCTCACCTACCTCTGTTCCTGAGTCCTGCCTACACTTGCCCTGCCGCTCCACACCTGCCCTGCCACTAACCATTAGCGGGATGCACGCTTATTGTAATGTGAAAGCGCTCTGAAGGGGGAGTGACTAAGTGCAGAGAGCAAAGGGCGCGTGGACAATTGTGAAGCTTATTGAAAATGTTAATACACCGTTTTCGACAAATACAGCATTTTCAAAACAATAAAAGGCACCATGGTCATCTAAATGTTATGTGTTAGCAGTAAATACCCCATTGAAGTAAAATACCCCCTTATTAATGC
This sequence comes from Taenioides sp. WSHXM2023, assembly GCA_029959045.1. Classification (NCBI taxonomy): domain Eukaryota; kingdom Metazoa; phylum Chordata; class Actinopteri; order Gobiiformes; family Gobiidae; genus Taenioides; species Taenioides sp. WSHXM2023. Next base: position 31,963,695 of record CM057091.1, read on the forward strand.
ATGTTGCTTTCCCAAAATGCATCTCTCCTCATGTGCAGCGTGCTTCTCACATTTGGGGGCGTTTTTCTCTGCGCTATAAGTAGGTCAGGGCTGTAGCGGCGTTTCAAACTGTACAATCACAGCTCTGCAGCGCCAGTATCTGGCAACGTACAAACACACCATTCCACCTGGTTATGGGGGAGCCAGGATAGGCCGGTGAGCCAGGCTAACTCACCCCAGAGAGAGCCATTAGAGCGGATCACAAACTGAGCAGACGAATACTGGGTTTAAACTGCAATGAATTCATCCCGATCATGAAATAATCAGCAGACCAGATGTGGCGGTAAAGATAATTAGTCTGAGCAGAGCTAATGAGGCGTGGATCAAAAGCATCTGTGGATTTTTTGAGTTTTGAAGCAGGATTTTCCACTATATTCAGGAATATTTGTGTAAGGGAGGTGTTGGGAAGGAGACCTAAACTTGTGACCTCGGGGAAAGAACTGTATAAGGACTAGCTCGGTATCCACAATCTTGTCAGGTTGTCCGGCGAGAACAAAGGGACAAGACGCCAGTTCACACACTCATGCCACTCTTTATTGCTGAATATGGAGGTTCATGTTCTTGGCTGATGGTTCATGTGGTTCATGTGAATCATGCTTTTTGCTCTCAAGGACGAATGAGAATTCAAAAATGAAATGAATGGAAAGAGTCCAAATTCGGAGAGAATGGAGGAAGCGACTGTCCCAGATGGGGAAATACAAACACTGAAAACGACTAGAAGTTGCACTGGCAGCGGGTCAGTCCTGATTGGTTAAGAGTGAGGACGAGTGATAAATGATTGGTTGAAATGGTTGCTGGGCTGTTGCTGAGGCTCAAATGTTGGAATAATAATGTAGTGACAAAAATAGTGAAAACTCAATAACTAAACTTACAACTTAAAGGTTGTATAGAGGATTTTCCAAGGAAAGAGAAATACAGAGACTGTGTCCTTTTTCAAATGTTGCGCATGAGTGACACCCCTAAGTAGAAACGCCGCCTCCCACCACCTCCTTACGCTAGAAATCACGGTTGTTTACAACCAGTGGGCGTTCAGAATTGCTGAACGAATTGTTGTTGAAGTTTCCTGTCCAGAAGTAATTTAGTGACCAATGCGTCAGTCTTTAGACCCTTTGTCTGCTTCAGTGCACGCCATTGCTGGAAGGAATCTCTAAGAATCACCTTAGTTTGGCTTCTCTCCTTTTCCTCTTCCCTTTTTCTTTCAGCGACCTCAAAAACGGACTTTCTTTTGCGGCTAACTGGTAGTGGACTCTTGTCTGCCATCGCAACAAACTTTGTGCTAAATGCAAGGAGGCGACAGTTCGAAAAAGCTGCTAAGAACCGCTGCGTTGGTTTAGTAAACGGCGCCTTGCATATGTGGAATGCATGAGAAGCGAATGTAAACCAGTTAATCCCAGCACGACGGCAAATCAGTTAGGCTAGAAACGTAGGGAGTTTGATTGACAGCCAAACAGCCAATAACCAACTAATGTTTAATTGGCCCTACCACGTCCATAGATGATGATTTTTTCATCATAATTACAAGGCTGTTGCAACTCTGTAATGCTATTTTGAACTTTCATTGACAATTTGAAACAAAAAAAAATTCCTCCATACAACCTTTAATGACAAACACAAAATATGCAAAAAATGACACCCTTGTAAACCATTTGGACAGGAGGAAACAGTAATATTCAGAAATATTCTAGTACTTTTAAAATTATAGTTAAGATATTCTATTTTTGTCACTCAACTTGTGTATAGTAGCAGTAGAGGTAGTAGTAATATTGGTGGTAGCAACAGTAGCAGCAACAGCAGTAGCAGTCGTAGTAGTAGCAGTGATAGTAGCAGTAGTAGTATCATGTTTACATGCTGGATTTTGTGGTAGGGTTTCTCTCGAGCCATGAATCCTCTACATTATGAATAGAGGATTTTCACCTGGACCCAGCGGGGGTTTCTAGTTTTTTGGGGTTGCCAGATACAAAAAAAGGGAGAAAAAATGCTCACAAATAATGCAGAAGTAAAAAAACAAAACAAAACAAAACAAAACAAAAAAAACAGTAAAGGTGTACACTTCTAGTAGTAGTGGCAGTAGTAGCACTAGCAGTAGCACCAGCGGCGGTAGTAGCAGTAGTAGTACTTATTTTGACTTTAAGAGATGCTTATACAATATATCTGTAAAATACAACATACAACTGCAGAATAAGAGTAAAGGCATACTCTTTATGTCACTCAAGCTATGTTAGCCAAGGTAGTAATAATAGAAGCAGTAGTAGCAGCAGCAGCAATAGTAGTAGTAGAAGTAGAAATGGTAGTAATAACAGTAGTAACATTAGTAATAACAGCAGTACTAGTACTAGTAAAATCAGCAATAGCGGCAGCAGTTCTACTAGTAGTACAGTAGTAGTAGTAACAGTAATAGTAGTAGTAACAATTGTAACAGTAGTAGTAGTAGTAAAAGTGGTGGTAGTAGTAGTAGTAGTAGTAGTAACAGTAGTAGTAAAAGAAGTAGTAGTAACAGTACTAGTGGTAATAGTAGTAGTAGTAATAACAGTAGTAGTAGTAGTAGTAAAAGTGTAAGTAGTAACGTAGTAGTAGTAGTAACAGTTGTAACATTAGTAGTATTAGTAGTAGTAGTAGTAGTAGTAGTAACAGTTGTAACAGTAGTAGTAGTAGCAGTAGTAAAAGTGGTAGTAGTAACAGTAATAGTAGCAGTAGTAACAGTAGTAGTAAAAGTGGTAGTAGTAACAGTAGTAGTAGCAGTAGTAGCAGTAGTAGCAGTAGTAACAGTTGTAACAGTGGTAGTAGTAGTAGCAGTAGTAAAAGTGGTAGTAGTAACAGTAGTAGTAGCAGTAGTAACAGTAGTAGTAAAAGTGGTAGTAGTAACAGTAATAGTAGCAGTAGTAGTAAAAGTGGTAGTAGTAACGGTAGTAGTAGCAGTAGTAACAGTAACAGTAGTAGTAGTAGTAGTAGTAGTAGTAGTAACAGTAGTAGTAGTAGTAGTAGTAGTAACAGTAGTAGTAGTAGTAGTAGTAACAGTAGTAATAGCAGTAGTAACAGTAGTAGTATTAAGAGTAGTAGTAGTAGTAATAACATTCTGCAAATTGAAATACTGACCTTATGTTGTGAGTTTATTTCAGAATAAACAGGTCTACTTTCAACACAAAATACTTTTTTTCCTCACCGCTTCTTTCCACGCTGAAGGCTTCATCCACAACCACGACAGGTTCAACTAATCTCAACTATTTTACCCCAAACTCCCGCTGAGACCCCATCCCCCTAGTATGCAGTTGGCGGAGCTTCTGCCGCTTCAAAGACCCTTCCCATCGCTCCGAACAAACCGGCTTTGAACTGAACTGAAGAAGCAGCTTGGATGAGCTGCGAAACGTATTCGACCAAATAAACTCTGTCCAGTTGACAAATTAAATTTCTCCTTTTTTGCCAAACCGGCTTTGACTGACAGCCCTATCACCTCTCCCTTCTCTCTCCCAGGTTGTAACCTACATTATGCTACAGTGACCGGCGCACATCTCCAGTCCCTGCTGCTCCTCACGCCCCCTACAGCGCTGGAGGACATGTTTGCGCTGACTGGATTAATTAAAAGGTGTGGGTAAATGAGAGTTGTATTTCTGGCGTTTTGTGGCCAAGGGGGCAGTGCAGTAGCAGAAAAATGATTCTCCAGCACATCTCGGCATATTATACTGTTGATTTTGACGGTGGAGCCATTTACGCTACATTTACAGGATAGTCAGGCTGTCCCCGAGCGCAGGCTGTGAGTAAAACAGTGGGTTTTACTGACGCTGCATCGCTTCATATTTTGTAGACTGACTGTACTGTGCTAATATAAGGAAGTTGGTCTCCCTATAGCAATACCCTATATTGATACTTTGCAGCGACATCACAGTGGGAGGAAGGACAAGTATGTCTATGGTGGAATGTTAAGCAGTTTCCAAGAGGACACAACGCACACATTATTAGCAAACACTGGCAAAAAGTTTTAAGATGGTCTGAAAACTCAAGAAAAAAAAAAAAGGAATTTAAACAACACATTTTCAGGAGCCTGTGATCAGTCTGAGCGTTCACAGTCCTGTTTAGGAGTTTGATTTTCAATAAAACGGTGAGTGTGACTATCTGAAAAACTGTTTGTGACTGTAATTTTATGTGTGAGGGAGAGGGACTAGTTTAACAGCACAAATCAGCTCATCACTTGTAGTTCAAACTGAGGTTACGTTTACACTGCAGGGTATGTGCCCCAATTTGGATTTTTTGATTGTATCTGATTTTTTTATGTAGTCGTTCTCATTACAACAAAAATTAGACTACTATGTATCCCTAATGTGAAGAACGCAGCGCACTGCTGTGTTTGCAAATCCCCAGCCCTGAGTCGTCTCATTCCTGGAGCACTTGTGTCTTTTTTACGTTAGCCTCTAGCAGATAATCAAAGCACGGGCCTGACTCAGTGCTTCTCCCCGTCTCCCGCTCTCCCCATCTCCTGCTCTCCCCATCTTCCGCTACCCCGTCTCCCGCTCCCCCATCTCCCACGCCCCCATCTCCCACTCCCCACGTCTCCTGCTATCCCATCTCCCGCTCCCCTGTCTCCCGCTCCCCAGTTCTCCCGCTCCCCGGTTCCGTGCAGCAGCTGTTCTGAGAGTACTGGTGACTAACTTTATAAACTAACCAAAGAGGCACTATAAGATTATTTTTGCCACAAAATGAAATGGAGTCGATGACAGAAAAAGCCCGAGGATATGAGGAAATCCGACACGGCAGCAGTCGGACTGCAGACAGGGTAAGAAAAGATACTTTAGGATAGTGCTGTAAACAGCCTCCTGTGAATATTCTTTTGAATAGATATAGATCAAACTAGAATGTAGAGCAGCACTGAGCCGATACAGGGAGCGGACGAGGGGAGGCCTGCGCTCTGCCATGGGGGGCAAGTATGTGGGAGAGCATCTGGACGGCACACGAAAACAAATTGAGTGGACGTGTCCTAGTGGGCTGTACTGGCTGGCAACAGGTGCACATATAGACCGTATGAATGCATCCAGACTGCTGTCAGATCAGACACGTATTGAATTTATAATACGACTACATACGAATGGGGCCTGGGTTGGAGTCGAAAAAGTCTGAATTGAGCTGTTCATGCTGACATGAAAAAATCAGATACAGGTCACATATGGGTAAACAATTCAGATTTGACCTGCAGTGCAAACGTAGCCAAAGTCATCTTTTATTCGTCAGATTACATTAAAATAAAGATCAGATTAAAGGCTAATCTGAGTGTTAGAGCTTCAGACAGTAGATGGTTGTTGCTTATATCTTAGTTAAATTTGCTAATGAGCACTACTAGTCACTATCTAACCTCCAGCTTTGTGAAGATTTGTGGTGCTTGATGAAAGAAAGCTTAAATTCAAATGTCAAACGGCTGTATCCTGCCACACTTTGGGTGCATACTTGTCCAGGATAATACCGAGGCTTTGGTGTTACTAATGTGTGGCTGAGTGGTTGTCACTTGCCAAAACAGCTCTGCTTTTTCATGGTTATGATGTTTGTAACTCTCTCACTGAAAATGCACTGAAGCTAATGTATAAAAGGGTACCAGCCTTTTGAATTTAGCCATTCTGATTGGTTAAACCACCTGTCAATCACGCCTATCTGAAATTGGGGAACAGGATATGGTTCCAGACCCGCTGGGCTTTGTAGAGTTTAGCCAAAGCGTGTGGTTTTGGCTGACCAGGAAGGAGGAATATACTATGCCACACTGGGGAACATTCCAGGCAAAGAATATGCAGCTCAAAACTGCACAATGTCTTTCCAAACCATCTTGTTTCTGTTGCTGTCCATGGGTTTCAGAATGATCAAATTAGGACTGTTGCCATAGCGATTAACAATATAAAAATATATCATATCTTATATCTATTAAAAAAAAATGTGTTCCTCACCTTCCACGGTGGTTGGTCTCTCTCACACTCATCCAGCTCGGGCCCTCTACCAGAGGCCTGGGAGCTTGAGAGTTCTGCGCAGTATCTTTGCTGTTCCTAGTACTGCACTTTTCTGGACTGAGATGTCTGATGTTTTTCCTGGTATCTGCTTGAGCCACTCCTCCAGTTTGGGGGTTACAGCCCCGAGTGCTCCGATCACCACGGGCACCACTGATGCCTTCACCTTCCAGGCCTTCTCCAGCTCTTCCTTGAGCCCCTGGTATTTCTCTAGTTTCTCGTGTTCCTTTTTCCTGATATTACCATTGCTTGGTATTGCAATGTCCACCACCACGGCTTTGTTCTGTTGCTTATCCACCACCACTATGTCTGGTTGGTTTGCCATCACCATTCTGTCAGTCTGTATCTGGAAGTCCCACAGGACCTTGGCTCGCTCATTCTCCACAACCTTTGGGGGAGTTCCCCACCTTGACCTTGGGGTCTCCAGCCCGTACTCTGCACAGATGTTTCTGTACACTATGCCCGCCACTTGGTTGTGTCGCTCCATGTATGCTTTCCCTGCCAGCATCTTACACCCTGCAGTTATGTGCTGGACTGTCTCAGGAGCCTCTTTGCACAACCTACACCTTGGGTCTTGTCTGGTGTGGTAGATCTGGGCCTCTATTGCTCGGGTGCTCAAGGCCTGCTCCTGTGCAGCCAGGATGAGGGCCTCTGTGCTGTCCTTCAGACCAGCCCTCTCCAGCCATTGGTAGGATTTCTTGATATCAGCCACTTCAGTTATGTTTCGGTGGTATGCCCCATGTAGGGGCTTGTCCTGCCATGATGGTCCCTCCAGCACCTCTTCCTCTGACCTCCACTGTCTGAGGCATTCCCTGAGCACATCATCTATTTGGGACTTGTCCTTGATGTACTTATGGATTTTGACTGTTTCATCCTGGACAGTGGTTCCCACACTCACTAGTCCTCGGCCTCCTTCCTTCCGGCTCACATACAGTCTCAGGGTGCTGGATTTGGGATGGAACCCTCCATGCATGGTCAGGAGCTTTCGTGTCTTAACGTCTGTGGTCTGTATCTCCTCCTTTGGCCAGCTTATGATTCCTGCAGGGTATCTGATCACTGGCAGGGCGTAGCTGTTTATTGCCTGTGCCTTATTCTTGCCATTGAGCTGGCTTCTTAGGACTTGCCTTACTCGTTGCAGGTATTTGGCCGTAGCCGCTTTCCTTGTTGCCTCTTCAAGGTTGCCATTTGCTTGTGGGATACCAAGGTACTTGTAACTGTCCTCAATGTCTGCTATTGTTCCCTCTGGGAGTGAGACCCCCTCTGTGTGGACGACCTTCCTTCTCTTTGTCACCATCCTACTACATTTCTCGAGCCCGAATGACATTCCAATGTCTGTGCTGTAGATCCTGGTGGTGCGGATCAGTGAGTCGATGTCTCACTCACTCTTAGCGTACAGCTTGATGTCATCCATGTAGAGGAGGTGGCTGATGGTGGCCCCATTTCTGAGTCAGTATCCATAGCCAGTGTGGTCAATGATTTGGCTGAGGGGGTTCAGACCTATGCAGAACAGCAGTGGGGACAGTGCATCTCCTTGGTATATGCCACATTTGATGGCCACTTGTGCAATTGGCTTGCCATTGGCTTCAAGGATGGTCTTCCACAACCGCATTGAGTTTGCAATGAACGCCCTTAGAGTCCGACTGATATTGTACAACTCCAAGCACTCAGTGATCCATGTGTGTGGCATTGAGTCATAGGCTTTCTTGTAATCAATCCAGGCAGTGCACAGGCTATATATATATATATATATATATATATATATATATATATATATATATATATATATATATATATATATATATATATATTATATATATATATATACACACACACACACACACACACACACATACACACACACACACACACACACACACATACATATATATATATATATATATATATATATATATATATATATATATATATAAATATAGTTTAAAAATATAAAATATTTCATACATCTATTACACTAGGAACCTGAAATTGGGAATAAAATACATACTGCTAATGTGTCAGCCTCAAATCTCCATGTTAGTCAGAAAAATCTGTTATTCTTGTTTCCATGGTGATCTCCAACCTGCTATTTCAGTCAGTACTAAGTGTACTATGTATTTTTGTAACCTAATGGTATACAGATTGTACCAATCACTTCAGGCAGTTAAAAAAAGACCGATTGTGCTTGTGTCTGCTATATTGTTATCATTTATGACACCAGTGGATCATTATGTTATAATTTATATAACATTTTAAACTGCAATATTTGTGTAAAACAAGTCAGAAAACTGCGGTGCCTGATGGGAGCTGATGTCACCGTAAACTTAGACTTAGATGAACTTTATTGATCCACAAGGGAAATTATTAAGTAATATTAAGTAATCACAACAAAGAGCCATGCTGCTGTTGGCCCCTTCGATGGATAGCTGCATATCACACTAGCCAACTGTGGATTTTTTTTCATTTGTACTTATATGACAATGCTGAATCCTACGCATATCACCTATTAGGAAAATGAAATCTGAAAACATTAGTAAAGAGAAGTGGACGTATACTGGTGAAGGTGAAAACAGGAGTTGATCAACAAAATGCAATTAAAGATTGCACGAATCACTCCAAATTCAACTCTGAGAGGGTAAAAGAGAAGACAAACAACTATAACATGGTTAAAAGTAAACCGATGGCTGATGTGTCTAAAAATGCATATCGCCATTTTGTTGTGCATCATGATGTGAAATTTTCCTCAATTTATGCACAAGAAGTAGCTCTATGCTGTACTTAAAGGTGCATTGTGTAACTTTTCTGGCGGAGGGTCCGCCAAATGCTTTTCTCCATGGAGATGTTGTTGCTTATGTCTGGAATGTTTCGCAGTATGGTTTTAAACATTTTTATCTTCATGGAGACTAAAGCAGGAAAAGTTACAGGTCAGATTTGTTTTTCAAGGGATTTTTGAGCTATAAAACCACCTGTAATTGAATAAATCTAAGGTACAGCTTTTTAATGTCATACTGACAAGCAGGTGACGGACCCCCAACCCAAAAGCTACACACTGCACCTTTAAAGGAATTATATGTAGCTTGCACAACTGAACCTGTGCCCCCAGAGCCTTAACCTGCAGACAGAGACACATCCATGTTTCTTTCATTCTCAGTATATGGACAGGCCTCATGAGAAGCTCAGAACCTCCAGAATTCCCTCTCATGATTGCTGCAGGTCCTGGGGTTTAGCAGTGACTGTTCAGATCAGAGAGAGGCATTTTAGGTGATTCTGCATTCTGATTGGAAAATCATCTTCAAAACCAAAGATACCAAAGACATTTTAGAACAAAAAAACTACTAAAAAGAATCAGAATAAATCAGCATTGGAATTGTTACCTATACCGTTAGCTACGTATACTTAGGCCCAATCTCAATTCTCCCCCTTCGCCCTCTGTCTGAGCCCTAACCCTCTCTTGTGCGCGTTCACGAGAGACAGAGCGGTATCCCAATACTCTTTTCTGTAAGTGCGAGGGCTAAGGGGAAGGGCTATTCCACCCCTCTTAGCAGAGCTTTTGCAGATGCACCCTTTGTGCAAAGGGGATAGGCGTGGCTTAACGCAAGTCGCAGCAAAAAGCAACATGGCGCCGAAGGAATCGGACAAATGTGAGTATTTTGCACTCAAGAACCTCATAAAAAGTTGTATAAAACTGTAGTAACTTTTGAAAAGTTGTAGGTATACTCATGGCGCCTGCATTTACGCTTTCTGACATATACGGCTTATCGTAACATGCCCGGTTAGAACTATACGCATGTTACGGTAGAATGTGTAAAGTATTACGAACATGCATGGCCTAAAAGAACTATATACGCATATATGTTAGACTAGAATGTGTCAAATATATCGCTGTATCTGTATTTGTTTTCATTTCGCCTCGTAACTCGTCTCATGCGCTTTCAGAACTATACACATGTTACGTAGAATGTGTAAAGTATTACGAACATGCATGGCCTAAAATATTATTGTTTCGTTTCGCCTTGTAAATTATCCCCTATTTATATTAAAAATGACATGTTATTAATCACATTTGTATTTTGTTTAGAAATTTCTTGTAGGAGGCTGGACTTGTTGGAGTTGTGTCAGCCCAACAAGCTTCAAAAAAGTGGGAGAATTTGAAAATAAAATATAAGGTATATTACATTCTATAATATTTGTAGGTACCAGAACAACTATATATGTTTATGACTATGTATTAATTTTGTTTTCTTTTTTGTGTGTACCAGGCATCCTCTACATCTCCGTCCACCTCTGCAGCATTTTCATTTTGTGTTACAGTTGATTAAAATTTGATTTACATATGTTGTACAGAGTATAGTAATTTTAACAAATTAAAAAAATAAAAAAACATTTGACTTTTTGCAAAGTTTGTTTAAAACAAACTCAAAAGGAGCACAATACTTCAAAACTTTAAAAATAATGTCATATTGTTGCGACTGCAAAGGGGTGTCCCGTTTCTAAGGGTTTAAAACACACCCCTTTGCCTTACCCCTCTGTTTAAAGACAGAGGGGTAGGGCTAAGGGGTAGGGCTAAGACAAAGACAGAGGGCTAAGGGGGAGAATTGGGATTGGGCCTTAATTTGAATAGGACAATGAACGTAATCTTTTTTTGTACTTAGCCACATTCAGCACCTTTGCATATTTTCTTTATAAATTGCTAATCTAGTTTTATATCATGCTCTTACTGGCTTCTAATTGTGACAGAAACACCAAGGCTAAGGTGTTTCAAACATTCAATAAAGATGAGGACCTTTTAGAAGTGCTCAAATTCAAATCCATATTCCACAACATTACATATGCACACAGTATATGTCAGAGACTCAGAGACTGCAGCCATTAACAGGACCATTAATGATTCACTTTGGCCTTTTTCAGCTGCCATGAGAACATAGCACTATTAATAAAACAATGAGATCTGCCTCTTGATGGTATATGGCTGAAAATAATCCCACTATAATTTAACAACAAAAAAATACTGTTATGGCTAAAACACAGCTTAGGGAGCGCTGCATAATTCATTCACTTATCAAGAAGGGCTCATTGTTTATTGAAGCGCTGGTTATGAGCCAGAGCGGTCCGTAGGAGGCGCTGCATTGTGAATGAGATTAGAAGGATTCATTGAAGAAATTGGTCAGCGTGAGGGGAGTTGTCAGAGTAAAAGACAACAGGAGAGAGCGGGCGGTCTCTGCGGTTATGTGAAAGCGGATTTAATACGACAGAGACAAGAGGGCAGTGTATGTTTATATTGACTCGAGTTTATGAATATTTTATGTGGTGTCCTCCTCAAAACCTGTTACAATCATACATTCTGTACATTCAGGCCATCACACTTTCCCCTCTTTTTGTGAAGTTCATCTATTCTTTTTTTTTTTATTATTATTTGCAACATACAACAAGTATACAGACATTAGACAGGACAGGACAACACAATAAGTACAATACGGAACAATACAATACAAATGCATACACCGCCACAGCAGACGAGGTGTAAAGTGTGTGTGTGTGTGTGTGTGTGTGTGTGTGTATGTGTAAGTGTGTGAGGAAGTGGAATAGAAAAAGGTGGTGGAACCTAGTTATGTTTGTGAATGAGTCGGTCAGATCGATCCGAAGTTCATCTATTTGATGCCCGAGGACTGCAGATGGAGAGGAGCTTGTAGCTAAATCTGGCACGGAGCGTCTTTTCTCTCTGAGATGAATGTTTTCTGTGCGCTGTCCTTGTCTTAAATGAATAAATAAATGTTGTCTGCTTTCCCATAATGCATTTTTGCACTTTTCGCCTATAGGGACATAAAAACCACCCACTTAAAGCAGTACCTATAACGAACTTTGCAATCTTGTACATAACTTATTTATTTATTTATTTTTGTATGAATGTATGTATGTATGTATATATGTGTGTGTGTGTGTGTGTGTGTGTGTGTGTGTACTTTATTAAAACTTTGATCACAAAAAAAAAAAAAAAACAGATTTTGACAAATAATACAGAAGGATTGCCTGATTTATTGTTTTGTTTGGTTTTTTGGTTTGGTTTTTTTTCAATAATAGTGGCAAATTTTTATGCCAATTTTCAGTTTTAAAATATTGAATGCGTTAGGGTGGTCAAAAGTATCGAAAATCAGATACTATTCCATACGAAAAGCAGTATCGAAATTAGAAACTTATTCAAACAAGTCACATTCACAGGACGTAGTTTCTACCTGCTTTCATTCAAACCAGTCCAGGTAAAAACAGTGTCCTGCAGAGAATAATGAGCACAATCAGATGAAGCCTGGAATGAGTTTTTCTTCTTTGAAATAGGCGGAGAAAAGTACAATATTGTGTTTTCAGCTCAAATAGAGACAGCAGAAGGCATTTCAAAATTACGTAAAAACTCAATATCAGTTTGTTTTTGTGTGTTTATTACACTGACATGAGTGAATTACCTGCTATGAAGCTACAACAGCTGCACATCGTGTTTTCACTATTTTATCATTTTCACATCTTTTAAACTGTCAGTATCAGTAAACGTGATATGTCCAGGGCTTAATAATAAAGACAGTTTTTCACAAACATCTCCAAGGACCTTTTTTAATGATATAAGAAGGTGAAAAGTAAACCAGATATCCAGATATTGCAAACTCTACGCATTCTATTCTCGTTAAAATCACACTGGTGCCCGGTAAGGGTCACTCATGTTCCATTTGATTAGTTTTAAGATAAATCATTGTCTACAATGTCCACGAAAAAAAAAAAAAAAAAAAAACTCCAAAAGGACTGGGCGTCATTTATTACCCATAATCCACCACTGCCAACATGGCGTCCCTGTCAGATGTCAGATTTCGTCTGCTTGTACTGATCACACGCTCCAGAAAATGGGCTATTTTAATGATGGTATCTTTTCTTGAGTTTTAAAACGTTTTGACAGCGTTCGCTCATGTGTGCATTGTGTCACCATGGTAACGGCTGAACCACCAAAGAGATTTATGTAGGACACCCCCTGCTTGACGTCACTGTAAAATAACAAAAAGGTAGGTTTTGATAATGGAACAACTTCAGAATGAGAATAAAATGACTTTGCTTTCCTCGCCTGTCCCAAAAGCACAGAACTCATCACAGCAGAACGACTCTAGTACTTTTCTCTCTCTGATAATGAGAACAGCGTGGTTAATTATCAGTGTTGAAGAGTTCATGTGCTGTTCATTTGGGGACAGAAGTGGAAAAGGCAAAGTAACCTTTGGACAACAGCCGGTCAGCACCACAGGCTCCACACTGACCCTTCAGAGATGTGAGGAGGTCAGGCGAGCTTAGCATCCTCCGGGCTTGCCCTTTTGGAATATGAGCTAACAGGGCTTGTGGAAACTTTGAGACAGAATATCAAAGGACACGTATTGTGCATTATTCCATTGTGTTTGGCATTTAAACGTCGCTGTACCTATTATTACTTACTAACTTAAAGGGGCATTGTGTAACTTTTCTGGTTGAGGGTCCGTCAAATGCTTTTCTCCATGGAGATGTTATTGCTTTGACTGGAATGTTTCACTCTACGGTATCAAACTTTTCTATCTTCATGGAGACCAAACCAGACCAAGTTACAGGTCAGATCTGCGGAGAGGCGACCCCGCTCACAGTCAGAATGCCTGTTTTTCTAGATGTTTTTGAGCTATAAAACCACTTGTAATTGAATAAATATAAGGTAGAGCTGTTTAATGTCATACTGTGGAACATTCCAACATTCCAGTGACATCCATAGAAGCAAAAGGGTGACGGACCCCTAACCGAAGAGTTACATAGTGCACCTTTAAATGTTTTTGTGCCCTGTATTAAAGGAACTGTATGTAAGATTTAGACTTTCAATGTCATAAACATGATTTGTGTTCCCAGATACAAGGTAAAGCTTGTAAACGCTTTTACTGAAAACAGTTCTAATGCTGATTTATTCTTAATGTTGATTTATTCTTGTTATAGTTTCTTGTTATATCAAGACAATTATCCAATCAGAAAGCAGAATGAGCCTCGCATGAGTCTCTCTCTTGGGTTGCCAGTTTCAATGCTTAAATCCAGTTGGTTTAAACCTAAAATGTCTCTCTCTGATCTGAATGGTCTCTAACTAAACCCCAGCACCTGCAGCCGTCATGACTCAGTGCTAGTGCAGCCTCTGCAGCTCAGGGAAGGAATTCTGGAGGTTCTGAGCTTCACATGAGGCCTGTTCATAAACTGAGAATGATACAAACTTGGATGTGTCTCTATCTGCAGGTTAAAGCAAATGGGTTTGGAGGAACACTGTGATTGGTCTAACAGGTATCCACACTTCAAACTCCGCCCCTGCAGCCACCTGTTTGTAATCAGTTCAGTCCTGTGTAATGTCACCAACTACTTGAAATCGCAGAGGTCAGTGAAGTCAGCACAAACTTAGATTTAGATTTAGGCGTTTAAGTTTGCATTAAAGCTGCCAAAAATTATCAGGAACAGTAGAGAGTATTAAAACGTAATAGATATAGTTCAGCAATATTTAGTGTTGCACTGAGTAACTTTTTGGTTGGGGGTCCGTCACCTGCTTGTTTCTATGGATATGTTATTGCTCTGCCTGAAATGTTCCACAGTATGACATTAAACAGCTCTACTTTACATTTATTCAATTACAGGTGGTTTTATAGCTCAAAAACATCTAGAAAACAGGCATTGTGATGAGCGGGCGGGCCTCTACACAGACCTGACCTGGTCCAATTTGGTCTCCAGATAAAGCACGAAGAAAAACATTTTGACAGACCCTCAACCAGAAATGTTACACAATGCACCTTTAAGGCACTGGCAACACAGGTTCAGTTGTGATTACATTGCCATTATAAAACTGTAGGAGCACAGGCAACATAAGTTCCTTTAAACTACCTAGTGTGATGTGATTTATTCAAGGCCTAGAGTGCTATGCAATATTCACAGTTGGCAGTATACTTCAAAAGCAGTGAATTCATAGATAAATCTAGTAAGTATGAGGAATCTGTGTAACAGTGAGCCGCATGACTTCGGATGGGTGAATTACGCATACAGTGGAGTAAGGGTAAACGCATTCAGAAGGTCAAACTTCTTACTTCCTGCGATTTCTATTCAGTATTTTACAAGATTCATGCGAGATTTTACTTGTCCAAGGTTCTTTAGTGAGCCGATTTTAGTCAGAGGTGGGTGGAGTAGTAAAATTGTATTAAAGTAAGGGTACTGTTACTTCAATACTCAAGTAGGAGTACAAATACACGTCCAGAAATTTCTCAAGTAAGAGTAAAAAGTATTTGGGGAAACTACTATTCAAGTAAGAGTAGGCTAATTGTAACTGTAATCAGAAAATAGCGTAATATGGACCCTTTAAATAATGCACAAAATGTGTTTTCAAAGGAGAAAGAAAGAAACACAAAAAGCTGTTGTCACTTGTACTCTTACTCCGAGTGGGAAGAGGAACCAACACCAAGGAATAGAAGTACTAGTCTAGTCTAGAGAAGTACAAACACACACCTCAGCATGCTGATTCTATAATATCGTCTAACAATATTGGTAGTGAAATGCCCTAGGATACTTCCATCTGTCATGTGTTAGCAGCTAATAAAAGTCGCCATGGTAATTAGCTCTTGGGAGTGTGTGGAGCTTGTGTGCGTTGTCAAGTTGTGATTTTCAAACTGCTTCATTCACACAGATGTTGCATGGAAGTCAACGGCAGAAATCAGCTATATTTATTGATCATTTCGTGTATGTTGGGAGAGGCATTTGCTCAGTTGGTACAGGCATTCGCTCATTAACCAGAAAGTTGCCGGTTTAATCACCACTCGGCAAGACACTTCATCTTCGTGTGGCTCTTCATGGGTCATTGCTCTGCCTGGAATGTTCCATAGTGTGACATTAAACAACTCTACTTTACATTTATTCAATTACAGGTGCTTTTTATAGCTCAGAAATACCTCGAAAAACAGACATTCTGACTGTGAGCGGGGTCGCCTCTCCACAGATCTGACCTGAAACATGGCCTGGTTTATTCTCCATGATGATAGGAAGGTTTAATGCCATACTGTGAAACATTCCAGACAAAGCAATAACATTTCCATGAAGAAAAGCATTTGATGGACCCTCCACCAGAAAAGTAACACAATGCACCTTTAGAGCAGACCAATAAGGCCAAATGGACTTTTCAAAGCATCTAACCATGTTGTTTCCACTCATCATTTACTCATCCGAAGTTATATTTGGAGTGACTCGTGCATGATTCGATTCAAGCAATTTTTAAAGGCTTATTTTCAAGATGCAATTTTGCCGATCAACCCCAGTTTTCACCGCCACCAGTACAAGCCCTCTGCGACGTACTTACTTCGTTGTCCAATTTTATTTTTATCCACTGGAGGTATTCATGAATTTAAATTGTACTATAGCTCCCTGACTACAACAGAAAATTGGAAAACAGCTAAATCCACCTCCCACCAAATGTCTGTTGTTTTGTTGAAATGCCCCGTGTCATAATTTAATTTATTTATTTTCGTATTTATCTTGTATTCGATATGTATTTGATTTTATGTTGCTACGTCCCATAGTGTATTGGATATGTTCAAATAAATATATAAAATAAATAAAACTATGAAAATGTCCAAATTCTAACATAATCCACAAGTGTCAGAGATTATAACTATACAGCAGACACAAGCACAATATGTCTTCTTTAAAGTCGTTCAAAGTTTTTGTGTTGAATGGCAAATCAATATGTTGCCTGTGTGTCAGAATACAAAGAAGATTCCCATCACTTTAAAATGGAAAGTGTCAGTTACTATTACAGGCCTATACATCAAAAAGATTTGGGACAAGCCAACAGCATTTTGCATTAATCCTTCCGTCGGCAGCTCGCTCGTCTTTTGTTCCAAATATTAGCAAGTCAAACTTAAAGAGAAGATAACATGCAAGATCTACGTTTTTGAGCTTTCTCCCATGTCATAACGTTCACCAAAAACACGCCTGAAGAGGTTTTAGTTATCATCCATGCATGTTTGAGTAATCTAGCGATCTCTCCCAGGCACTATTCGAACCCTCTTTACGGTTAACTGTAATGTTTTGTCCAATTCGCCGCCTAAACGCCTACGTCAAAAGCGAAGTTGCGTACGCAATACAATGGGTTTTGTATTGCGTACGTAACTTCACAAACATGATGCGATGTGCAGTAGTGTCACAGCGGGTATAGCATAAATTACAGCATTAGTGATCTAAATATGTTTTGTTTTAGCAGTTAATACCCCATAAAAGTGTAAAACCCCCTCTTTAAATAATACTACTTCATTTCACCCACCTTGCCTATTGTGAACGCCGTGTGTGTCGGTCGGAGGTGCTGATTTCAGTGTGGAGAGAATGAATAAGTGCGACGTTTTGAAAGGTGATATATAAATCCAATGCATTATTAATAGTAACTGTCTACGTGCAACATCTGGTTCATTGAAGTAGAAGAATGGAATTGGAGGGACAAAACATGAATTATGTAAAAGCTGTTATTTTCAAAGAATAGAAACACAAATGTTCCAATCATTTCATATTGTCAACAACTGTTTGTAATCAGAAACGCCTGGCTTTAATGTGGGCAGTTCTGCGTGATGTCACATAGTACTTGAAATTGCAGAGGCCACTGAAGGCAGCACAAAATCAGATTTAGGCTTTTTTGTTGTTGTTTTTTTTAGGAGTGAAGAAAGGTGGATTTAGTCTTAAAGGTGCATTGTGTAACTTTTCTGGTGGAGGGTCCGTCGCCTGCTTTTCTCCATAGAGATGTTATTGTTTTGTCTGGAATGTTTCACAGTATGGCATTAAACCTTTCTATCGTCATGGAGACCAAACTAGACCAAGTTAGAGGTCAGATCTGTGGAGAAGCAACCCCGATTAACCATCAGACTGTTTTTCTAGGTATTTATGAGCTATAAAATGTAATAAATGTAAAGTAGAGCTATTTAATGTCATACTGTGGAACATTCTAACCAGAGCAATGACATCTCCATAGAAACAAGCAGAAAAGTTACACAATGCACCTTTAAGTTACATTTTAATTCAAAAGTTACTCAATTAAATGCAACTGAGCTTTACCCACCGACCACCACCCATCACTCACGTACCACAGAATAAACATAAACAACATGGGCGAAGTGTCTTGCCCAAGGGCCGAGCTGCACCAAGTCTGTGGTGTTTTTCGATTCCCTCCGAGCCCCGCTGCCTGCTGTGGTTCGTAAATAAGTTGTTTGCCGACAGAATGATAAAATAATACAAAGAAATCATGGGGGACTCAGTCATTTTTGTAAACACAGCGGGTTTGTGTACGCTGTCACAAACGCATTTGTCATTCTCCACAAAGGCAATTACATTTACACCAGTAACATTTCACACAGACTCAACCAAGAACTCTATGTACGGAAGAAGCCAGAAAGTCTATTGCCTCAGATGCCCTACCTGGTTTGATAGTTTTTTTTTTTCCTTTTATCGGGAACTTGAATCTGCACTTATAGTCTAGTTGGTAGAGGGGGTCTGCGTGCACCCCCCGGAAATCAATTTTTGATTGGTGTCTTCCTAAGGGAAAAAATGTGTAGAAAACGGTTTGCTATGTTAAAAATTTGAAATATTGTCCCACGTGCCTTTTTTATGCAAATTAAGCCGCCATTACATGAAAATCCTAAAATCGCTATATCTTTGCCAATACTACAGATAACTGCAAACATGTGGTGTCTAGACCCAGGTTTTGAGGGTCAAGCATCAATATAAGACCAGTCTCATAGTAACCACATGTGTTCCTGACATGTAAGATATGCAAATTAGTGCCACCATTACCGAAAAACCTATTTTTTGCCATATCTCTGCAAATAGTATAGCTATCGTGAAGAATATGGTGTCTATACCCATGTTTTAAGGGTCAAAGAACATCATAAGACCAGTCTTTATATCGTCACAAGTGTCATTTGCACATTAACAAGAAAAAAATTAAGATATAGACGCTTCTGGCAATCATATAAATGTTCTCCATCATTACAAGCTTCAATCGTCATCGCTTTCTTCACTGTCAAAGTCAAATAAATCTGTTTCTTCATCTTCACAATTATCTTCTGCTTCCTCCTGATCATCAATAGTCTCAAGGAGATCAACCAGTGAGGTAGGTAGCACTGGACCACATGACCACAATGGTTCCAGTATGCCTTCTTCTGTCTTTATCCATCCCTGCCCCTCGTCGTAGGGGTTTGGCCTTTCACAAATTTTTTGCCAAGACCAACAAAGCCACCATTCTGCACTACCTGATGGAAGAATTCAACCAAGACGAGCTGCCTTATCCCAAGGATGCCAAATTCATCCAGGATGGAATGGCACTTCTCCATGTCCTTACTAACTTGCCCCCGACCTGTGGTGAGATCTGCCTTCAGATACTTGACCAGATGACTGCCAAGAAACATTTCTTGTTGTCAACCGACAGCTATTTTCCGGAATCCATCAAAGCTCAGGAAAGACTTAGACATGGCAGCTCAGAGAGAATCATTCTTGCCGGACCCGCAACAAGAAAGCCATACGACTTCAAGGCGTTCCTTGCAAATGACGACAACAAGAAGCAGCTCTGTCAACTCATGCTGCGGGTATGGAGTGGCCAACAGGCAGCATCTAGACTGGAGAGAACAGAGATGGCAGTACTGATTGTCGAGGGGAGAGCTCATCAGTTCGTTTCAAAAGATGGCAAGGTATGTGAAATTCCATCTTCATTTATAGGATGACTACATTCATTTACATATTATTCCTCTAATTAAATCCAAAATATGCTCAATGACCCTTTTTGTTTCAGGTTGATGTGCTTGAGATTCCCACTATATACAGCAATCAGGAAGAGACAGATACGAGAGTGGTTTTGTACCTACATCACGCTGCTGCTCTTGGTTACAAGAATGCTGTGGTTAGAACCCCCGACACGGACATCTTTGTGATTCTACTCTACCATGCCCATGCTATCAAACTGACTGTGTACCTCGATACAGGATCGGGAAAGCAACGTCAGCTCATCAACGTCTCTGAGCTGGCAGAATCGTTAGGGGACAACTACTGTGCCACTCTTCTTGGCTTCTATGTCTTCACCGGGGAGGATTGTACCAGTGCTTTCAAAGGAAAAGGGAACGTCGGTCCTCTAAAAAAGCTTGAGAAGAATCCGAGATTTCACAAGGCATTCAGAGAACTTGGGAATGACTGGAGTGTAAACGACCAAATGCTGAACTAGTTAGAACAATTCACTTGCTTGATGTACAGCCAAAGTCGTGATTTGTCCGTGGATGCTGTTCGATCAAAAATGCTTCGAAAGATGGTAGGAGAAAATGAAAAACTAACATCGAAATCTAAGGTGGACTTTGCTCTCCTCCCTCCATGTCTTTCTGCACTGAAACCCCATGTCCAGCGTGTGAACCACCGGCTTTGTTTGTACAAACGAGCTAACGAACCCATTTGTGAAAAGCCAAACCCCTACGACGAGGGGCAGGGATGGATAAAGACAGAAGAAGGCATACTGGAACCATTGTGGTCATGTGGTCCAGTGCTACCTACCTCACTGGTTGATCTCCTTGAGACTATTGATGATCAGGAGGAAGCAGAAGATAATTGTGAAGATGAAGAAACAGATTTATTTGACTTTGACAGTGAAGAAAGCGATGACGATTGAAGCTTGTAATGATGGAGAACATTTATATGATTGCCAGAAGCGTCTATATCTTAATTTTTTTCTTGTTAATGTGCAAATGACACTTGTGACGATATAAAGACTGGTCTTATGATGTTCTTTGACCCTTAAAACATGGGTATAGACACCATATTCTTCACGATAGCTATACTATTTGCAGAGATATGGTAAAAAATAGGTTTTTCGGTAATGGTGGCACTAATTTGCATATCTTACATGTCAGGAACACATGTGGTTACTATGAGACTGGTCTTATATTGATGCTTGACCCTCAAAACCTGGGTCTAGACACCACATGTTTGCAGTTATCTGTAGTATTGGCAAAGATATAGCGATTTTAGGATTTTCATGTAATGGCGGCTTAATTTGCATAAAAAAGGCACGTGGGACAATATTTCAAATTTTTAACATAGCAAACCGTTTTCTACACATTTTTTCCCTTAGGAAGACACCAATCAAAAATTGATTTCCGGGGGGTGCACGCAGACCCCCTCTACCAACTGTACTATTACTTTACGCATTCAGACCGTCCTAATTATTCACCGCCATGAGTTCATAAGTGTGTTTCACAACTCTCAGAGGACAGAGTGGAGTTTTGTTGCGACGGTAACGTGAACAACACGACAACTAGCATGCCAACAACACACTCCCTGATTATCATACATTAAAACGCTTTATAATTAGATGCAGACAGCGCACAGTTTTTTTGTTGTTGTTTTTTTTCTGAATCAGTTTACTGTGGTTGATTCAAGGCCAATGTCAGATTAGAGTCAGTATGGTGTGTGAAATGAAAATCTGTTTTTCTGTCCCCAGCACAACTCAAAATGCAAATTCAGTTCAACCACAAGAGGTGATTAAATGAGTGAGGTACAAGTTTTGTTATAAGGGGGAGAGAGATGGTTTAGACACTGGAGGTGGTGAAGAACAGCAGGAGATGAAGAGGCTCATGGTTCTGCTGCTGTGGTCAAAATGAAGCAGAGGACAGTTGTAGTCAAAAAAAGAATGAAGGAAGAGAGTCAAATTATGCTTTTTTTCCTCGTATTTGATATTGAACTATAACTTATGTAGTCTTCTGGCCATTTGTGAGGTGTCAGAAAAACTATGGGCCTCATTTATGAATCTTTTCTTAAAAAATATTCGTAGCTTCCACTTTAAGGTGATGCTGAGAGAACTCAGATTTACAAAGTGTTCTGAAGATCGCAAATTCCTTCTTATGTGACAGTTGCTGCTAATTCACCAACACCAGCTACGAACGCCTCCACGCTCATTTACATTTTATTTACATAAATAATG
Organism: Taenioides sp. WSHXM2023; assembly: GCA_029959045.1. Taxonomy (NCBI): domain Eukaryota; kingdom Metazoa; phylum Chordata; class Actinopteri; order Gobiiformes; family Gobiidae; genus Taenioides; species Taenioides sp. WSHXM2023. Next base: position 31,985,706 of record CM057091.1, read on the forward strand.
AATATGTATTTGGTTAGAAATGCCCTCTGAACTTCCAGATATGGCCAATATGGGTTTGGCATTATGACGTGTGAAAGCGCAAGGGAGAGAGAGAACGAGGAGGTCAAGTGGAGCGTCTACAGACTACAGCTGTTTTACAGAATCAGTGGTTAAGTCATGAACTTATATAAATAATCGGCCACTTTTATCGTATTTATCGCAGTTTCTGCGAGGGGGACTGGGGTAGGGGTGCATCAGAGTGCGCTCTGGTCATGGGGGTCAGGGGGTTGATGGGGGTGTTGAGTCCAGTGTGGTGACCAGGTCTGTCGCTTATACTTGTCTGATACAGCGCAAGATCCTTCTAAAGCTATTCAGGAAAGGTTCATTTTATGCTCAAATGGGTATTTAGTTTCTATACTAGCTTCTGTATTGATTAGCATCTGATTTTCGATACTTTTGAAAAGCCTGGTACTTTTCATAATGCATGCACATCTAACTAGATTGTGTTTATAAAGTCAAATAAAGATGCAATAGCTTCCTTTTAACATTCATCACAATTTTATAGTGCTTCTAGTAGTTGCGTTGCATTGCTGAATAGCCCAAGGACACATAGCTCTGCCACATCTTAGCTACAAATGCATAAATCAACAGTGAGATTAGCGTTCACACCTCAGAGCAGATCACTTCCTTAGCGCTGTGCTCGGCTGCATTGCTCACATACACACTGGCCTGTGGTATGTGGCTGTTGGCAGGCTGAAGCTGGCGTCTGATTGGTGCTGTCATGCGCTGCTCTCCGCTGAGGAGGCACATCTGATACAAAGATGTTTTTAGTCCTCTTTGTTTACTGTGCACGCCACGGTAACCAGTCACGTTGGATTATTTATGGAGTATAGCTGCAGCGTTGCCATAGAGTTTTCCTATCTGTTCTATTTAAAGGTTTGCTGTGCATATGTCTAGGGATGCAATGAGAGCTATGATACTGTGACATGGCAACAAAAACTAGTTTTATTTTGTATAACAGTGTATTGTGTATTGAATTGACAGTGGACCTGTACTGCGTTTGGCCATGACGGCAGTAGCGTATAAACAGAACGGAGGCAGTGAGGGGCTTGTGCTTTGTGTAAAAACATTTTGCCTTGATAGAATGACTGAATGACAGAAAATGGGTCCAAATTCTTTTCGAAATGAACAATACGTGTCCACATAAATAAGCCGTATCAGTCATGTTCAAAAATAAAGTAACTCTAGTCATTAGAAAAAGACCGATACAAAGGTTTGCCAATATTGGGTGATATTGTGTTTGGGTCAACCAGATGCCTAAAGAACAAGTCATTTGAACACTTTAGAGGACACTACACAAAATGTGACTACACTGCTCTTTTAACCAGTTTGTTGTAAAACAGGTTTGTGCAAGTAATACATTCAAATGACAGAATTTGGATAAAATAATTAAAATCTGCCCTCCTTATTGGTTTCTTTGGATTTGAAAACAAAAAAAAAAGTGAAGAATTAGCCTGGTCAGTCAAGATGTTATTTTTCCAATGTAAGATGTAGTGTGGGACCAGCTGTGATTGGATCGTCCAAAAGGTTGTTGAAGAAATGATTGGCTGTGAGCAGAGTCTTGAGAACTCCAGCATTCAAACAGAAAATAACAAAAATCAGAAGATATTTCAACAGTGCATGAGGAGTGTATTAAAATGTGCTGGTAAATGTGTTGTTGGAGGTTTAAGTTTAGTGAATAATAATATTAACCACCTAAGTGCAGAAATATCACTTTGTACTTTTACAAATAGTATAATATAGTTTCATTTATAGATTCATCTCTTGATATTCTCATTTTGCATATCTTCAAACCAACCAGTTAAAAGGAAGTTTGCTTTATACTTGGAAAGGAGTGAGTGGTATTAAGTATCTTAAAGGTGCACGGTGTAACTTTTTGGTTGGGGGTCCTTCACCTGCTTGTTTCTATGGATATGTAACTGCTCTGCCTGGAATATTCCACAGTATGGCATTAAACTGGTCTACTTTACATTTATTCAATTACAGGTACTACTTTTTTAGCTCAAAAAAACCTAGAAAAAAAGGGATTCTGACTTGTAACTTGGTCTGATTTGGTTTCCATGATGATAGAAAGGTTTAATGCTGTACTGTGAAACATTCCAGACTCTCCACCAGAAAAGTTACACATTGCACTTTTAAGATATGTCATTTAGATCATCTTTTGCCTCTTGCCGTGACCACTCCACCACACAAAAGCACATTAACATACTGACCCGTGCCTGCACATGTACCGCCATGGATTTCCCCTCCCTTTTCTTTACAAGCTGTCTTTTATTGATTCCATAAAACATTAAATAAAATCCTGCTTTTCCGTTTAATATTTGAACTGGTTAGAAGCGCGTTGAGATGCACAGATCCTGACGTGTTTCCTCTGACAGAATCCAATATCGTTGAGGCTAATACATTTATTATTCATCTGAGTGTGTTTGAGTGACACGTGACGGGGCGCTCACTGCAGACCACAGACTTCTACTATTTTATTCTGAAAAATAAAAATGAAAAACTGTGTGCTCTCCTCTTTGTAGCGTTCTGAAACTTTAGAGGCTTTCACGTGGGGCGTTCATTCTCCAGAGAGTACAAAGACACGAGGCCTTGAATGGTGCGGAACAATTAGACCGAGACTACTAGTAAATGGAGTTCAGTAGACGTCTGCCTTAGCTCTTAACCACGCAGCACATTCAGAATCATATCACTATCCAAGGCAGTTCACAGGTTATGGTGCTGCGGTTTGAAAGAGTGAGTTTGAACATGCTGATATCAAATACGTCGAAAATAATAAAACATATCGCCAAAATGAACAGTTGTAGAGGTCTGCGGTTTTTTGGATTTTATTTAGCCTTTACTGGACAGATCCGAGTACAAAACGGGAGTGAAGAGTTTGGGTTGACATTCAGACGGTACGTGTCGCTGCCCAGATTACCTACTGGGCAGAACTATGATGTATGGATAAAGTCTAAGTCTAAGTATGGATTTTAAAAACACAGAGGAGCACTTCTTAGTTTCAAATGCTTACATAGAGAGTTTTACTTGACGATTATTTTGTAAAAGCTATTTTATGGTTTTTGTATTAAATATTCTTGTAGTTTTTGGCTCAGAAAGTTGGATTCAATAAAGCTGTCCAGAAGTCAATAGTATACTCTCCATTAGGCTGTGGGAATATCAATACTTTTCACAGCTGTAAAATGTTTGGAGAACATAATCACCAACCACAAAGCTCTTAAAAGGATGAGACGTAGAAATTGTAATTTTCATAAAACATGATGAGGAAGTAAACATGTAAACACGAACCAATCAGCACGCAGAACCACACAGCTGTTCACTCACAACACAAACATCACAAAGGCTGGAGATGGGCTTCATACGAGAATAATGCAAGTGTTAGAAGATGGTGCACATTTGCAGACAACAAAGCTGTCATCTTTTGTGTCGACGTAACACCAGCACCACACGTCTGTATGTTAATATTCGTTTAAGATTTCCTGAAATTACGCCACAGAAAGTCATTATCATCCTGTTGGTTTCTTTCTTTTGCGGACGCTTCTGATAGCAGAGGATGTGTCATGCATGATGATACCTGCCCACTGTTTTCAACTCAAAAAGTGTCAAAGAAAAGTTGCCAATTATCAAAAAACGTGCAAGAAATATGAGACAAATGTGGTGACAAAAGTATTTAAATTCCCTAATAAATGGAGATAATGCAGAGAACTGGCTCCTCCCACAGAGGAGATCTATTAACTGCATGAAAAAGGCTGTTGGCCCACTGCTTCTGTTCTGAACGGTCACTACCTAAACCCCAGCGCAAGGAGCCAATCCTGAATCAGTGCTAGTGCGGCCTCTGCAGCTAAGGGAGGGAATTCTGGAGGTTCTGAGCTTTCACATGAGGCCTGTCCATGAACTGAGAATGAGTGTTGTGACTGTAATACCTTTTTTAAAGAGGGAGGACTATTGATACTTGGCAGTGACATCACGCTGGGAGTGTTCCTGTATGTCCATGACGGAATGTTCCGCAGTTACCATGATGACACACTGCACACATTAGCAAACCAAACACTGCCAAAAAAGGCATAGACAAGATTAAAAAAAAAAAAATACAAAAATACAAAATGGATTTAAATCACACATTTTCAGGAGCCTGTGATCAATACAAGTGTGAATGGTCCCATATAAGTGTTTGATTTTCAACAAAAAGGTGAGAATGACTAACTGAAAAAAAATGGCTAATGCCAGCTTGTGATTAGTATTTTTTTGTGTGAGAGACTTATTTAACAGCACAAATAATCTCATCTGTTGTAGTTCCAACTAAACCAGTTCTTTTTGGTAAAAAAGAAAGAAAAGCTCAGATTAAAATCTAACTTTAGTGACAGAGCTTCAGACAGAACAGATCCTCCAGTTAGCATCACACCCCCAGAGAATGCTGATGCCATCACCTGCAAAGTATATACCTAACTTTTTACTTTTATTACTGTTTCTACCATTATGAGAAACAAAGGGCAGGTGGTTAAATGAACACATATTCTTGAACTTCAATATTCACATTTGTCTTTTAAAGGGCCTGTATTATGCCCTGATGTTTCCTATGTTATGATGTTGTTTCCCCATCAAAAACATACCTGAATTGTGTTCTTTTTCAATCACACATGTCTAATGCTCTAATCCTGGATAGAGTTCTTCTCTCGAATGGAAAACACTTCACCTTGTGATGTCATGTGGTAATACAGGAAGTGCGTCAGTGTGTTTTTAAACTCCACCTTCACTAGAATCATTTGGATCATTTCAGCCTTGAAATTGCCAATCTCTACCACTGCTTCATGACATCACAAGGTGGAACGGAGCATTTTGAGCTTTGGAGATGTGGACAGACTAATAACGCAGCTTTACTCAAATATATGTCAACAAAACAAAACACAACTCCAGCTCTTCTTGATGAGGTAACAACATTATAACAAGACTTCAAGCTCACAAGAGTCCATTTTGCGTAATAGGATCTTTACGTCTGGCTGTAACTCCCAACGCTCCATAGTCTGATCACTCTAACGTAATCACGCTTGTTGACGACCACTTAGGCCTGGCCACGAGGGCAGCCATTCACATGCTAAACAGCCTCTGAAGATAATCCACTCACCGGCGTCCATCTAATGCATTTTGACATCAATGTTCTCCTCTCATTCATCTCCTCGGGTTCTTCTGTGACGCCGTGTCCCTGCTCTGACCTTGTTTAGCTCATCCAAACGCTCTCTCTTGAATAATGGCTACTCCGCAAAGCGCCAACTTTAATGTGGAATCAATAGATCACAAAGTGCTGTGATCGGCGCGCATTACTACCCAGCATCTGATAGGCCTCGTTGCGTTCTTTGAATTTGCCCCTGAGGCTTTTATTGTGGCGGGATCGAAGGTGGCGCCGACTGACAGACTGACAGGATTTACAGTGCGAGGGCCAAATGAAAGCTGCTCTGTGGGAATGAGGGAGGGCCTATTATCGCGGAGAGAGTTGGTATGTCATTAAAGAGAAATATTGGGGTGGTTTTGGAGAGCGAGGTGGAATGCAGTGACTGTAAATGGCCTAATTTGGAGCTATATAGAGAGATTTGGGGTTTGGTACATAAGCATAATCACAAGCATTCAATAATATGGTAATAAGAAACTGAAGAAGCTTGGAGGGGCGGTGAAATGTGTTCACTCTAAAACTTTTGTTCAGTTGACAGGATTGAATTTTCTTTTGCAATGGAACCTACTTGGGAAAACTGAGAGATTACACGGACAATTTCTACAAGAGTTAAAGGGGTTGGATCGTAGACTGTATACCCATAGACCCATAGCATTCAGCTTCAACCAAATGAAGCTCACTGAGGCTAATTTGAGTTCCATTTTTGGAAATCTGACCGCGTCATAGTAATCAAGAAGCCAATCAGTAGGGAGGGTGTTAGGCGGGGCGTGGGCACTTAGCAATGCTGTCATTCAAACTTGTTGCTAGTAAGACCGACGAGGAAAGAAAGGCATCTGATTTGTCTGTTTTTATGGTTAATATCTGACAGCAGTTACAAAGAGAGGGGCTACCATTTTTCAGTAACGTTAATTGGAGTCAGCGGAGCCAAAACTTCCACTGCCTGGCTACTCTCCGTCTATCTATATATTGGCAGCACTTCCTTTGTGAAAGTATCCCAGGGCAGTTATGGCTATGGCTTGTTATGGTGCCTTTTGAGCTTTTAGCCGGGTTAGCCTGACACGAGCCCGGCTTCGTCGCTTTTCCAGTCCTGACTAATCCTGTTCTGTTTATCTGCACCACTTGTACAAAGCTTCACTTGGCTGAGATCCCTTATTCAAAACATTCACAATGACACATTTGCTCAAACTTATTCAGTGTTATTTTCCATTTTTGTCCATACCAAACTTTGAAATAAAAAAAACAACAAAAAACAACATCGCTCTTGTGCAGGCGGTAAGGACACTCGTGATGTATCGTTTGACTGGAAGCACTGCTGAAGAGCCACTTTGGCCAAACTGTGTTCCATTGACGCGGGGAGCTATTGCATCAGATCAGAGTTAGATGATGGTGTGAGTTATCAGTGGGCCCATTGAAAAGCACTGGATCCTTTTTCTGAGAGCTGGTCAAGTGTTTTCATCTGCTGACAACCTCAACGTGTACTCCATCTGATCCAAACAAGCCCAACCAAAGTGCTGCTTTCTGTCGCCACTTTCAAAAGGTGAACTCTCCATTCTCCAGAATTACGGTTGTCCAAAGTATCGAAAAAATGGATAAAGTAACATAGAAATTAGATACTCGTTTGAGCAAGTATCAACACTAAATAAGTCCCATTCACAGGACAGAAATGAAACTTTCCTGAACAGTATTGTGACAACACTAAGAACAAATCAAGCAAAGTCCAGCCAATATGCATTTCAACCATGACAAATGAGTGATGTACGTAGAATAGTTGCCGCTTAATTTGATTGATTTTATTTGATTTTTTTTATGTATTTTGGGAAAATGTGTCTTGCAACAGTACAGATATATTGCATATGCATCTATTGAGGTCAAAATAAGTCAGCTATGTACTGTATGCGTTTCATTATGAAGAGTTTATTGTCCAAGAATCAGGAATTGATTCTGAAATTTGTGAAAAGCTCTTATAAACTCATCATGGTGAATCATCAGGATGCTCTGAATGCATAAGGTAAGTGAGGAATATCTTTGGACCACTGCAATCTGAAATAAAATGTAAACTAGTTCTGTTTTTTACGTACAGCGCCGTTGTAATGGAAATTCTTGTACAATTTGGTAAGAAGGACATAAGAGTCACGAGTCCAACAGCTGTCGTGTTTTGTTTTTTTATTATTCTTGCAAGAATAAGGGAAGAAGTTACAGCTCAACAGCCCAAGTACCTATTGGGGAGCTCCCACACTGCCTTTAAACCCTCGCATGTCCTTGGGCTGCACATGAAGGAAAAAAAAAAACACAGGAATGTTTCTGGGTCTGATACTTAAAGCATAATCCTTATCTTTAAGTATCAGACAAGAATAAGGGAAGAAGTTACAGCAGAAGTTACAGCTCAACAGCCCAAGTACCTATTGGGGAGCTCCCACACTGCCTTTAAACCCTCGCATGTCCTTGGGCTGCACATGAAGGAAAAAAAAAAACACAGGAATGTTTCTGGGTCTGATACTTAAAGCATAATCCTTATCTTAGCTGGTACGTGATTAAAAGTAAGTTATTATGATGCAGAAAATGGCTAAAATAAGAAATGCCTGTGAGAATATATGCAGTTGCCATTACACCATTAAACCCTGGTAGGTGGAGTCATCAGCACACCAAAAATCTGACCATTATCTGATTTCTGGAGTTATCAGATTATTGAAATGTCACCATGTAAACAGTTATATCTAATCTGATTTCTTTTTTATTGTTGACTAAGGGTGGGACGAGACACAATTTTCATGAGACGAGACACACAAGGAGACTGGGCCCACGAGAACGAGAAAAGACGAGATTTTGACATAATTTGTAATAAATAATAATAATAAAGTAGTGCAATCCATTTTCACTATTTGTGTTTATTTTATGTAATACTTAAGCAGTCATTGTAGTACTGCGTTTTGGAACTACAGCTTCTCAAATTGTATAACTCACCAGCTCTTTCTTTGTCCAAGCCAAAGGTAACTTATGTCATGAGATATCTCACAAGATTGTGCACCATCTTGTGGCAGTTTTGCCTTGTGAGATCTTGTAGCATGAGATCTTGTCTACTTTGTCTTGGCTTACTTTGTCTTCCAAATAAAACAGTTACTTTACTTTGTGTTTTTGAAGATCAGATTTCTCTTGTACATGTAAACGCACACCAAAAATCTGATCTAATTATCTGTTTTTTAGAGACTATGTAAATGTATCCAGCGATTTACAGTTGAAATACATTGGTGATGGTGAAGAGGGGGAAATGGAGAGGCTGAAGTGGCTTATGTTTCTACCGCCACATGAGCACGTTTACATGTGCATGAGTATCCCGGTTATGAGCCTCATCCCGGTTCTGAGAGTATTCTGGATATGGCATCAGAGAAAGCAGGATACTCATCTACCTGAATGCATGCGCCATCAGAGGATCCTGGATATTTATAGTGGTTGCTACAGTAACTATGGCACAGATATGGCAAGGAGCTAAACATTAAATCTTAAGGCTTTTTAACAGGTTACTAACAATAAAAAAGATACACATTCAAATAAGAACATGGGACTGTGCAGCACTGTCCCAGCTTCAGTGAAAGCCGTTATTAACATGTGAAAAATATGACAAATATGACTCACAGCCACAGAAGTGAGCCTGGTTTTAAAATATGCCTTATTAACCAGTAGACTGCTTAATTTTGTTTATAAGTTAAAAATATGAATACTTAAAAAGTCCTGGTAGAAGTTTGAGTCATTTTGCTGCGTGACTTCAGTTCGCACATGCTCAGTACAGCTCCAGTGTTGAGAAATCAGGATCCTGATACTAGGATACCAGGACACCGAAATCAGGACGTGTTTACATGGACACTCACATAACCAGGATACTCAAAAAACCTGATCACTCAATGAAGATGAGTTGCAGAAATATTGTAGCTAAAATGTTAAATCAGCAGCCTTGCAATAGTTATAGTATTTATCTTGTCTTGAGTGCACGATACAATTACACTTATTATTGCCCTTGTCTGGTGTGTTTAATTGTTAAGAATACACTTACACTTGGAACCATTATTAATTAATCTTGGTACATGAGGGTTAGGGTTAGGGTTAGGGATGTGAGACAGCCTTCTATGCTGATAACATTTAAATCCGCTCAAAACGGTTGTGTTTAGCTGTGCACATGACTGCAATTTTCTCCTGCACCCACTTGACAGGGACGTCATACTGGTGAATAAGCGGTAATGAATGGAGTTCGCATTTAGAGTTGTTGGTTTTTTTTTTGGTCATTAAAGGAAATTGTAGACAATGAGTTATCTTAAAACTAATCATATTAAACATGAGTGACCCTTACTGATATTAAAGAGAATAGATCGGGTGGATTTTGCCTTCATTCTGCAGTATCTGAACATCTGTTAACTTTTCACCTTCTAATATCATCAATAAAAGGTTTATGAAAAATAGACTTTATTATGAAGCCCTGAACATATCACATTTACTGATACTGACAGTTTAAATTATGTAAAATTGATAAAATAGTGAAAATACGATGTGCTCTGACTAATGTGCAGATGTTGTAGCTACATCGCAGCTAAATCACTCATGTCAATGTAATAAACACACAAAAATCATTGATGTAACTTTAGTTTGTGATTTATTTTCAATAATCCACATTTCTAAGAAGTCAATTAATGTTAAACATATGAACAGTGTTCAGCAAAAAGCATTTGGGATCGTTTTTCTTCAGTCTACTCTCTCTGCCTCATTAATACACTATTTAACGCTAATCAACAATACACAAACTTACAGTTTTTGAATCGTTATGAGACTATGGTTTAATCATTCAAATTTAACCAAAAAAAGAAAAAAATATTGACGTAAAAAGATATGCGTATCTTAATTAAAGTCCAGTTTGATTCATGTTTAGCTATTAACCCGTTTAGCTGCAGAAATCCACTTCTACCGTCAGTCTGGAGCTTTGTAAATCTGGTAAAAGGTTCAGGCTTTCTTCTGTCTTTGATAATGTGTTAATCCCGGTGCGCAACAATAATCCACAATCTCTGAAACTCCAATAAAGTTTGTTCACTGCAGTTCACGCATGGCCCATGCTATTAGTTTCTATGGGAGTTCTCAGCCACGACCACTGCCAGTATGGGATTTGGAAGTGCATACCAGGACTGTGTGAGGACAACTGCAGGAGCTTGAGTTTTACAGATTCAGTTTGTCTTATTTCGCATTTGTTGCCATGCAGTGCAAGATGTAAAGAGGATTTATCGTGACCAGAATGCATTAAAATCCAGTCCAGGTCCTTTAATGTCTTATTCTGTATTTTAAATGTCTTATATTACACAAAACTTACTCATCTGAGCTTTAAGCCATGTTATAATGCTGTTACCTCCTCAAAACATATATGGATTTGTGTTTTGTTTCATTCACACATATTTGAGTAACCCATTATTGTAAGTCTCCTGTTTCACTTTGTGATGTCATGAAGAGGTAGTTTTCAACTTATCAGCTACCTTTTACCTTTTGCTGAATAAAGATTAGTGATTCCAGGGCTGAAATGATCCAAATGATTCTTGTGAAGGTTTATGGAGAGCACAGTGGTGCACTTCCTGTATTACCACATGACTTCACAAGATGGAACAGTTTTTTTCAGTTTGAGAGAAGAACACTGCATAAATATACAGGATTTGTGTGTTAAATGTTTAAATTAGGCCTACTTTGTGTACAAATTGTGCTACATAAACTGGCCTAGCTTTGCCTTATTCTCTTATCATTGCAAAGAAAGGGCTGTCAGTTCTAAGCTCTAAAATGTGGCTACAGGACCTCACCAATACTTTACATTTGGAGAGAATAAGATACCTGTCAGCGGATAAACAGTTTACTTCAGAAGGTGTGGCAACCCTTTATTGATTTTGTGCAGTGTGTGTTTATCTGTCCAATAACACATCTTTCTTTCATATACCTGAGTCTCTGCAAGATGTTACTAGGTTTGTTTTTTTAGTTCTGTGCCAAGTGCTTTTGTCTTTAATCTTTACTAATCCTCTACATCTTGTCAATTGTTTACGGCGTCTGGCTACTTACAATGTTGTGACCTTGCATGTGAATTATGCACTTGTAAGACATTATTTAATTTTCAAACAAACTATTCTTAAAGGGTCGGTACCTGATTTCGAACCATGGATGAGGAACATGTTTCAGTTTCAACTTTAAGCCCACTCAGTTCTTTCTGCTGCTGTGATATTGGACCATGAAACAGAAACAACTATCTGTGTTCTCTAAACTCTGCCTACTACTTGCTTTTTTATCTCTCCTGGACATAGGTGGGTAGTATTCAGTTCCATATACTTGAGTAACTTCTTGTGTAACTTTTCTGCTGCTTTTTTCTGTGGATTTGTAATTGTTTTGTCTGGAATTTAAACCATTCAATCTTCATGGAGACCAAACAAGACCAAGTTACAGGTCAGATCTGTGGAGAGGCGATCCCGCTCACAGTCAGAATGCATGTTTTTCTACTTTATTTGTAAGAGGATTTCAGTTTTGCTCGCATCTCTCCTGGACATATTCAGGATTTACTGCATAAATTAAAGCCATGGGGTGTATTCAAAAGCCAGCGCACATCGCCTATACCAGCGCAAGGCTTTACTTTCTACTTCAACTTTACTGCACAACCGTGGAGCGCTTGTTGAATGCCGAGGGGACAAAGCACATTGGTTTGTGGATTTACAAAGAAGAACAGCGAATATAGGAGCAGGAGAGGAGTGGAGAGCTCACACCCAACTGAGGTGAGTGTACAGCACAGGTAGGCTACATGCACACACATGTCCCTGCATATCATCTATCAGACATGTAGTTAAATCTACTGTTTTATACAAGTGCAATGCCCTGAATGTTTTTTTAAATATGTTTATAATAATCAGACGCACATACTCAATGTAAATGGGAACGTGTGACATTCAGATTCACGTCTGAAATGAAGCTGGTGTAAATGTTGGTGTAAATAAAGTGTGAGTGCTGGCCTCGTAGAACTCCGTTTCTATTATCCAGGAGTTAAACACCTCCACACAATAAGTCACTGACGTCAGGGTGGGTTTAGACTGTTCTTTATATGGCAGGTGTGAAACTGTAACAACATAATAAAACATACATGAGTTTAAATGCAAAGAAATACAGAAAACCACGTTCTATTATGCTAATGCAAGTTTTAGAATTAGTTAAAGATTCAGTGAATTTTAACGACACTAAATATATCGGCTGTTATATCGGCTATCGGCACCTCCAAAGCCTGTTATATCAGTATCATCGGATCCAAAAAAAATCCGTATCGGTCGGGCCCTACTTGAAATACCATCAAATTCTTCTGCACAGAGATAAAATGTCTAAAACATCCCAAATCATGATAGTGCAGTACTGGTGAATCACGCTCAAAGGTGTGTGTAACAAGTTTAAAGCAGCTCTGGTCTGTCTGCTCAGCCCCTGCAGAGCCAACTGCCCTCACACGCTCACAGCTAAACTACAGCATTATTCACAAACAAGATCACAACAGAGAGAGAAGAGAGGGGTACACAGCGTGCACCATGCAGAGCTCACTGGTCCAGATGTCAAATATATGTGTAAAAATAATCCAAATAATTTCCCTTGTGAATCAATAAAGTTTGTCTAAGTCTAAGTCTAAGTCTAAGTGAGTAAAACAGGTACAACACTGTCTATATCAAACCCGAGCCTGTGTAAGTGATATAGAATGAGTTCATGTTTGAAGATGAGTCTTATCCAAAGTCACTTAACACTTTTCTTGATTTTTTTGGGCCTATTCCCTCATCAGTCAGTTGTGATCATTTACTTGTGTGGCCACAGCTGTCTAAGGGTGGACTGATGGAAGCATGGCTGCCAAACTGTGCCTGGGGCCCCAGCCACCAATGACTCACTCTCACTGAAGTGAAGTGTCTTCATCTTGAATCACTTCATCATCTTTATTCTTTCTTGCTCACAGATCGGTGTAATCCTTCATTCGTCTGGGTCTAACTCCACACTGGAGGGTTTTAAAAACATCCACCATTTTTACACATGACATAAAGTGTGCAGAGCAGACATAAGGACATTTTGCAGTGATTATTTGTAACGAGCCTGTTACAGTCACTCTACTGATGATGATAAATGAAAAATTTTGTACAAACTGTGTTTGTGTCCTCTGCTACTTCTACAGTTTACAGCCATGACAAGGCATCAGATCCTGCCTCTGTCTGGGGGCCCTGATAGGCTCACGTTCAGTTTATGGCGAGCGACTGTCATGAAATTCCAACAGGACGATTTGAGGTTTTAGAGCTGCCACTCGACAAATACTGGTAACAGAATGACTGACCCCACAGACTGGAGGAGAGACACCGCAAATAATCATTGAGGAGAAGCACTACAAGCACTACAAGTCAGGCTTAAAATCAGGCAAAAATCTGTCGACCTGATTTCACATCTCAGATCAACAAATGGTGGCTTTATCAGGTACGGAGCAGGTTGGGCGTTCAGGGCATGTTAAAAAATATTCCACAATTAAATGTAAAAAGTAGGGATATCATAGAAGTTACTGAAATGAAACCCATACCTAGCTGAATGAGTTCAACACAGTTTCAAGCAGTAACTTCAAAGGGACATTTTCAGAAAAAGATCTACAGCCATGTTTAAAACGGACATAATCAAACATATGAAAATACTAACGCAAAACTGTCCTTAAACGTTTCAAACGAGTGAATAAAAAATAATGCCTCTCATGATCACAGAGACAATCCTCCATGTGCATCTCAGCCTCAAATCCACGGGTTTATTCAAATGTGAGAGAAAGCTGCTTTAATCAGGCAGACATGCGTGATGCCAGAGCCGTGTTTTGGAGAATCACATTCAGACACAGTGAGACGGTCAGGGGCAGTGCCAGGCCTGGAAATCAGAAAAAGCACATTGTCCGCAGTGCCAGGAGCTAAACACTCTCCAGCTGGCAGTAACTGATATTATATTTAGTGGACTTATGGTTTCATGTCAAAAGTTCCAAATCAGCCGTAATCAATCAAGGTTGCTTCTGTGTATGTGTGGTGTATTTGGCAGCAGTTTAATAATGGTAAATGGTCACATGTGTATACAGCGCTTTTCCACCTTCTAGACACTCTTTACATCAAGGAACCAAGGAACACAACAACAGCATTCTTCTGTGGAAGCTGGAATCACCACCCAAACTTCAGATCAGTGGATAAACGCTCTACAGACTCTGCTACTGTAAAATAAATCAAATAAAATACATTTTCAGACTTACATTGAGGATGAGTCAACATTCACTTTATACGCTGAGCTTTTGCGACCACCTGACTCCTCCCAGATGTCATCCTTTCACCACAAGGCTTGGAACACAACAGAAAATGCTGTAATGTAAAATGTTGAAGTGTTATTATTAAAGAAACATGCTATGCAACTGGTGGATGAGAGATGTTATTGTGTTGTCTGGAATACACAATATGGCATTAAAAGGAGGGTCATATCTCTGGAGAGGCAAGCCTGCAGTAATATAAATTTTTTTCTGGGTATTTTTTATCAATATAAGATATAGTTCTGGACAGTGATGGGAAGAATATGTGTTTATTTAGTTACAGAATACTGATAATTGTATCATATTCCCTGACAATAAAACATTTCTTAAACTTGCACTGGGGAAGTGTCAACCACCAAGATGCCACCTTTCACTATTAGGCCTGGATTTGTGCGTACAAACCATGGTATTTTGTGAGTAAAAGTGCAGTATCTCAAGGGGGAGTTTTAGAGTAAACAGCCTTGGAGTTTGGGTTAATTTCTGCAGTCCATTTCAAAACAAACAAGCATGAGTCAGGGCGATGAGATGACTGCTAGTCCCGCCGATCAGCTGTCGCGCGAAGGTGACATTTCAACTGCGCTCCCCAGAGTAATGGAAACACTGGCATTTCCACTCGGTCAAATATACTGCGGGAAATAGGAGCCTGGCTTTTAAACGCTTTTATCACCTTTGCCTTGGTATTTCACGTAGGATAACTGTAGACGCCAGAGACAACGAGTCGGGCGTGTGGAGGGGCAAGTCTGCTCACAGTAAGAAGGTATCTGTTTCAAGATATTTTTGAGTCATTAAGGTTAAGATTAAGTACACTTTATGGTCCCTGTACAGAAATCTGCATTTAAACCATCCTTCAACGCCGCTGGGACATCCGGGAGCAGTGGGACCCATCTCCAGGTCTTGAGCTAGTCTAGATCAGGGCGACCTTAGCTGGAGAATTTGACCTACTGTGCATGTTTTTGGGTTGATGGGGAAAACTGGAATGCCCGGCAGAAATCCAACCAGGCACACGGAGAAGCACGCCTCTCCACAGAAAGGCTCAGGAATCGAAATACAGTGCTTAAATTGATGTCTATTTATGGCTGAAATGTGGTGCAGTGGGGCTTTAAATAAAGTTTGGGTAATGGGAATGCTATATTTGCCAAAAACAATGTATTAACATGTAACTTGTTAATTAAGATTTGGCTTCATTTTTGACTCTGAGTTTCCCCTCCATGTCGTGCCCCTTCAGAGCGTTATCACAACAGAATCAGTGTGCATCCCGCTAATGAAACTACTCCACACCACATCAGGTTTGTCAAGTTGCTGTGTACAGTTTTGTATCATGCTTTTGTATATTTATGAAGAATTGTCATGTGGGAGCTTGGGTGCTTACGACGGAGAGCTACCCATAAGGAGGGTTCGAATAGGGCCTGGGAGAGATCGCTCCAAAAAGTTCATTTTGCATAATAATCCTGTATTGTCCTGTATTTCACGCTTGAGTGCCCCAAAAATGTCTGTTTTCACCCATCCCCTTACCTCTGAGTCACACAAATAGGCTAATAAAATGTCCTGTAGTCATTTTTCAAAAGTAGAAACAAGTAAAGTTGCTACAGTGAAGTTCAGTTCTGCAGTTTTGAACAGGAAGTCCATTTTCCAGTTACTATTGTTAAACTGTTTTAGATCAGGATTGTGGTGTACAATTAACATAATGTAAAATAATGGTCTATGTATGTTATAGTTTAATAATAATTCTAGAAAAGTATGTGTTCTTTAATTAGGTATGTAATAATTTGGGAAAAATATCGAATTGTGTTGTTTTTTTTTTTTTTTTTCTGACAAGTATTTCAACTGCCATTAGATTTGCGATTTATGTTTTTTATTATAGGATGCTGTTCAAAGTTCACATTTGAAACACGTCCAGGAGAGTTGACAAAAATGAGCTGATTACAAGAATCACTTGTCTTTCAGAGCATGTTTGTACAGATCTATAGGGTTAGGAGTTTTCAGGCAGAAAAAGATTTCAAATTTCTGTGAAGGCACATATGGTACTTCAAAAGCTGCAGCCTTTGCCATTTGCTAATTGCATCTAATTAGTCGAAACACACAAACAAAATGAATGTGTGCTGCCCTATTCTAAACAAAATGATGAGTTAAAATAAGCAGAAGAAGACACTCGATTTTTTAAAGAAAATTACAGCACTAAGACCCTGTATCTGTGGATCTGTGAAGCCCTATAGCTGGAGGGCGGGATGAGAAATGGACAGATGAGCAGGAGTGCGAGGCTCAATGAAGGTCTGGGGAATGAAGAAGAAGCCTAATTGGGGTGGGACCTGCTGCCGGGGAGAGCGATTGGTCCAGAGAGGGTTCGCCTGGAGATAGCAGTAGATATGATTGATGCGTGTGAACTTGGAGAGCTACAAGATGGCTACTCATGTTCTGGACATGTAATAAATGAATGGTTCTAGCTGATTCCCCACACCGTATATATATATTTTTATTTTTTTATTCGTTCTCTATGGGCTTCATTTACTTTACGTTTCAGTGTAACGCATAGTAATCCTCCATCTAGGTTCTCCTGACCAAGATCCTGTCCCAAAATCTGGAGAAGGGTATCTGGGTGCTGCACTGGGTGTCAAATGCAAAGACAAATTTCATTACGACAATTTAATTAATTCAGGCAATAATGACTGCTGGTATTACTCTAAAAGCAAAGCAACAAAATGTCTATGGTGATAAGTAGGTGTGGAACGGCACACCTTTAAAATGATCGCATTTAGAACATTAGAACAGTAAGACTAACCTTAATGAAGACCTGTTGTGCTTGTGTCTGCTCTGTAGTTATAATCTATGACACCTGTGGATCAGTATGTTAGAATTTGAACATTTCATATCACAATATTCATGTAATGTGACTTAATAAAAGAAACAAGTCCGCTGACTTCCGCATTTGAAAACTGATGCCCAGTGAGAGTTGACGTCAGCGTAAACGTCATCACAACAAAGAACTGTGATGCTGCCAAATCCTGTGTCTATCACGATTCAGAAAATGAAATTGGAGAATGAAGTAAGTACATCACAGTGGGTGTGTACTGGCGGGGTTGATCAGCAAAATGGAATCTTGAAAAAAGGCAATTAAAGATTGCTTCAAATGCAATTCCAGGTGAGCAAATGGTGAGAGGAAACAACTATAACATGGTTAAAAATTGCAGAACAGATCTGATTTAAATGCATATAAATGCAATAGCATAATTATTACACTCCTTCACAGCAAGAAAGTTCCGGGTTCGATCCCCAGTTTGCATGTTCTCCCCATGTCTGCGTGAGTTTCCTTCCCCCATCAAACCTAAAAAACCTGCACCAGGGACTACGGGGGAAATGAGCTCTGGTGCTTCAACCTGCACAATGCATCTCTCCTGTTAAGGTTCATGTAGATTGTGCTGTCTCATAAATAAACCAAATAACTAAATTAAAAAATATTTACAGCAGGGGTTCAGGGACCCCTTATCAGTATCCAAAGGACCCCTTGTCATTCTCCCCTATGGCAGCATAATCACATGCAGAAGTTCAAACCATGTTTAAGTAAGCTAGAGCTGGATGAAAGATTCATTTCTCATAGTCCTTTTTTATTCGTGTAGTTGTTTCTATCAAAAACATTGTATGTTTGGGATCTCAATGAACAATGTTATCAGGATTTTTTGGGAGACCCCCAACACATGGCCCAGACCCCAGTTTAAGAAGCACTGACCACACCACTTACTATAATGTGATCTGTATCAGAAGTTGTAGTATTCTCGATCACAAACCATCAAAAAAGTTGAAAGTTTTTTGCTTACATTTCCCTCGGTGGTTAAATATGACAGCTCAGTGTGATTCATTAGAGGAAAAGACAGCTGAAGTGCAGCCCCATGACAGGCTTTTACCAAACTCACCACTCTTTAAACATTTATGCCCTGACTAAATGTGTTTGCTGACTGTGATGTGTCAGAATGTGTGGTGACTCTGCATGTTTGAATATACGAACAGGCCGAGGTTTGTGTTTTATTTTAGATAATGACAGTTCCAAATAGCACTGATGGGTTTGGATCTGTTTTTACATGAATAATATAGCTGAATCATACTATTTTGAAGTTAAAATCATTTCCCGTTTTTGTTTTATTGTTCCTAGAATGAAAATACCAAAACATCATATTTTGCCCGATTAGTCGCCTCATTTCCAAACATAAATGTGATCTGTCCAAACAGGAGCCGTGCAGGTGTCAGTAGTGTTGATATCATGATACTAACATTGAATCAGAAAATAAAACTTGATGTTTAAAAATATTCTAAATCGTCAATAGAAAGTCATTTTCTACATAAAATAACAGTTTTTTTTTATCATGGGGCCATTCTGAAAGGTAATTTCTTTTCCAATAACATTACTTGTTTAAATGAGAATCTCATATCTCATTACGCCATACTAGTTTTAGTAGCGATTAGTATCTGAAACCTCTATTTTGAGTAACAGTACTTTTACTCAAGTACACTTCACTCTACCCACCAGTGGAAATAACACTAATCTAATGATATATTGTACAATCCATCTCTATCTTGGCCTTACCTGCTTCCCTGTGTGAGATTGGTTCCGCAGTGCGCCTATTGCCTCCCTGGTCAAGTGCCATTATTTATCCCAGCACACCCTCCATCCCCCGCCCCCCCATTCAGACGGCGCTAATAACCCAGCAGCCCAGCCCCTCCGCGGGACTCTGGAGCGGTCAGGAGACGTGGGGGGTCAGGGGGTCACTCGGTCCCGCGGGAGCATTGCATCTTTCCACCATGATTGGATTCCAGCGTCCCAGACTCCATCTCATTCCCTGACCGCGACCAGAGGAGAGGGTGACAGGTGCGGCAGGAGCAAGCAGGTGACCACAGAGAAGGTATAAGGTATGGTAATGCTGTGTTACTATCAGAATGTGAGCTGATGTATATTCAAGCTTTATTTCAGACTCCAATGGGTCCATATAGAACATTTAAAAGAAAAGACAGAAAACACACAAAACAGTAATAATGGTCTATTGTCCATATGAGCAGTTCCTCCAGTGCCTCCAGAGTTCAGAAGTGAACCTGACACTGCTCTGCTCAGGCATTATTAAAACATTTATCATTTCATTTTGTGAATCCTATTAAATAATAGTACTTTCGTTTATATTTCCATGTGGTCTTATATCTGTGTAATTTCAGTGGTCCAGGTAGGTTCCATAGTGGGTGTATACTAGTCTATGTGCTCTTACTTGTTCTGACACAGCTCAACATCATTCTAAAGACATTTATTAAAGGTTCTTTTTTGCCCTGTGAATGTGACTTTTTGAGTATTGATTCTTGCTCAAATGTGTGTAATATATTTATAATGTAAAAGTATCTAGTATCAATACTACTCGAATGTTTTGTGTTGCCCCAGTGCATATATATTGTATAAGCATTTCTTGAGGTCAAAATAAGACCGCTGTGTACTGTTTGCATCTAATCACAAAGCGCTTCATTGTACGAGAAGCAGAAAGTGAGCAGTCAGCTTGCTAGTTACTGTGACGGCAAAACTCCGCGCTGGTCTCTGAGAGTTGTAAAAAGCACTTAGTTAAAAACTCATAGCCGCTGTGATTAATTAGGATGCTCTGAATGTATAAGTTAAAGATGCACTATGTAACTTTTTGGTTGGGGGTCCGTCACCTGCTTGTTTCTATGGATACGTCATTGCTCTGCCTGGAATGTTCCACAGTATGACATTAAACAGCTCTACCTTACATTAAATCAATCACAGGTGGTTTTATAGCTCAAAAATACATAGAAAAACAGGCATTCTGACTGTGAGCGGGGTCGTCTCTCCACAGATCTGACCTGTAACTTGGTCTGGTTTGGTCTCCATGATGATAGAAAGGTTTAATACCATACTGTGAAGCATTATAGACCATGCAATAACATCTCAATGGAGAAAAGCATTAAGTAACAAAAGTTGAAAGGTGGACCACTGCAAACCGTTTGAAATGAACTTGTCCTGTCCAGCAAAAATCAGGTAGAGTGCCTTTAAATGCACAAAGATGGTCATTATTTAGACAATGTAATGGTTTGAAGGAGAGCAAAATAAGCCAGTAAGACCTCTAATGAAAGAAAACAAAACAGAAATGGCTCGTATTCTTTCGCCCACCTTCTCTGTTTGAACGTGTGGGGACAGAGGCAGAGTGTGAACCTGGCAACAGTGCCTTGGATAATAGTCTTTGTTACTAACAGATGAGAAGATTCAAGATATGTGTTTTTCAGAATGGAATTACTGATACAAAAATACCATACAATCAGTAACGTCCTTTTCCGACGCAATTTCAGTGAAGGTCGAAAAAGAAAACTACATTTTTTTATTGATCCTGCGGCTTGGCCTTTAGACATTGTGTTGCATGAGATAGACCCAAAAGAAAACGTAAAAAAAAGGAAGGTGCATTGCTTTGTCCTGAATGTTTCCCAGTATGGTGTTAAACTTTTCTATCTTCACGGAGACCAAACCAGACCAAGTTACAGGTCAGATCTGTGGAAAGGCGACCCCGCTCAGAGTCAGAATGCCTGTTTTTCAAGGTATTTTCAAACTATAAAACCACCTGTAATTGAATAAATGTAAGGTCGAGCTGTTTAATGTATATAGGTCTAGTCCATGTAGTCTACATGGTCAAGTGATTAAAAGGCAGCATTTGTATGACCTGTGTGACCTCTGACCTGTGTGCTTTCGCTCAGACAGTAACGCACTGGCAGGAAGTCCCGTCCACAGAGGAGACACAGCAAGGAGAGAGGACATAAACTCCTCACTGAGACCAATAAAGTTTGATTCTTTTTTCTGATGGCTGCTCCTGAAGCCTCCCTCGTGTTTACTCCTTCCTTCCGTGGTTTTCCTCGGGACACCACTTAATATGACACATTTGATTGACAGCTGGTAAATGGAGGATCGAGGAGAGGAATCGAGGAGAAGGAAGCGAGGACTGAGAAATGAGACATGGCCTCACCGTACGTGTTTGGAGCTCTTTGTTTTAAGCTGAGGGCCGTATACTAGTTTCTGATCTAAGTTATAATGTTTCCTCATCACAAACAGACCTGAAGTTGTGTTTTGTTTCATTCAGACATGTTTAACACACAAACCCTGCAGATTTAGGATGTGTTCAAACGCCCTGTTCCACCTTGTGATGTCATGTGGTAATACTGGAAGTGTGTTTTTAAACTCCATACACCTACATTTGGAGAATTTCACTCAGGAATTGTCAAATTACAGAGTTTATATTGGCAGATCTTATGGATTCTAAGCATTATATGTTACATGTTAACATTGTACATTATCATTATTGGCCATGAAAAAAAAAAATGAAGTAACAATTTGGAAAATTAGTTCAAAAAATCTGAATTATGTATTTAACAGACATTTTGATTACCAACTTCCCACATATACACTTAAAGGTGCATTGTGCTTGTCTCCATGGAAATGTTATTGCTTTGTCTAGAATGTTCCACAGTACAGATTAAACCTATCTATATCAAGGGAGACAAGCAGGTTACAGCACTACGCTACATTAC
The DNA here is from genome assembly GCA_029959045.1 of Taenioides sp. WSHXM2023. Lineage (NCBI taxonomy): Eukaryota > Metazoa > Chordata > Actinopteri > Gobiiformes > Gobiidae > Taenioides > Taenioides sp. WSHXM2023. The sequence continues at coordinate 32,007,797 of CM057091.1, forward strand.
AGTTCAGATCTGTGGAGAGTCGTCCCTATTCATAGAAAGTCTTTTTGCGCAATAGAAACGCCTGTAATGAATAAATGCTAGATGTGTTTAATGTTACACCATGGAACATTCCAAGGAACGCATCTCCATGTAGACCAGCAGGTGATGGACCCTCCGCCAGAAAAGTTACACAACTACAGCGTGCGAATCCAGACTGATCCAGACAGCTGCCATGGAGGTGTGGAGATGTGAGGGCTGCAGCCATATTCTTCAAAGGCAGAATGAAAACGCTCACTACGATTGACATTATAGATCGACGTTGGGAAGCACACCAGAGCTCAAACATCCCCAAGGCAAACAAATGCAATCTCCAGAACAGAGCTGCTCCTGCTGCTGCTGGAGGGGAGACGGGAGGGAGGGGGAGAGGGCTGGACCAGCGGGGAGGACATGAAGTATAGGGCGGGACATGGGCCAATTCTGTGTGTCAAAACAGGGTACAGGCATTCACACATTTTGGGTGGTACAAACATTTCAGACTCGATACTAAATACTGATTCTGATACAACGATGATGAAAAAACAAAAAAAACAAACACTCTTTCTTTATACAGTAGAATGCGATTTTCAACATGAAATAGTAGTACTTTCTTTTATCTGTGTAATCCCTCGTTTGTCCACTAGTATACTGATACTAGTCTTATTTTTGATTATATTTGTTTTGATACATCTCAAGGTCATTCTAAAGCTTCAGGAAAAGTTCATTTCTGTCCTGCTGAGTTGACTTTTTTAGTGTCGATCAATATCAATCTTAATTGCAACAACATACAAGTTCTCCACCTAAAAGAAATGCAGGATATTTTGTAAGTAAACCAAAGTTACTGTGTAAAAGAGTACACTAAAATATCGCAGTAATATTGTTATTGCAATACAAAACATATGAAATATTGTATCTTTTTCTCATATAGTGCAGTGCTATCCATGGGTTTCAGAGAGATGAAAATCTAGCACTGTTGCCATAGCAAATAACATTTCAAATCACAATATTATATCTTCTGAATGGGCAAAAGTCGACATGATATCACCTGTTGTTTTTTTACACATTCACATCACTGAACTCAGCTATTTCTTTTTAGATCATGACCTTGTGATTGAATTAAGCAAAATCAAGACCAAACTATTCACTTTTGATCCATTCACATCCTCCACCATGTATTATTTAGGATAGTAATAGTAATACAATAGTAATACAATAATAGTACAATAGTACAATAAATGGTGTGAGTGGAGTTGGTAATGTCATAGTATTACACTGTAATGTCAGTATCACCAGTAAGGATCAGCTGTTTGCAGTTGTCCTGTCAACTGCAAACAATATTGTAATACCACCATACTCATGAATGACTGTGGCTGAGTGGTTAGCACTCACGCATCACAGCAACAAGGTTCTGGGTTTGATCCCCGGATCCCCCAGGTCTGGGGGTTTGCATGTTCTCCCTGTGTCTGGGTGGTTTCCTTTTGGGCACTCCGGTTTTCCCCATCAACCCAAAACATGCACCACAGGTACAACTGCCACCCACTTCTCCTGAGGAGATGCCACAGAGACACTGAAGCATGGGTCAAATGCAGACGACTCACTCCCACGAGGAGAATAAAGTGTGCCTTAACCTTTATTTTGGGTCAGTTACATGGAACTTGCAGTTACAGAAATATTACCACAAACATGCCAAAGACTCCAGCATGTAAACAAAGGACCTCTTACTCTCACCACTCTATGTTCTGCTCTACAGGGGGCATCACAAATCGATCTTTTGAACGCGCTGTCTTTTTATACTGTGGAACATTTTAAGGAAATAAGTCTATTGCACCTTTTAAACACTTTTGAATGACTTCAGAGCATCACCCACTGTTCATATGTGAACCTTTTACTCACAAACAAACCTTTAAATATGTCCACAGAATGAAGCCATACACCCACTCCACAGCAACTGTACACAGCACACAGCCCACACACCCACTCAGCAGGGTCTGTCTTCTCTTCTGCTCACTCACTCACTTCTCCTTTCCCTCCTCCTTTCTTCTGCTCTCTCTTTTTTCCACTCATTTTTTCCTTTTTCATTCTTTCCTTCCTCCTCACTCCTCTCCTTTGCTCTTCCCCTCCTCTTCTCTTACCTTCTTTCCTTCTCCTCTTTCCCTCTCTCCCTCCTTACTTCTGTTCTCTCCTTCTCTCCCTCCTCCTCTCAATCCTTCTATCCTCTGCCCCTTCCTTCTCTCCCCCGGCCCCCTCCTTTCTTTTTTCCCTCCTCTCTGGTCCCGCCTTCCCTCCCCCTCTTGCTTCTCCCTCCTTCTCCCCTCTGCATTCTTCTTTCCTCTTTCTCTCCTCTTTTCTTCTGCTTTCTCCTTCTCTCCCTCCTCCCCTCAGCTGCTGTCCTTTCTCCCTCCTTCTCTTCCGCCAACTCTCCTTTGTTCTCTCCTCTCTCTCCACATTTCTCCTCCGCTCTTCTTTGCTCTCCCTTCTCCCTCTTCCTCTCCTCTGCTCTCCTTCTCCTACTCTCATCTCTCTTTTCCCACCTCTTCTCTCCTGTACTCTCAACTCCTTCACTTTCCACTTTTTTCTCCTCTCTCTTACCCCTCCTCATCTTCTCAGCTCTCTCCCTTCTACTCCTCCCCCTCCACCTTTTCCTCCTCCTTATCCACTCTCTACATCTCTCCTTCCTTATTTCCCTCCTCCTCTTCTGTTATTTCTCTCCTCCTCATCCATCCCCCCATATGTGAACCTTTCTCTTTCTCTCTTCTGCTCTCTCTCCCTCTTTCCTGTACTCTCACTGCCTCCGCCTTTTCCTCCTCTCATCTCTCCTTTTACCCCTTGTTTCTCTCCCTCCTCCTCTCTCATTTCCCTCCTCCTCCTCTCTCCCTCTTACTCCTCCCCCTCCGCCTTTTCCTCCTCCTTATCCACACCCTACATTTCTCCCTTCCTTATTTCCCTCCTCCTCTTCTGTCATTCCTCTCCTCTTCCTCCCCCTCTCTGAGCGAGCCAAGACAAACACAGGCATAAGAGCCGTACCTCTAGTGGGCAGCGCTGATAGCATTAGCGAGGTGAAGAAAGAGTACAATGAAGATCCGATCGGGGAGGGAGCTCCGTGTTTACGACGGCAGAGGAGCGCGGGGCGTGTACGTGGGCCGGAACTGAAGAGAAACGGGATGTCAAACGGGGTCAAGTGGCTGGAGCGCCGTCGCCTTTTGAAACGAAGCTAAAGTGAACGTTTAGGCGGGTGAGTCATCCTCGTCCTCCCACCGTTGTGGAGCCGGAGATGCCGATACTGAACCGATACCAGAGCTGGTATTTTACTTCTATAGGGCGTTCATCGCTAACTTAACATATTTAGATCACCGTGTTGCCTTTTATTGTTTTGAAAATGTTCGCCAAATATGTATTAAAGGTCCTCCTACATTAAATTGACTTAAATTGGTAGAATGTTTTTATGTCCTCAAAAACAGACCTGGAGTTGTGTTTTGTTTCGTTCACACATGTTTGAGTAAATTTTTATTATTAGTCTGTCTACATCTCTAAAGTTCAAAATGCTCTGTTCCATCTTGTGAGGTCATGAAGTGGTAGTTTTTAAGTGAGCAGCTCCTTTTATCATATGTTCAGTAGAGATTGGCAATTCCAGGTCTGAAATGATCCAAATGACTCTAGTGAAGGTGTTTGGAATTGAAAAACACAGTGGAGCACTTCCTGTATTACCACATGGCAAGGTTTGTGTGAATGAAACAAAACACAACTCCAGTTATGTGTCATATGGGCCCTTTAATACTATTGGTTCTCCATGGCAGCAGGAGAACCACCAACCTCCTCAACTTCTCCGTCTCCTCCTCTTCACCACCACTGGCATCCATCACTCGCCTTCTGTTGGTAATCTCCACTTGCCTGGGTGATCTGTCTTTCTTCATCACCTTCTCCTGTCTTTCCGTTAAAATAACAGCGACACATTGCTCAGGGATTTGACAAGAACATATAAAGATAGAAACAGCACACTTCAGTATACTATTTGTAGAAGGAAGAGGAAAGGTGTTAAGGGCATCTATTAAGAACGCATAGCACAGTTTGAAAAGTCAAAAGTCTTCCGTCCTTTCAAAATGCCATTTGGATTTGAATCATGTGAAAGTGAAAGTAATTCTACAATCTCCGCACTTCAAAACGATGGAAAATAAAGTGGTGAGTGACACGCAGAAAGTCACACCAGTCAGTAGTTAAAGGAACTGTATTTTGACTCTTTAAACTTTAAGCCATGTGATAATTAGAACTGATTTAAAACTGATGCTACACAAAAACAAAAAATGCCACAAACTTCAAATTTTAGACAAAGCTGAAGCTTCATAAGACACATATAAAAATGCACACTATTATCGCCCGGCTTCAGTTTTCTAGAAGATATCTCGATTTTAGACGTCATTTTTTTCACTACATGTGAAATTTCAAGTTTTCAAACCTGCATTTAAAGCATTTAAAATAAACCACTAAAAAATGAATTAAATTAATTCAAATATAAAAAAATAAACTAAACTATATATTGATTTTTAAAACATATATATATATATATATATATATGTATATATATATATATATATATATATATATATATATATATATATATATATATATATATATATATATATATTCAATTAAAACAGGGATAGATCTTTGGATTTAGTTAAAAAAAAGTTTGAAAAAATATGAATCTATGATGATTTTACAACTGTTTTTGTAAGTGCACATATATGTCCTTAGAATCCTAAGTGTGTTTAAAATATATATATATATTTGAAACAAAAAAAAAAATTGACAAACTTTGGTATCTTTGGGCTGAAGAATTTTTTTAAAATGGCTAAATGGACAAAAATGTTATGATATCACCATTAGGCAGTATGTGTCCTCTATATTCATTAGTCATGGATTTTTTTTATTTTTTTCATTTTCCCTGTAAGAGCACAGGCTATAGACAGTCCCTTTAAAGCAGGGGTGTCAAACTCATTTTCACCGAGGGCCACATCAGCATAATGGCTGTCCTTAAAGGGCCAGATGTAACTTATAAATGTAACTAAATGTAATTGAATGTAATGTAAAATAAATGTAACTACTCCTTAATGTTAAATAACTCATTATTTATTATAACTTATTCAAATGACAATGGCGGCACGCTGAGAAGGTTACGGGTTCGATCCCCGGGTCGCCCGGGCCTTTCTGTGTGGAGTTTGCATGTTTCCTCCCCGTGTCTGGATGGGTTTCCTCCGGGTACTCCGGTTTCCCCCATCAACCAAAAACATGCAACACCCCTATGAACAGTTTACCATCAAGGACCGTCAAGGAATTCCTCTAAAATTTAGACACTCAAAACTTTTAAGCTCTCGCGGGCCACATAAAATGACATGGCGGGCCACATCTGGCCCCCGGGCCTTGAGTTTGACACATGTGCTTTAAAGCATTCATTTTACCAACTTTCTTCTACAGTTTCTTGGCTGTGTGGGCGTGTAAATTTCAAATGCATGCAGAGAGGCAATTTGTCACATAACTGGCCGTAATTTTGCTATTCATGGTTTCGTATCTCGCCTAATTATGCAGATCACAGCTCGCAAGTAATGATTATGGGATGCAAACAAGTTCCAGCAATTGCATCGCATGATTGCCATGAGATGAGTGATTTTTTCCACCTTTGTAAGCTAATCACAACATATACTAACGACAAAAAAAGAAGCTGGGTAATCTCTCAGCTAACCACATTGTACATATTAGCGACAAACAACTAGACTTGGTTTGTGGTTGGAGACATTAAGCACTAGAAGAAGCTTTGTTAATGGTCCTATATTAAACAAAATTGACTCTTGTGAGCTTTTAGTCATGTTATAATGTTGTTATCTCCTCAAAAACAGACCTAGAGTTGTGTTTTGTTTCATTCACACGTCTGAGTAATCCTTTATTATTAGTCTGTGTACATCTCCAAAGCTCAAAATGCTCTGTTCCCCCTTGTGATGTCATCAAGCAATAGTTTTCAAGTTAACAGCTCCTTTTACCTTTAGTTCAGTAGAGATTTGCAATTTCAAGGATAGAAATGATCCAAATGATTCTAGTGTGGAGTTCAAAAACACAGCGGAGTTCTTCCTGTATGACATCACAAGGTGGAACAGAGTGTTTTGTGTTTGTGAGAAGAATCCTCTTAGCCTAAATCTGCAGGGTTTGTGTGTTAAACATGTGTGAATGAAACAAAACACAACTCCAGGTGTGTTTGTGATGAGGAAACATCATTAGAGAACAGATCAGAAAATAGCGTAATATGGACCCTTTAATCTCAAATATGAGGAAAATGCTTTGCAACCAAATAAAAAACTCAAATGTCAGGTTGACCAGAATGCAGAGGAACACAACAATAACATAAATAAAGTACATTTCTGGCAATAAACCCATCGTAGCATTGCATTTTCAAGTTCTATTTTGCAAAAAGCATTCACAGTGACACAACTGCAGCCTTTTCAGAAGAGGTGGGCGATATTGACAAAAATTACCATTTCTATTTTGGGGATTTTGTTGATAATGACAGTCAGATCGTATTTTCCAATCCAGCAGTCGTGTGCAAAACATGGCTCTAAATGTCTCAAAGGTTCAAGTATCGTACAGAAAAGTTTATGGACAGTAAAACATTGAAACATCATTTTATAATCTTGTTTACTTGCTTATGTTGACTACATTGTTTTTTGCTTTTCATGAACTATTTCTTCAGCTTTTACATATTATAGACATTATACTCAATATTCTTACCTTTGCTGTATGTAAGATTTTAATTTAAAATTCTGTATTATTTGGTGTATGAGCCTCACACAAGCCCATTGAAATCCAGTTGGTTTAAAACTAAAATGCCAAACATGGATCAGTGCTAGTGCAGCCTCTGCAGCTCAGTGAGGGAATTCTGAGCTTCACATGAGGCCTGACCATAAACTGAGAATGAGACAAAACTTGGCTGTGTCTCTATCTGCAGGTTCAGGCACTGGCAGCACAGTTCAGTTGTGATTATAGAGCCTTTTTTTAAAAACTACTACATAGAGTTGCTTGAATTTGCCTGTCCGTTATTGATCATTGACTTTTTTACTGTTTCATTTTCCAACTTTCTCTTGGTTAAATCCACAGCGCTACGAGGTGACTGCTGTAATGATTTTGAGCTCTACAAAAATAAATAAAAAACAGCTATTCTGATGTTATTCTATCCATGATATCGCCCATCTCTACTTTTCCGAAAATCCTGCCAGCAACACCAAAACCAGCTCACCAAGAAGTAGCAGTAAAAGTTGTGCACTCACCCAGAAGAGGAGGTTGAAGAAGACCATCCCGTAGCGCAGAGCCATCATGCATCCCTCTGCCATTTTACAGCGACGCAGTTCTAGAAGAAAAATGAAGGACAGATCCAGATAAAACACCACATACTTCTTGCCCGGAGTGTAGCGCCCGTTGGAGGACTGGGGCTTTTTGGTGGTGGTGAATCCGAAAGCGAACGGTGGACGCTTGTATTCAAACTCCCCACTGAACCGGTGGAACCCAGAGGTAAAGGGAGGCGTTTCTGGTTTACTGTCCAAGGACGGACTTCGCCTGTACGGAGTCTCATCGGTACTTGAGCGCCTCATGGTGGGATTGGTGGTTGTTTTACGTTATAGGTCCGTGGAAACTTGTGTAATTCCGGAAAATATATTATCTAAAAGCCATGTTCACACCAAAGAATGACATGAAATGAAAAAAATATGTGTTCTCTAAGTATATTTGATTACTTTTTTAAATACAATTGCTTATTTTATTAAGTCAGTGTAGTGGCAATTTGGTTTTGTCAGTTTTTTCAACACTAACGACTCTTTCAAGTTGCAATACAAAACATATTTTCTTTGAGTAGTTCCAACACCTCAAAATTATCAGCAGTCACTACAAGACAATTCAGAAATAAACAATACGCAACTTTCTGTTCCTATACACAATCACTTTTTTAATACACTTTTTTTCCCAAGCCTCTGTCCTGGCAACCTAGATTTGTCATTTTAACAACAACATATGCATCCAAATCAGTTTCAATACATTTGGAGAACATATTTTCAAAAAGTAATCTACAATCACTGCAGTACAATTCAAATGCTGTTTTCTAAGAATCACCAAAATTGCTGTGCGTAATCCAGTCACAACATCTGTATCAGTCTGTGTACTTAACTGCACATGCACGCACGTACAGCGCTATAATCTTTCAAGCGCAGGTGCCACGCTGCCGGAGATAAGCCCTGGTTTTGTTTCATCTCGCAACACTTCCCTACCCTGAGAGACAGCTCGACTGGAGTCCCATTCAAGAACTAGGAAGGCGTTACAAAGCCTGATAACCAAGCACGGTTTCAACTACGGACAACCACCAAACTGACACCACTTGGAACCATGAGTTGAAATGGCAAAAGCTACACAAAGATAACACAACTTAACTTGCTACCAATTCTTGTGCATGCTAACAACTTCTCTTGCTAATTTGTTAAATGTTAAGAGTTGATTCAAGCCAGGATGATTGGAGAATGGAGTGGAAAGCATGCAAGCAAATTGAATGTCTTCTTTTAGTTCTCTTTTGGACCAGCTCGGAAATCTCCTTAAATCCACATGCCCTAACTTGTTCAATTTGTTTCAAGAAAGTCCCCCGAGAATGCAGCGCTATAGCCTCGCAGCTTCGCGTCAGCACGGAGACTATGGACACCTCCACGGATCTGCGCTCGAGCTGCTAATTAATTCCCAGTTTCGCCAGCCAAAAGTATGCGCGGTCCGCTTCTCTCCTCCTCCTCTTTTCTTCCTTTTAGCGCTCTCCTCTTCACCGTAGCGCTTCCCACCCCCCTTGCCTAAGCGGTGGATGCTAGGAGAGGGTCCGGTAAGGTCATGGTAATCGTAAAAGAACAGCCAAGTGCGCGGAGAAGACAGTCCCCTCGCTGACTGCTGCCGAAGCAAGACTGCAGTGTCGGAGCGATGGAACGGAAGGTAGACCACTCCGCTAGTTCCCATAAGCCCCTCCTGCCTCCCTCTCTCGCTCTCTCTCTATCACCCCCTCCCTTTTTCTTCTCTTGCATCCTTCCTTTCCTTCACTCCTCTCTCAAGCGCGTGGTTAGTCTAAGCATCCCGTCCGCTGAACCTGTCCCCAGAAAGCTGCTATAAAATCAAAGAAAGTAATTCAAATTTTGCCCATTCACGTCTAAAAAATATCAACCAATCACAATGGGGGATTCGAGCTATTTAAAGGTGCACTGTGTAACATTTCTCGTGAAGGGTCCGCCACCTGCTTACCTCCATGGAAATGTTATTGCTTTGTCTAAAGTGCCACAGTACAGATTAAACCTATCATGAGCAGGTTACAGCACTAAGCTACATTACAATTCAGGTCTGTGGAGAGTCGCCTATTCACAGAAGGTATTTTTGAGCAATAGAAACACCTGAAATGAATAGATGGAAATGTTCCAGGCAAAGCACAAGCAGCATATGTGTATGGACCTGGGTACGGGTGCTACACTGAATCAACAAATGCATTATCAGGCAATATATGAAGGGAATAACGTTTTTGCCACTGAATTTATCTGTTTATTGATCTGTGTGTGTGTGTGTGTGTGTGTGTGTGTGTGTGTGTGTGTGTGTGTGTGTGTGTGTATAAAAGGATATTAAATGTGACTCGAATGCATAAAGTAAGAGAGGAATAACTTCGGACCACTGTAAACTGTTTAAAGGTTCATTATGGTGGAGGGTTTGTCAAATGTTTTTCTTCATGGAGATGTTATTGCTTTGTCTGGGATGTTTCACAGTATGGCATTAAACCTTTCTATCTTCATGGAGACCAAACGCTAGTTACAGGTCAGATCTGTGGAGAGGCGACCCAGCTCACAGTCAAAGTGTCTGTTTTTCTCAGTATTTTAGAGGAATAAAACCACATGTAATTGAATAAATGTAAGGTAAAACTGTTTAATGTCATACTATGGAACATTCTAGGCAAAGCAGTTGTGGGATTTTTTTCCACACATGTTTAACACATGGTAATACAGGAAGTGCTCCACTGTGTTTTTAAGCTCCATACACCTTCGCTAGAATCATTTTGATGATTTCAGCCCTGGAATTGCAAATCTCTACTGAACTAAATGTAAAAGGAGCTGTTAACTTGAAAATTTCCACTTTGTGACATCACAAGGTGGAACAGAGCATTTCAAGCTTTGGAGATGCAGACAGACTAATAATAAAGGATAACTCAAACATGTGTGAATGAAACAAAACACAACTCCAGGTCTGTTTTTGAGGAGGAAACAACATTATAACATAACTTAAAGCTCACAAGAGTCAATTCTGCGTAATATAGGACCTTTAAGAACCCGCTACATATGCCCCATCAGCATGTTTGTGCATACAGACGGGACATGTATCTCAGTCTCATTACTTATGCAGGGGTTGTTCACGTGCACATAGGGTGCAGCGGTGCGCATGGTCGCCTCCGTGCCGCGAGCGTGGGGTGGGTCATTAATTTCCCCAATAAATCACAAGGGGATAGAGTCATTTGCTCCATCACGAGACATATTTTCTCCTGAGAGGTTTTTACGGTTTTTATTACCTACAGTTACGATAGGCACGGGCAATGTTCTTGTGAATAGTAAAAGTGAAGAGAGAAGCTAAGTGTTGCATAAAGGCTACGCGCGTATAATAGCTAATCTGACAAGAGCGGAAATGTGCTGATGGCGGCTTGAAAACGGACAGAGGATAATGTCTTTTTTTAGGGGATTATTTTGGGATGGAGAGAAAATAGCATGAGAGAGAGGGGGATGGATGGAAAAGTGATAGTGGGGACTTTTAACAGCTCTTCAAACTCAAAGGGGATTCAGATAAGTGTGTGCTTCCACAAGACTGACCAACTGCCAATAGTAATAACATTGTAATAAGATTAAAATAGCATTGAAAAAGCGTCACTTAAAGAGGGGGTATTACACTGCTATGGGGTATTAACTGCTAACATGTAACGTAATTGGATCACCACGTTAGCTTTAATTGTTTTGAAGATGCTATATTCAGCGAAAACAACATATTAACATGTTTTATAAGTTTCACTTTTGCTTTTTTAACTCTCTGAGACTCCCTTCCCTTTGCTCTCCGCACTAAAACACTCCTCCTTCAGAGCACAATCAGCATGCATCCCGCTAATGAAATGACTGCACATTGCATCAGGTTTGTGAAGTTGTAGTGTACAGTTTTGTATCATGCTTTTGTATATTTATGGAGAATTGTCGTGTGGGAGCGTAGGCTTGCGGACAGGGCATTGGACAGAATCTTACAGCTAACCTTAAGGAGGGTTTGAATACACTCCCTTCCAAATTATTATGCAAATATTTTTCTCTGATTTTGCCAAATTGTCAATATAAATGACAGTCATCATAATTTTCAAGTCATCAACCTTTAGAGTGCACAGCTGAGTTTCAAAGCATGTTATTGTTGTAAAGAATTGAAACTGGTAATTTGTTTATTTTTCAATTAGAAGCATTAGCATATTACTGAAATCAAAAGCTATTTCAATCAAAACATATTAAGAGGCAAAGTTACATTTGAACATAGGACCCCTTATTTAGGAACTTCACAATTCTTGCATCCATTGAACTTGTGAGTTTGTGGAGAGTTTCTGCTTGAATTTCTTTGCAGGATGTCAGAATAGCCTCCCAGAGCTGCTGTTTGGATGTGAACTGCCTCCCGGCCTCCAAAGGTTCTCAATAGGATTGAGGTCAGGGGAGGATGGGAGCCACACCATGAGTTTCTCTTCTTTTATGCCCATAGCAGCCGATAATGCAGAGGTATTCCTTGCAGCATGAGATGGAGCATTGTCATTCATAAAGATGTTCTTTTTTTTTCTACCATGGAATAAAGTGGTCAGTCAGAAACTCCACATACTTTACAGAGGTCATTTTCACACCTTCAGGGGCCCTAAAGGGGCCGACCAGCTCTCTCCCCATGACTCCGGCCCAAAACATGAACTCCGCATGGACTCCTCCATTTCTTGAAATATCTAAGGTTTTCATACCTTGTCCAAGGTATTCAACTATTTCACGCTTTTCGGCACTAGAGATCCTTTTTCTTTCCCATATTGCTTGAAAATGGTGCTCTGCTTAATAATTTTGGAACGTCCTTTCTTCGTTTTTCCTTTAATTGGACGCTCCTGTCAAACTCATTGGCATAGGTGTGTGAGATTGATTACACTGACCCAATGAGCCTGAGACACAAGACCATCCATGAGTTTCACTGGAAAACTAAACATTTTACCTTTATGACACTTAAACACAATTTGCATAATCATTTGCAACGCGGTGTATGGCCTGGGAGAGATCAGTGAATTACTGAAACATGCATGGATGACAGCTAAAGCTACATTCAGACCGCGGTATCAAAAAACGTGCTGGACGCCTCTGCAGTTTAGACTCAGGATGCTGTAGATGCGCGTCCACATAGACTTTGCATGTAAACAAGACGCCTTAACGCCCTGGTCTGAACACATCTTAAAACCTCTTCAGGCATATTTTTGATGAGGGAACATTATAACATGGCAGAAAGCTAAAGAAAAATCAATTGAGCAAAACACCCCTTTAAAGGTGCACTGCATAACTTTTCTGCTGCCAACTTTTGTTTGCTTGGAGATGTTACTGGAATGTTCTGTGGTATGGCATTAAACATAACTATCTAGCATTGGTTTTCTTGCTCAAAAAATCTTGAAAAAACATTGTTACTGTGAGTGGGGCAGCCTCTCCACAGATCTGACCTATAATTTGGCCATGTAGCATTTTTTCATAAAGTTGTTCTTTGTAAATAAATGAGACCTGGTAGTTTTGTAGTGCTTTTGCTTAGAATTGCACAACCTCTCTGTGTGTCCAAAGTGTTGTGTCAGGCCCTTTCTTTTTTGACTATTTTTTATAATGTCACGTACGCACATAGATGCATGCATTGCAGTACAAACAATAGTGTGCTGAAATCATCAGTTTGGTGTATAGCTGCAAGATGTTGGTGTGTAGCTGCACTTCCTGTATTAGCACATGACATCACAAGTTGGAGTGTTTGCAGTTAGATAAAAGAAATAAATATATGCAGGATTTGTGAGTTAACGCTTAAGAATGAAACAAAAGAAAGCTCCGGGTATGTTTTTGACAAAGAAACAAAACACTGTAACACAGATCAGAAAATAGTGTTATATGGGCCCTTTAAAAACACATAGGAACACTTTTTCAAATACCACAGGATGCTGCATAACTGAGTGTTTTGAGTTCTTTAGAGCAAGACCATCAAAACAAGTTCAGCACATACAGGACCTATAGCTGCCATTCTCCTTTCACAAGAGTGTTTGCTGCTCATTCTCTATGCAGAGGCTGTGGTGGGGGACGTACTGTACCACTCACACGCGACTCTCCACTTTCCCTTTGTCCCAGTGGACCTTGACCCGGGTCACCAGATACATGCACTGACTTCCTTTCACATCCACCCCAGAAGGAAGGCACATGTGTGGGGCTCTACAGGGTCATGCTCCAGAGAAATCACGGAAGTGGCGCTTTTATTCAGTAAAGAGTTGAATGGAGTTGTTTGCGGACGGAGCGGGCCTTAATGCAGTGGGCTTGAGCTGGTAAATGGGATGACCATAGAGGAAGATGTGGGAGGAGGGCAGTAGGTTTCTGTTGTGACTAAGAGGGTTCGCAAAGTGGTGAGGAGCTTAGAATAGCAAAATATTCAGTGTTTGGAGTTATGTGTTTTTGGCTGAGGTGAATAGACTACATTCTGCCATCACAAAAACAAATGATTAGCTTACAATAACTAATTCTTCATTTTGCAATTGTATTTTTTTGTTTGGAGTCTACAATGCATTGGGAACACACATACAATTACAAAATATATATTTTTAAAGGAGTGCCCAAAGTCCCCTGTCATTCCCCGACTGGTGTGTCTCTCTCTGGCCTGAGAGCGCTTCCCCTGTTTTGCAGAGCAAGGCTCTGGTAGACTGTTTCTTCACAGGCCCACACACGTGTCCTGCGGTCCTGTACCCCACTGCCTGGACTCTATTTCCGCGCTAGAGCATCCAAAGGTGCTCACTCGGCGGCTACGTGCCCGCACGCTCTTTACCTGTTATTGTCTCCACACCCCTCTCTGGTTCACGAGACAAACCAGAGCACTTCCCCTTAAGTAGCGCTTGGTCGTGCACTTTGAACGTCATGTGACCACAGACTCTACCACTATTGATCATTTGATCAGGCTCTGAACATGCGACATGGCAACATCATTATCCGGACGAGAATGAAGAAAGAAAGACCCGTGAGCCACAAACACCATAACAAGAAATCTTCCATGAGAACATGTACACAATGTACCTTTATGGTAGGGCTGTGCCAAAAATCAAGATTGCGAACTCTACTTTGGTCGATCTTGATGATAAGGTATGCGCATTTTAATTGACAGGTCTACAGCCAATCATGTGGCTGTAAGAGCAGCACGTGGTGCTGTCGAGGATTTACGCTCTTGTTTAGGAAAAAGCAGCCTGAGCCACAGTGCGTCTCTTTATGTCTCCTCACATGAAGTTTTGACTTAAATCTGCACAATTTGATTAAAAGTCCAGTGTCTCTCTTTCCCTCTGCCTCTGTGTGCGGTTCTCTCTGCTGCTAATAGTAACGTGTGCATGCATTTATGCTTGTACAAGCTCATTCCAAATTTAAATGTGGATTTTTCTGGAATTATTGTTCCTATCAACACGAAATAAAAACTGTAGTGATCCTGACAGACTGCTCTTTATACCTGAAGTATGTCTGTCTATATTCTAATAAGATGGAAGAAGATTGAATCGAGAATCAAGATCAATCAATATGGGGGGAAAAATGTATTCTTTTTTTTCTCATATTGCGCAGCCCTACTTTAAGGTTTTGCTTTTTACTTGTGTTTTACATCCTCTCCTTGTTACTTCGTTTCATGTTTCTTTAAAACTGCAGCTGGTGGGGCATTCAATGTGTTTTAATAACTTCTGAATGTATTATGTTTGAATGCAAAAACCCTCCAGCAGCAGTGTATCCGTGACCTTACCGTTGTTTCATATGAGCAAATATGAAAGATGTCTTAATACAGCAATACAGAAAGTAATTAGAATGGCGCCTCTTGTCTCTAACTTCAAGCAGCTTCATTATCTGTAAGCAGGTCATGGGAAAACACATGTATCGTGCTATTCTCGTAAAGTAAACAATCCTTTATTATTCATGATGCCCTGGTTGTGCTATAAATGCTCTAACAGCCCACAGTTAGCATTGGGAGAGCAGAGCAGGGCATCTCCTCCAGCGAAAGATTTGGGATTCTGTCATGTCATCCTTAACCCCTGATTGCATAAGATTCGACATCCATTTACTCATCTGTGAAGCCGGTTCAATTTGCAGTATTGAATCGGGATCACACACCTATCAACATCATGTAATAAAGCTGTCACTTAGCCTGGAAAGCCACACTATCACTGCCCTAACGATCCATACAAATTAGAAGTGGGTGAGACTGAAATTCCATGAGATTATATAGTCCGGGAGCCAGACCTTTCCACCGCGATTATTTAGCGTATTTAACTTTCATAGATTTTATTGAAACTTGGCACAGTTGGTGTTTATATAAGAAGTATTATCTGCAGGTGAAATCTGAGTCTAGCATCTTTTAAAAGGTTTGAATTTTCAAAATCAGACCGAGCAGAAAATATGAACTTCTCGTTTGTGGCAGATCATTATATTTTATTCCAACTTTTTATACTTTTTATTCAACGTCAAGTCTTTTTTATAGACGATAGGTTATAAATCCCTAGGGGTCAGTGTAACATGAGTTTAAATCAACATCAGTGTGATTGTGAATATTACAGTTCAAATACTTGTTATTCCTTGAAGCATAATCTTGTATTATTTAGTGTACACTCATAATGGACTAGTACAAGAAACAAAAACAGATTTAGACAAAAAAGTCTACTCATATAGCTTTTTAGTGGGAGATTTTATTTCAAATTTCATAAATATGTCCATGTCCCCGATACAGGGTGAACGCTTTTAAATATGTGTTCAAAATATTGCTTTACTTCTAACAAAAGCTTGTTACGCTATTTTCTGATCTATGTTATAATGTTTTCTCTTCATAAACATACCTGGAGTTGTGTTTCGTTCCATTCACACATGTTTAAAATCCAATCCCTGCATATTTAGGCTGTGTTGTTCTTATGATGTCATATCAATACAGGAAGTGCTCCAATGTGTTTTTAAACTCCATACACCTTCACTAGAATCATTTGGATAATTTCAGCCTTGGAATTGTCAATCTCAACTGAACTAAAGGTAAAAGGAGCTGTGAACTTGAAAACTGCTGCTTCATGACATCACAAGGTGGAACAGAGCATTTTGAGCTTTGGAGATGTAGAGAGACTAATAATAAAGTGTTACTCAGACATGTGAATGAAACAAAACACAACTCCAGGTATGTTTTTGAGGAGGTAACAAGTGTTTTGCAATAATAAACAATAATCCAATCATGCATGCATTTCTCATTCACATTGTCAGTTCCTACAACTAAAGCCAGTTGGAAATAAAACTAAGTGCTCTTTGATCTGAGGTGATTTTGAGATGTTTACATTGGTAAGTGTTCTAAGTCTGTATAAAGCCATGAAAAGCCATCTAGATCCAGTAGGCGCAGAATCCCCCGATATCCGCCCAGAGTGATATATGCTGACAGTAACCAAGTGGACAATTTCAGACCACAAAGCTGCATTTTGCTCAGAAAATACTAAACGTACACTGTTGCATGGTAGCAAAAAGTTGAAGCAGTGTTTTATGGTTGCGTTCACACGTGCAAATTAACCACAACAAAATGGTGACTAAACCAGGACTAAACTCAAAACTAAATCAGGACTACATAAGGACTAGAGCAAAACCAAACCAAGTCAGGACTAAAATGTGCTCAATTTAGGACTGAACTATGACAAGGTGAAGGGTCCATCACCTTTTATTGCTTTGTCTGGAATGTTCCACAGTATGCCATTAAGCATATCTAGCTTTTATATATTAATTCAAAGGTTTTTTATTGATACTATTATGTCACATCATGCAGGGGTTGTTCTAATAATTTCTAATGGTGGAATGTTTAGTTACCATGGAGACACAATGCACACATTACCAACCACTGAAAAAAAAAAAGTATTAAGATTGTCTGAAAACTCAAGCAATAAACACAACATTGATTTAAACACGTTTTCAGGAGTCTGTGATCAATACGAGCATTCATGGCCCGGTTTAGGCACAAATCAGCTCACCTGCTGTAGTTCCAGCTAAACCAGTTCTTTATGATTAGATTGTGTTAAATAAAGCTCAAATAAGTCTAACAGAGCTCCAGACTGAGCAGTGCCTATAGTTAGCATCACACCCCCAGAGAATGACATCAGCTGCAAAGTATCAAATGCCAAAAATATTCACCAAAAATATATATCTGTCCTATCCCGTTTGTTGCCATGGAGATTGAAAAGTTTACTGCCATATTAGGAATCTCCATAGAAACAAGTAGGAGATGGACCCATCTCCAGAAAAGTTACATATTGTTTAAGGGGAATTTAACAAACATTGGCAACAGCTCCATAGACTTCACGTGTGTGCATTGTGTTTATGACAGTCACATATTATACACATATATAGGATCATGGAGTTGAGGATTCCGCTGTTTGCAGACGGTCACTGCTTTAATTGCACATGCACAGTGTTTTTACTCCTATTACAACAGTCCATCATGAATAATACATGTGTGTTTACTTACAGTAGATACAGTGGATAGAGCATATCCCACATGTATTTAAGACATGTATTTAAGACATGGCCTCCTTTATCACCAGGATACTCCTTATGGGGGGGTTTACATAAACTGGGCTATTGAATAAAACAACTGTAAAGTACAAACTGTGACAGCACATGTGGAGAGAGAGCTTAAAGCTTCACTACCTGATTTTCAAGAAGGAAGTGGGTATAGTTTAAAGGGTCCATATTACGCTATTTTATGATCTGTTCCCTCATCAAAAACATTTTCCTTCATTCACACATTAACACACAAGCCCTGTATATTTAGGCTGAGTTCTTCTTTCAAACAGAAAACAGTTTTGTGATGTCATGTGGTAATACAGGAAGTGCTCAACTGTTTTAAACTCTTTACACCTTTGCACTAGAATCATCTGAATGATTTCAGCCCTGGAAGTGCCAGTCTCAAGTGAACTAAAGGTAAAAATTAGCTGTTAACTTGAAAACTACCACTACATCAGAAGGTGAAACAGAGCATTTTGAGCTTAGGAGATACACTATATTGCCAAAAGTATTTATTCACCCATTCAAATAATGGGTGTTCCAATCACTTCGTTCTCTGGAGTGACGAATCGTGCTTCTCCATCTGGCAATCTGATGGACGAGTCTGTGTTTGGCGGTTGCCAGGAGAACGGTACTTGTCTGACTGCATTGTGCCAAGTGTAAAGTTTGGTGGAGGGGAGATTATGGTGTGGGGTTGTTTTTCAGGAGTTGGGCTTGGCCCCTTAGTTCCAGTGAAAGGAACTCTGAATGCTTCAGCTTACCAAGAGATTTTGGACAATTCCATGTTCTTTGTGGGAACAGTTTGGAGATGGCCCCTTCCTCTTCAACATGACTGTGCACCAGTGCACAAAGCAAAAGACATGGATGAAAGAGTTTGGTGTGGATGAACTTGACTGGCCTGCACAGCGTCCTGACCTCAACCCGATAGAACACCTTTGGGATGAATTAGAGCAGAGACTGAGAGCCAGACCTTCTCATCCAACATCAGTGTGTGACCTCACAGATGTGCTTTTGGAAGAGTGGTCAAAAATTCCCATAAACACACTCCTAAACCTTGTGGACAGCCTTCCTAGAAGAGTTGAAGCTGTTATAACTGCAAAGGGTGAACCAACATCATTAAACCCTATGGATTAAGAATGGGATGTTACTTAAGTTCATATGTGAGTCAAGGCAGGTGAGAGAATACTTTTGGCAATATATGGCAAAAGGAGAAATTTAATTTGTCAACTGGACAGAGTTTATTTGGTCGAATACATTTCACAGCTCATCCAAGCTGACCTCAGCTTGGAGAACTGAGGAAGCAGCTTGGATGAGCTGCGAAACGTATTCGACCAAATAAACTCTGTCCAGTTGACAAATTAAATTTCTCCTTTTGCTATGGATTCTTCCTGGACGACTGAGGGATTCTACACAATTTTGGCAATATAGTGTATATACAGACTAATAAAGGGTTACTCAAACATGTGTAAATGAAACAAAACACAACTCCAGGTATGTTTTTGAGGCGGTAACAACATTCCAACATGGCTAAAAGCTCACAAGAATCCATGTTGTGTAATATCAGACCTTTAAACTGTTTGGCACATGCACACACACACACACACACACACACATGCTAACACGCTAAAATAAAACTACACATAGTAAAACATGAGGCTGAATACAGATGAACCAGTTGAGAGGAGGCGCCGTCTACACCAGGAGCAGAGAGCCGTCCACCACCACCAGGAACCACCACAGGGCCCAGGGGAGAGAAGAGGCCCAAGCACCATCCCTCCACCAGGACACAGGGGAGAGATGAGGCCCAAGCACCATCCCTCCACCAGGACACAGGGCCCAGGGGAGAGAAGAGGCCCAAGCACCATCCCTCCACCAGGAGCCCACGGGACAGACCCTGGCAGCCGCAGCCGACCATTGCTCCCGGTGCAGAGGGCTCCTACAGAGGAAACACTGGAAATCCTAAAAACGACAAAAGAATATAAGTATAAGCAAATAGTATGCCTACAATAAATAAATAAATAAATAAATATAATAAAATATGTATAATAAAAACAAGTAAAAGTATTGAATTTCAACAAGTTAAGCTAAACTGGTGGGTCTTGAGCTTAAAAACATGAACGTTCTCTTTGGCCCTGAGCTCTTCCGGCAGGCTGTTCCATAGACGAGGGCCATAGTACTGGAAAGACGCCTCTCCGTGAGTGTGTGTCCTGACTTTGGGAATGACCAGGAGCCTGCTGCCGGAGGAGCGCAGGGTCTGCGAGGGTTCGTAAGGTAAAAGCAGTTCTGAAAGATAAGAAGGCCCAAGACCATTAAGACATTTAAAAACCAGTAAAAGAACTTTAAAATCGGTCCTGAAACTCACAGGGAGCCAATGCAGTGATTTTAAAACCGGTGTAATGTGGTCCCTCCCTCTGGTCCTAGTCAGGACACGTGCTGCTGAATTTTGTAATAATTGTAAACTTGAAATACACTTTTTGGGAAGACCAGAGAGCAGGACATTACAGTCGTCTATTCGACTGGTGATAAAAGCATCATTGTCTCCGTGTTGGCCCGAGAGAGAATGGGGCAGACTCTGGCTATGTTTTTTAGGTGATAGAAACCTATTTTTGTGATGTTCTTAATGTGTGGGATAAAGGTCAGCTCAGAGTCAAAAATGACACCCAGGAGATGTGGAGATGGGTTAAAAGACTGAGACTGTGCTTGTAGTTTGGGTAAAAGTTTCTCTCTCGGGCCTCAGGACCAATGACTAAAGCCTCAGTTTTGGTTAAGCTGAAGAAAGATCTAGATCTAGAATGCAATTAAAAAGAGCATCCATTGATCTGGTGTCATCAGGAGACACGGAGATGTACAGATGTTTCTCTCTTGTCAAATTGCAAGTATTCGCATATGAATTTAAAAAGCTTTAAAACACAATAACCTGACTAACACCAAATGATCTGTATATGACTTTGAATTGAGTTCTACACATTCATCAATCTGGAGTGCCTCTGGGACAGCAAGAACTGGCTCAGATGAAATCTCACAGCTCACAAATATCTTGAGAATGCATCTTGACTGGGTTAGTACATTACAGTCAACCACCCGAAAACAACAGCTCGGAGTTTATGTTCATAATGTCACTTTTCACATATTTTCAGGTCACAGCTTTATAACTGTTAACATGCTTGATGCATACTTTCATTTCTTACTTCACTGTATTTGGATTATTTTTATCATTCATAGTTCAGACCATGATTGGGAAAACGATCCATGACATTTTAATGCACACACATGTTATAAATATACATAAATTCCGACATGAATTCCTAATTATCAAATCCAATCCATCAGATTCTCAAAGATGGGAAGAGAGGCTGGAGAGGGTTTGTGTTTGATCTGACTGCACTGGCCATCACTGTGGAGTGTTGAATGAGTACTGAAAGCAATGAATACAGTAATGAATACATGCCATAATATATTCTTTGCCGTTGAAACAAAGTAGTTAAGGTATATTAGATTAGATGTAATGTGATTAGACAGAGCCATAAGAGCTGGAAGGATAGCATTGATCAGAGGATTTAGCTTAAAGGAATACTTTCTCATTACCAATTGAAAAAAAGGTGGCAGCCAAAGCTTAGTTTGCTAAATGTGTTTTTGAAAAGTCGGCTCATTTGTGCTGAGTGACAAATGTTAAACTAAACAGGAGCCTCGGGGCTAGGAGCAGCAGACTCAGTTTCTTCCCCCGCACTGTGACACTCTTGGACTTGCACTTTACTTAACACAACCCTTTAAGATGAATTTGTCTTTATTTCCTTTTATTACGCATCTGATAAAAGGGAACTACTGTGCATGTAAAGTATAAAGGGAAAGATAAGCTTCAAATAAACCTGGGAAGAATAAGGATAAGTTCCAAATCCACAAAGCCTAAAATTCCAGTTGGATTTTTCTTATCTCATTTTAGTAAAATATGCTTCATTTTTGAAAACGGAATTGTCAAAACACAACAAATAACAAATCTACTAGACAACAGCTATACCTATCCTTATACTTACCCCCTAAAAAATCCAGATGGTATTTGAAATCTGATGTTCCTCTGTGCATGGCTTGTTCCCACTTTTAATATGTTTGTGCTCCAAAGGTTCAGAAACAGATTCAGTTTGAATTGAGGGGGTCATTTTAGTGAGCCCAGTTGCTCTATAATTGTACAAATATAAATATGTTAACACTATAGCTCATTAGAAATAACCGATACCGATTGTTTGGAATAGAGCAGCTGATGGCTGCTGATATTTCTGGCCTGATTTAAATTATTTTCATCAAAATATATAACTGAAATTTCACCCACAGCCCTTATTTACCACTAACCCAAGAGAGTTTTGTAGTTACATTTTGTACAATTATCTCTTCACTACGGTGTTCAAATGATCATACTGTAATTCACTTTGTTGCACTCCACTGTGCAATTGTCAGAACATGAAGTTGAATCTAATCTAAAATACTGCTGAAAGAGACAGAGAAAGGCCAGTGAGATCAGGAAATATTAACCAAGATCCATGAACCAGGACGACGAAGCCTACACCTTATCACACACCTAAGATGCAGTAGGGGCCCGTACTGTCAGCAAAAGGTGAACAAACAATTTGACAAAAATGACCTTGATAACACTGAAAATGTCTTGAGATTCTTGTATTATGTTTTTCTTCCTGTTCCATGTTTAAAATGTACATTATCAACCCAATCGAGACCAAGGAGAATATGAACAGAATAATAATTTATAATCCCCAGCAAAATCGCAATGGGATATTTACCCAAGCCATTCAGACCTCTTTCAATGTACACAACCATCCATCCATCACTCCCCGTCACGGACATCAGACAAGCCTCTTCCTTCGCAAACCATTTTCTAAACACATTTAAACAGCATCACGACACAGATCTGGATGGAGCCCAAGTGTTCAGTGGCACCCTGGGGTCTGCACAACTTTGAAGTCCTCTGCTCCCACACCCCTACCCCACACAAACACGCAAACGCAAATCCAACACACACCCGGCGCACATACATGCGAGATCACTGTTCACGTGAGCTGTCTGTGATCAAAGCAGAGGGAAGCAGAAGGAACACTGTTAGTGCGCCGTTATGGGCTCATTTAGTGATTGCTGTGATGTATGTGGTATGTCCTAGCTCAGGGTCTGCAACGTTTAACCTCAAAACCGCCATATGCATTATAAGTGAATTCATTTAAAGGGTCCATATTACACTATTTTCTGATTTGTAATGTTGTTTCGTCATCACAAACAGACCTGGAGTTGTGTTTTGTTTCATTCACACATGTTTAACACACAAACCCCGTATATTTAGATGAGTTTTTCTCTTAAACAGAAAACACTTAATTTCAAAACTACCCCTTCATGACATCACAAGGTAGAACAGAGCATTTTGAGCTTTGGAGATGCAGACAGACTGATAATGCATGGATTAAAGCTCACAAGAGTCCATTTTGTGTAATATGGGACCTTTAAAGATTTAGGTCAACTGTTTTCCCCTATTAATCAATTGTGAAGTAAATGTAACATCTGTATTTGAAAACTTTGTGGATTTATTGCAAATGTAGGGGGTCTAGGGGTTCTCCACAGGAAACGTCTGAGCAAATGATATGTCATTTCCTTAAATTGAACATGACTAGGGGATTTGCTCTAGACTAAAACAGTACTTCTTCTGATTTACGTCAAGAGGGGGTATTATGCAATCTCATTGATGCTGGAAGTGGTTTTATATGTCATCCATGCATGTTTGAGTAATCATGCGAGCTCTCCCTGGCACTATTACTGCTTCTTGTACAATGCTCCACCCACAAGCCTACGTCATCCATATTCTCCTACGCAGCTATTTTGCATAAATGTACAAGAGCATGATACAAAACAATACACTACAACTTCACAAACGATGTACGATGTGCTGTAGCTTCATTAGTGGGATGCACGCTGATTGTGTTGGGGGAGCGTCAAAAGTGAAACACATTTCAGTAGGCTGTTTTCTGTGAATATAGCATTTTCAAAATAATAAAAGGTAACATGGTGATTTAAATATGTTCTGTAGCAGTTAATACTCCAGAGAAGTGTAATACCCCTTTTTTAATACCATGCTACAAATAGTATAAAATACAGTACAAACTTAAAGGTACTGCACATTGTGTAACTTTTGTGGTGGAGGGTCCGTCAAATGCTTTTCTCCATGGAGATGTTATTGCTTTGTCTGGAATGTTTCACAGTATGGCATTAAACCTTTCTATCATCATGAAGATCAAACTAGACCAAATTGCAGGTCAGATCTGTGGAGATGCGACCCCGCTGTTTTTCTTGGCATTTTTGAGCAGTAAAACCACTCGTAATTGAATAAATGTAAGGTAGAGCTGTTTAATGTCATACTGTGGAACATTCCAGGCAGTGCTATGACATATCCATAGAAACAAGCTGAATGCGGTTCTTCAGACAGTGGTTGCAGACCCTTGTGACCTAGACTGAAGGTGCTGTTACATCATTAGCATTAGCACATCCTGTCCTTGACAGAAGACATCACAGGGGCTTGTAGACATGTGTGCTCCTCAGATGTTACGTTTTAATGTAAGAAAAAAAAAATTAAAAAGCTGTTATTTTGACAATTTTATTCAAATTCAGAGGAGAAACAGTTTTTTTCAAGTTTGTGATGGATTGCATGGAGAGAAAGCTCAGAAAGCAGAATTTCAAAGGAGACATTATGCAAAGTCCACCTTCATAAGCTTTTTACTGTTCTAAAGGTCTTCCCTCATTGTTAGCGTACTCTGAGATGTTAGAGTGATCCTGATCTCCATTCTTGATAAATCTACCCCCTATCCCCGCCCACAACACTAATTACTGCTGTTCTTTGATGTTTTTTTGTTTTCTTTGCTTTAGTTTTTCAGAAAGGGTTACGTTACTGACCAATTATGTGCAAATGAGAAAACAATGTGCTGCTCTCTACTATGAACTGCATCCGGCAAGGAAAAATATAAAGTATTTCAAATAAGTATAGTTTATGTACTTTAGTTTCGCTTTGATTATCACCAGATTTATTTACTATCTTTAATGTTCCACAGTATGACATTAAACAGCTCTACCATACATTTATTCAATTCAATTCAATTACAGGTGGTTTTATAGCTCAAAAATACCAAGAAAAACAGACATTCTGACTGTAACCGGGGTTGCCTCTCCACAGATCTCACCTGTAGCTCTGTCTGCTTTGGTCTCCATGAGAATAGAAAGGTTTAATACCATACTGTGAAACATTCCAGATAAAGTAAAAACATTTCCACGGAGTTAGAAGTTACACAAATGACCTTTAAAGGTTGTATGGAAGATTTTTTTAGTTTCAAATTGTCAATGAAAGTTCAAAATAGCATTATTGAGATGCAGCAACTCAACTGTGGACGTGGTGGGGCCACCTAAACATTAGCCAGTAGATACGTTGTCTAGTGGCTGTTGTCAATCAAACTCCTTACGTTTCTAGCGTAACTGACTTGCCGGAGTGCTAGGATTACGTGGTTTACCTACGCCTTTCACACATTCCATATACGCAAGATGCTGTTTACTCAACCAATGCAGCGGTTCTTAGCAGCTTTTTACAGTTAGCACAAAGTTTGTTGCAATGGCAAATAAGAATCCACTTATCCAATTAACCACAAAAGAAAGTCAGTTTTTGTGGTCACTGAAAGAAGAGAAGGAGAAAAGGAGCAAAGCCAAACTAAGGTGATTTTTGGAGATTCCATTCAGTGATGGCGTGCACTGAAGCAGACGAAGGGTCTAAAGACTGATGCGTTGGCCGCTGAATTACTTCTGGACAGGTAACTTCAACAGCAATTTGTTCAGCAATTCTGAATGCGCACTGGCTGTAAACAAGCATGATTTCTACCGTAAGGAGGTGGCGGTTGGAGGAGTTTCTACTTAGGGAGCTGTGGAAGGGGGGGTGGACAGTCGCTGTGTTTCTCTATACAACCTTTAAGGGCCAAGAAACCTTTACTCATGACCTGCCGTTAAACTATATAAAATATATATATATATATATATATATATATATATATATATATACATATATATATATATATATACATATATATATATATATATATATATATATATATATATATATATTTCAATCTGCTATTAGCTGCAGTGAATTTCCTTTACGAAGAGGCAGGGCCAGCAGCAACACAGCAGTTCTGCAGTTTTGAACAGAAGTCAAAAGACCTTTGTGTGAAGCTTTTTGTTTGTTTGTTTGTTTGTTTTTTGAGACATTTTAGAACTATTTTGCATAGCCTGAGAGTTGGAAAGAGTAAGAAACATGAACAACAATACATGGATGGACAGACAGATAGATAGGTAGATACTTTATTGAACCTGAAGGAACACTGTGGTATTGTCCGGGTCTAAATATGAACTGAAAGTGAGGGGTGAAACATTTTCACTCTGACACTTTTCGCTAGTTGAGAGAGAAGTCTGAATATGCTTCCACTGTAGGGACTATTATACCTTTGATGAATGAGCCAGTCATAGATAGAACCTAAAGGTGAAAAAGCTGAGGCACTCAAAAAGTACAAAATAATGAAAATCCACATGGCAGATAAAGTTAAAATCACTCCAACGCGGTTCAGTCATTCGGCCTTCATCAGGGCAAACTCGAGATTGCTATCACAGTGCAGATTTAAAGTCATAGGTGTAGATTACATGCTCAAAGTAGGCTGGCATACTGTCACCTGATGCATGATGGGACATGTAGGCTGAGCAGATTAGCTAATAGTACAATTCCCAACAACCAATACATAGTAGAAAAATACACAGTGCAAAAAATACAAAAGTGCTACAGATACAACATGTACAATTTGTATAATTTACTAGAGGGCTAATCTTAAATAATTTCATGAAGACGAAGATGTTAAAAATAAACATTGATTGCACATTTAAAGCTTGTGGTTTTAAAAGAAAGGGGAGAACTCTAACTCTCCACTGAGGCCTGGAAACTGGGTAGCCTTGAGTGTAGATCCAGTAGGACTGTCTCTGAAGTCGTTTTGTCTATCTCCTCCTCTTAATGTTTCTTTAATATGTTAAATTCCACAATTTTTTATGTTTTTACAGCTGCCATGGTGGGCTTCTTTGTAATGCGTGGCCTTGGAATACAGGGGGTTACAGGTCCATGGGACAAGATCTCGTGCCACAAGATCTCACGAGATAAAATTGCCACAAGATCGTGTACACAAGAGAGATATTTTTTCCATGCATTTACATTTAGACTGGACAAAAAAGGGTCACATGTTGGTGAGTTACATCTCTTACAATTCCAAAAGGCAGTACTAGAAGGGAAACACAAGTATGAAATGAAATAAATACCAAAATTATGAGGCCAAAATTGGAAAGTGAATCGTGAAATTTCTATATTAGGAATGATGTTAAAATCTCGTCATGCCTCGTTCTTGTGGACCCAATCTCGTATCTTGTGTCGTCCCATCCATTTCTGTTTGTTTTTCGGCCTGTGTAAAAATGACCACATGGACGGTATATTAAAAAAGTGGTGTTACAATGAATAACGTGCTGATATCAAAACCTTGACTGGATGTAATGTCCATGAAAGAGTTAGTCCGCTGTATGTGTTTACAATAAGTACAGTT
The DNA here is from genome assembly GCA_029959045.1 of Taenioides sp. WSHXM2023. Taxonomy (NCBI): domain Eukaryota; kingdom Metazoa; phylum Chordata; class Actinopteri; order Gobiiformes; family Gobiidae; genus Taenioides; species Taenioides sp. WSHXM2023. The sequence continues at coordinate 32,035,320 of CM057091.1, forward strand.
AGCACACATGTAGGGTGTAGGTAGAACTATATCCACAAAGACATGCCAACAAGGACCAAGCTGTATGTGTCCTTGGTACAGTAGTGCAGTTTCTCCATCATGAAAGTTTATAACTACTGAAAAACACGATATATCCTCTTTAACAAGCATACACAGAACTCTGTACCCTGCATTATCATAACTACACCTAAATTAGCCTTATCTCCTTGCAGCACGGTGGCTGAGTGGCAACACTCATGCCTCACAGCTAGAAGGTTACGGGTTCGATCCCCGGGTCGTCCAGGCCTTTCTGTGTGGAGTTTGCATGTTTCCTCCCCGTGTCTGGATGGGTTTCCTCCGGGTACTCCGGTTTCCCCCCATCAACCAAAAACATGCAACACCCCTATGAACAGGACCGTCAAGGAATTCCTCCCTCCTGTGGGCTCACCACCTGCAGAGGGGTTCATAGGGGTCTGGGTCTGGTGCACAGAGTAATGGGCAGCGTGCTGCCCCTGCGACCCAGCCGGATTAAGCGGGAGAAAATGGATGGATGGATGAAACTTCTTAAAGGGTCCACATCAGCCTTGGAATTTCCAATCTCTACTGAACTAAAGGTAAAAGGTAGCTGTTAACTACTGCTGCATGACATCACAAGGTGGAACAGAGCATTTTGAGCTTTGGAGATGTAGACAGACATATAAAGGGTTACTCAAACGTGTGTGAATGAAACAAAACACAACTGCAGGTATGTTTTTGAGAAGGTAACACCATTCTAATACAGGACCTTTAATCTACGAGTTATAGTTTGGACATAGGGTTAGTATATTAAAACAACACTGTGTAACGTTCAGGATGTCTGCACGTCAGCTGCATGGAGATAGATGAGTTTTATGCTGTGTAATATTTCAGCCAAAGGAACAACATTTCCATGCAAACAAGCAGATGGAGGCGCTCTTCTGGGCCAAATAAGAGTCAGGTTTGTGGAGATGCAAGCCTGCTCAGTTAGGATGTCTGTTTTTAATTGTTTTTTTATTGTAATAAATGTCCTTCAAATGTTTTTCTTCATGGAGTTGTCATTACTTTGTCTGTAATGTTTCACAGTATGGTATTAAGCCTTTCTATCGTCATGGAGACCAGACCGGACCAAGTTGCAGGTCAGATCTGTAGAGAGGCAACCCACAGATGGAGAGGGCGCCATTCCAACTGAAGTCAGAAGTCAGTCAGAATGCCTGTTTTTCGAGTTATTTTTGGATTCGAATTGCCAACCTTTGGATCAGTGGACAAACACTCTGCCAAATGAGTTGTAAAATTACCTGTAATTTAATAAATGTAAGGCAGGCCTGTTTGTCATACTGTGGAACATTCCAGGCAGAGCAGTGACATCCTAGCCCAGTGCACCTTTAAAGCTCACAAGCGTCAGTTCTGTGTAATGTAGGACCTTTAATTCTTTGCTCATACTTTATGAAGGCCAATGAAAGTGTAATTATTATAAAGTCTTATCAGAACACGAGCAAGTCTTAAATATTTCAGCACTACCAAGAATGAAGAAGGTACATTTTGTAAAACGAAACAGCATTACAACCTGACTGAAATCTAAAGACAAGCTAGTTTACAGACAGTACCTTTGTTTAATTTTACACTCCCATCCCTCCTTTTGTTGCCGAAAATGACACCGTCATCGTGAGCGGGCCGTACATTCTAAATGTCCTCACGCCCTATAAAAGCCCCATTCAATTGCCTTTACATCGCCCCATCCGCACACGCTTCAATTGGAACGGCGCCCTCTCCAGCTGGATGTGGGCGGAACAAATGACTGAGCCCAGACACGGATGAGCCACTTCTCCTCTTTATGTGACCATAAAACCGAACACGCGTGTCCCCCCCTTCGCTTATTTAATGCCCACCGATGGGTCCCGCTTGGCTATCGACGCTAAACGACGCCACATGCTAACGTGCTAGGATGAGCAGAGTGAGCGTGACGTGGGACTGCTTGGTACTCCACGCTCGTAATGTGCAGGTTTTCAGGGGAACTTAATGCGCACAATGTTTTCCTCATGGATGTTGTTAAGTAGCTGTGAAGAATGTGAAGGTTAGTACACAGACAACACAGTTACCAACGGAAGGGGTTTGACAGATTTTTTACACAACTGAAAATGAAAAATGTTGCTATGTGAGTGCATTTAATTTTCTGTAACTAAGAAATATTAACGGTTCTTTTTCTGGTAAGTGGTATCTCAGACTTGGAATTAAACAAGCTTTATTGATCCACAAGGGAAATTATTTGGACGCAGTAGCTCACACATCACAATATATTAAAATAACAAAGAGGAACAAATATAAATGGTAATAATAAATTCTAAATTAGTAGCAAAAATAGCAGAAGACTGGTGTCAAATAAGGTATACTTATTTAAATGTATATGTACAAGTAAAAAATATAGAATATACAAAATATAGAAATATAGTAATACAAAGGAGAAACAGTGCAAAGATGAAATAATGACTGACAGGACATAGGGTTATCTGTTACATAAGGGTGAGCTGTTATACAGTTGTAGGGAGTATTATCTGTTACATAAGGGTGAGCTGTTGTACAGTTGTAGGGAGTATTATAGTATGAATGTAGTCCTGTATCTCTCACTGTTTGAGAGATGTTTAATGAGTTTTATACATTTTAGATGCCATCTATGCATGTTTGAGAAATTTAGCGATCTCTCATGGGCCCTATTTGAATCCTCCTTTCTGTTAGCTTTAAGATTTTGTACAAAGCTCCGATCACAAGCCTACATCACTCATGCTCCCACACGACAATTCTCCATAAATATACAAAACTGTATATTTGTGTATGTACACTACACTGTACGCTACAATTTCACAAACTGATATATGATGGTAATATCAGAAAAAAGGAACACGAGAAACTAGAGAAATACCAGGGGCTCAAGGAAAAGCTGGAGAAGACCTGGAAGGTGAAGGCATCAGTGGTGCCCGTGGTGATCAGAGCACTCGGGGCTGTAACCCCCAAACTGGAGGAGTGGCTATAGCAGATACCAGGAAAAACATCAGACATCTCAGTCCAGAAAAGTGCAGTACTGGAACAGCAAAGATACTGCGCAGAACTCTCAAGCTCCCAGGCCTCTGGTAGAGGGCCCGAGATGGATGAGGGTTAGAGAGAACAACCACTGTGGAAGGTGAGGAACACATTTTTGTTAGAAACGTAATGTTCACTTTCACTAGGATCAATTCAGCACTGGAATTGCCAATCTCTATTAAACTAAAGGTAGTTTAAAGGTAGCTGTTAACCTGAAAACTACCGCTTCATGACATACAAGGTGGAACAGAGCATTTTGAGTTTTGGAGATGTAGACAGACTCATAATGCTGTGGATTACTCAAACATGTGTGAATGAAACAAACAAAACTCCAGATGTTTTTGAGGTAACAACATTCTAACGTGGCTTAAAGCTCACAAGAGTCAATTTTATGTAATATAGGAACTTTAAAAGCTGTAAAAAAACAAAATATATTTGTTTTAATTGCCAGAATTGTGTGAATGAAAGAAAACATAACTCCAGGTATGTTTGTGAAGTAACAACATTAGAACATAATCACATTATAATCATATTAAGTAATATGGTGCACTAGAACTTTTGAGGGTCTGACAACTTTTTGCCTCACCCTCCACAAAAAAAGTACATCATTGTATGCAGCACAGACTCCATCATGTACAATGTGGCCAAACACCTAAAAACCATCTTGGCTCCGCTGGTGGGTAACACGGAGCACCACATTGAGAACACAGCCAAATTTGTGAACAAAATCAAGCATCTCCAGTTTGACCGGGATGAGACAATGGTTTCCTTTGATCTGACCTCTCTTTTCACTTGTATCCCTACATCGGTAGCGGTGGAGGCAGCAAGGAGGAGACTACTGGAGGATACTAAGCTAGAAGAGAGAACCAAACTTTCACCCGACCAAATCTGCCAACTGCTGGAAATTTGTTTAAGTACCACCTATTTCCAGTTCAGAGGAAACTTCTACAGACAAATCCACGGCTGTGCAATGGGTTCACCGGTCTCCCCTATCATTGCAAACTTATACATGGAACAATTTGAACAGAGTGCCCTGGCCTCATATCCAGGCACTCCACCCACACACTGGTATCGCTTTGTTGATGATAATTTCTCAAAAATCAAAATTCAAGATTTGGAACCTTTTACTGCACATATCAATTCTGTAGATCCGAACATCAAATTCACACGTGAAGATGCCAAGGACAACACATTGGCCTTCTTAGATTGTGCAGTAACGATAAGAGAAGACCGGCGACTCCAGGTAGAGGTCTTCAGGAAGCCCACACACACCGACCAATATCTGCTTTGTGATTCACACCACCCACTTCAGCATAAACTGGGAGTCATTCGGACATTACAACACAGGGCCCAAGTGGTTCCTACAAGCGCAGAGGGAAAGGAGAAAGAAGAACAACACGTGGAGAAAGCCCTCTCCGTTTGTGGATTTCCTAAATGGGCTTTCAATAAAACGAAGAGAGCAAAGAAACAGGACAACAGAGAAGCAGAGCCCAGGAGAAGGGGTGTAACTATTCCTTACCTGGCTGGCGTTTCCGAAAAACTACGGAGGATCTTCAGACAACATGACATCCCAGTCTATGTCAAACCCACTAACACTTTAAGACAAAAACTGGTCCATCCTAAGGACAAAACACCGAGCCACAAACAAAGCAATGTGGTCTACTCCATTCAGTGTAGTGAAGACTGCAGTGAGCGCTACATTGGAGAAACAAAACAGCCACTTCACAAAAGGATGTATCAACACAGACGGGAAAACCAGGGTGGGCCGTAATCTGCCGTACATCTCCACCTAAAAGCCACAGGCCACTCCTTTGAGGACAGTGAGGTCCATGTCCAGAGGTGTGAAAACACCCATCATGGCCCTGAATGGTTATGCTAACTACTCCCCCACTCCCACTCCATAATGAATAGACTCACCTGACTAACAGAAACTGTAAACAAATATGTGTTGTCTCAGAGTAATTTTCATTGTAATTAAGCTCCTCCCTTCAAGCAGATATAAAGCAGTGTCCGCCAGCATCTGACCAGAACTGAAGAAGCAGCCTGGATGAGCTGCGAAACGTATTCGACCAAATAAACTCTGTCCAGTTGACAAATTAAATTTCTCCTTTTGCTATACATCATTGAAGTTCATCTGGAGTTGTTTTTTTTTTCCCTGTTGTCTTTTCATAAATAGAGCTGTGACTGCAGCTCCGGCTGACGAAATCACAACAAAAACAACACTTTTTTGTTTAGGAGAAAGACAGTGGGTTTGGCAGTGGGTCTAATTTGCCTCCAGTCAGTCTTCAGTTTTCGATGGGAGTGTCAATACTGGACTGGTATGTTAATTGGCCAGTCACACATGTGCACGCGCTGCTTTGGATGGTGTGATTTTTTTTCTGACAATTTTCATTTGTCTTGTTACAGCAAAATTGACTTTTCAGAGCTTTTACCCAAGTTATGGTTGTTTCCACTCACCATTTACTCACCCATTGCATTTAGAATGATCCGTGCATGTTTAAGCTTTTAATCACTTATCCTCAAGACGCCATTTTGCCAATCAAGTCCTGTTTTCACCTTCGCCAGTACGCGCCCACTGTGATGTACTTGCTTGCTATTTTCTTAATTGGTAATATGCATAGGATTTGGCAGAGACACGTAGTCATTTTGGTACAAAGAATAAAGACTTGCTGCTCTAGACTGATGTTCAGTTATCCACAGGAGGGGCCGACAGCTGCACTGCTCTTTTCTTTGTTGTGAAGACGTTTACAGCAATGTCAGCTCCCATCAGGCACCACAGTTTTCTAAGACTTGTTTCTTTTAGATGAATATTCAAATTTAAAATGTCCAAATTCAAACATCATGATTCACAAGTGTCATAGATTATAACTATACAGCAGACACAAGCACAACAGGTCTTCTTTCAAATGTTTTGGCTTTGATGCAACATATTGATGCTGTAATGAAATGACCTTTATATGCCTGAAGTAAATGAACCATATTTAGTTCTTGAGCTCATGGTTTTGCTTACAATATTCCACAGTATGGTATAGGAGCTGCTCTGTTACTCAAGTTAGACTTTAATCTGAGCTTTATTTTAACACAGTCGGGCTGTAAAGAAAGAACTTAACAGGAGCTACAGCAGATGAGCTGATTTGTGCTGTTAAAGCAAGTCCCTCTCGGATAACATTACAGGTAGCTAGCATTAGCATTTTTCAGTTACTCACACTCACCTTTTTTGTAGAAAACAACACCTAAACGGCCATAGATTGCTCAAAATGTGTTGATTAAATCCACTTTCCTTGAGTTGTCAGACTATTTAAAAACTTATTTGGCAGTGTTTGCTAATGTGTGCATTGTGTCACCATGGTAACTGATGAAGATACTGCCATAGACAAACATGTAGTACACCCCCAACGTGATGTCACTAAAGCATCAATATGAGCAAATTTTGTCTCGCCCCAGTACAGATGCAGTATATTGTATATCTAAGAAGCTCTTGTGCTCCAAATAATCCAACTGTGTACTTTAGTGCATAGTTAGCATGATAGCTGTTATTAGCTTTAAAGTGACAGCAATACTCCTCTCAGAGCTGTAAGTTGTAAAAAGCCCTTAAAAACTCATCATAATTAGGATGCTCAGAATACATAAGGTAAGTGAGGAACAATTTTGGACCACTGCAAACCGTTTAAAGGTGCATTGTGTAACTTTTCTGGTGGAGACGTTATTACTTTGTCTGGAATGTTTCACAGTATGGCACTGAACCTTTCTTATCTTTATGGAGGTCAAACCAGACCAAGTTACAGGTCAGATCTGTGAAGAGGCTGTTTAATGTCATACTGTGGAACATTTCAGGCAGAGCAATGACATATCCATAGAAAAAGTTCATTAGATCAGCTCAATCACATACAGCATTCCTCAATGTGGCACAAAACTGGCTGCAAATATACACATCATTGAAATTAAAACTTTTTTCCAAGGATTCCCGGCGCCCATGGGAAATACGCAGTCGAGCATTTTGCCTGGAGTGTTAGGACGCGGCGGTAAACAGGAGCAGAGGGAAGGATTTTTTTTTTTCTGTGATGTTTCCGACTTGTAAAGATTAATAACAACATCCACTCTGCAGGGAAATAAACCAGTTTTACTCCGACAGTCCGCAAAGGAGACCATGCATTAGGCTAGCACGCACATGCTAGATTTATGCACAATAATACTGCATATTTACACCGGCGAAATTAAAACTTTAAAAAACAACAACGGATGAAATATTAAGGTCTCAGTTTGGACGTTCGGGGATAACTCGTGTCAAAACTCGTCTAAATGGGAGCGAGATAGATGCGGGTTATGAAAGTAATTATTTTTGCGAGATGGCTACAAGATTGATGCTTGTAGTTAAGAAATCGCTGTCTAGGGCGAGATTGAGGCAGCACATTTACTTTGAGTAGCATCTAGAGCTGTTTATAGATGAGGTGTCCCATGTCTGGATAGATTATACATGTAAGTAAGATCTTCGCCGTCTTAAAAGGGTGAAAAACAGAACTAGTTCATTGGAAACAGTTTGCAGTCGTCCAATGTTATTCCTCACTTTCCGTCTGCATTCAGCGCATCGTAATTATGTCTTTAAGTGCTTTTCACATCTTTCAGAGAGACCAGTGAGGAGTTTTGTTGTGACGGCAAAGCTAACTACGACTACCATGCAAACGTGCACCCCCTGATCATCAGAGAATACAATGGTTTCTATTTCAAAACCAGACAGTACACGGCGGACTTATTTTGACCTCAAGAGCTGCTTATACAACACAACTGTACTAGGGCAAGACACATTTTGACAGATACAGGCCCTTGCACCTCTAACCACCATATAACATATCTATTTATTAGTTTTCATTCTTTTTTATTTTATTTTTTTGTTTGTTCACTCATACTCATAATATTAGTTCATACTCATATATTAGTATAATATTAGTATAGTCACTAAATTATTATATTATACTATACAGGACAACATTCATACCATACTCCATAGAACTGTACAACAACTCACCCTTAAGTAACACATAATACTCCCTACAACTGTACAACTAACAGATAACCCTATCTCCTGTCAGTCATTATTTCATTTTTGCACCGTTTTCTCTTGACGACCTCTTGTTATAGCTGAGATATATTTTTATTACTTCATTTCAATATTTTAAATTTTACTTGTACATTTACATTTATATACATATGCTGTATTGACACCAGTCTCTTGCTATTTTTGATACTTATTTGGATTGTATTATAACAATTTATATAACCATTTATACTCTTTGCTATTATAATATATATTGATTTGTGAGCTACTGTGTCTAAATCATTTCCTTTGTGGATCAATAAAGTCTTAGGGACATATTTGCTAAGCATGTACTAAATTATGAGTGCAAACTGTTTGCTATTTGTGGGGGTGTTGCACCTTTCCATTAGAAACTGCATCTCTTTTTCTTATTCTAATATGTAAATAAGAGTTTAGCATCTGAGCAAAAGGAGTGCGTTGTTTCTGCTCCGGGCGCACACGCAGCCTACATTATATGATAACTTTGCTCACTGATATGCACTTCACATCCGTGCAATTTTCTTTAATTGTTTAGCCTAATACTATGAAACCTAGCCTCAATTTTCATTTTTTACACCATGCTCATAGTAGATATAGCTATAGCCAAATCCAAAGATGCGTAAAGGAGAAACAGCTGAAGCACGTGCATGTGAGACGTGTTTGGAAGCCCAGGCTAAACGTTCACAGTTTCCTATTGAGCTGCAGAAAATGCCCAGTCTGGGACACATTATAGCGGAGCTGAAATAGCAGGAGAAAAGGTGCATTAACGAAGGGACGCACACACGGCCTGACCATTCGAGACCGACACTGCACGAAGGAGACTGGTAATCCGCGACCGGCAACAGGTGCGCCTCCTCCCATACACCTGACCATGTGGACTGCGCCTCCTCTCGTACACCGTGTGGACCCAATGTGATGGACACCTCTTTTGCGGATTACGATGGACAGGACCAAAGTATCACAGGTAAACGGTCTTTTTACTTTACATGCTTTTTATTGTTATTTTTAAAGGTGTCTTATATAACTTTTCTGATAGAGCGCCAAGCACCTGTTTATCTCCATTGGAAATGTTATTGTTTTGTCACATTATGCCACTGACCTTAAATTACTTAAATTTATTCAATACAAAGTATATTTATTGCTCAAAAGTCCCAGGACATGAATAGAGCCGCCTCTCCACAGATCTGTAATTGTAATTGTCCTGCTCGTCTCCATGGAGATACATACTGTGTAACATTCCAAACAAAACAACATCTCCCTGCAGACAAGAAAGTGGCGGGACCCCTCACCAGAAAAGTTACATAAAGCACCTTTAAATCCGGCTATAATGTTTAATTGTACAATATAATTATTGCACTACTTAGTTTTTCACATGTGGAAATGTGTTCAGTCCTTGACTCATCCTCGGGAGTCCAGTGCATTAAGAAAGGTCCTTAATAAGTAGCTATTGGGAATTAGCATACTGAGCATATTCTAGTCTGAGGGACGAGAGAGACACATAAAGAACATGCAAACTCCACAGAAAAGCCCCGTAAAAGTGCACTACTTAAACTTGGGAGCTTCTTGTTTGCTGACAGTGTAACTACATTATAATCAGGCTGCTAACAACTCGGCGGCTTTCTTATGTCTTTCTCATTTAAAGTGGAATTAAACATTAAATCCACCTTTTGTCATGACTTGTGTGTATGCTGTTTGAATTTTCATTTTAGCAACTTTAGTGTAAAGTAGGTAAATGTGCAGCTTTCTGGTCAAAAATGTAAAAAAAACTGAGCGTGTGCTGCCTTCAGTGGTCTCTGCAATTTCAAGTTGTCAAGGCTGGCTCAAAGCCCTGACAAAAACAAGACGAGGAACCCCTACGGGCAGTTTAACGCCATTTATTTATATAAAAGTAAAGAGTGTGGGAGGCAGGGAGGACAGGAGGCCAAGCAGCAGCCAGACGGCAGACAGCAGGCAGCAGCGCACAGGTGAGGATCATCAGCTTTAATAGGGGCCACAGACTGGAAGAGGTGGAGCCCAGGGCACACACAGGTTGGAGGGGGGGCAAGCCAGGGAAGAGCCAAGGGGCCATCACACCCTCCCCCATAAAAGACGGGACCAGGGGGGACCGGAGCAGAGACAGGACCACCACAGGACCGGACAGGGCAGGACACCTGGACAAAAGAGAAGGGACAAAGCGAGGGGCCGTCCAGGTCCTCCACCCACATCCCCAGAAGACTGGACACGTACCTGAGCAAGCCCACCAATGCGCACCAGAGCCGCGCAACGGGCGCTGTACGAGGCGCAGCACCCGACGCACCAAACCCAGGACCCATGCGGCCAGCGTATTAAAGAATAGTGGCCCCAGTCACAGAAGAAAGGCCGGCATAAAGGCAGGGCATCAGGAGCAGCCACTGGACAAGAAAACACAGGCGCCACAAAAGACAAGCCAAACAACAAACTGGACATGACTAGACTGACAGAGTTACCTGGACACCGGCGGGCAAGCCCACCGATGTGTACAGGAGTTGCGCAGTGGGGGCCGTATCAGGCGCAGTCCCCAACGCACAGTCCAGCAATCACAGACAGGCATCCAGTAAGGCAATCTGTAACAAATGAAACCCTGCCCCTTTACAGGCAAAACCCACCAACCTAACACAATAATTACCGGCCTACAACACAGGGGCACGTGACAAAGCATCCGCTTGAATGTTGTCATGCCCGCTTATGTGCCTGATGTCCAGGTCGTAAGCCTGTAAAAACAAAGCCCACCTTACTAAACATTGGTTGGGAGATTTAAGGCTTTGCAGAAATGTCAATGGGTTGTGGTCTGTGAAGACCACTAAGGGCGCAGCCCCACCCACATAGACCTCAAAGTATTGAATGGCCCAGATTAACGCCATAGCTTCTTTCTCTATTACTGAATAGTTAGACTGGTATCTATTAAATTTCCGGGAAAAGAAGCATACTGGCCGTAGCATGCCATCGTCCCCCCCCGCAAGAGGACAGCACCAGCTCCAACTTGGCTGGCGTCCACCTGGAGCTGGAATGGCCGATCAAAGCAGGGAGCCGCCAAGACAGGACAAGAACACAAAAGGGCCTTCACGTTCTCAAAGGCCTGCTGACAAGCTGTGGACCACACAAATTTGATATTAGATTTCAACAGCTCTGTCAGAGGGAAAACCACAGATGAAAAGTTTTTACAGAAACTCCGATAGAAGCCTACAAGGCCCAAAAACCGTTGCAGCTCCTTTTTAGTGGTTGGGAGGGGAAAATTTGCAACAGGTGCCACCTTCGCGTCCACTGGAGCAACATGGCCCTGCCCCACTACACGCCCCAGATATGTCACTGTAGCCCATGCGAACTCACACTTCGCCAGATTTACAGTTAAATTGGCCGCTGCCAGACACTCAAACAGGGACCGAATGCGCTGAACATGAGAGCCCCAGGAGTCGCTATACACAACTAAATCATCCAGATAGACAGAACAACCCTCCAACCCAGCCACAACCTTATTCATCAAACACTGAAAAGTTGCTGGGGCGTTCTTGAGGCCAAACGGCATAACCGTATATGAATAAAGTCCAGAGGGAGTTACAAAGGACGCAATATCCTGGGCGCGCTCAGACAAAGGGACCTGCCAATACCCCTTTAACAAATCTAACTTTGACACGAACATAGCTGATCCAACCGAGTCAATCAGATCATCCATTCTTGGAAGAGGGAAGGAGTCAGATTTAGTTACAGAATTAACCTTACGCATGTCTGTACAAAATCGTGGCGTTTTATCGGATTTTGGGACCAAAATGCATGGTGAAGCCCAACTTGGAGGACGGAACTGCGATACCGTTATCAACCATGTAGCGCACCTCGGTGTTAAGTGCCTTAAGTTTCTCGGGTGGCATACGGTAAAAGCGCTGCTTAATCGGTTGTGCATCCCCCACGTCAATATCAAGCACCGCCCAGGTGGTGCGGGAAGGAATGTCCCCAAATAATGATGGAAATTTTCTAATCAGCGTGACCAACTCCTCACGCTGACTTGGGGCTAGATGAGACAGCAATGAGTCTAGCTGATTGAGTGACTCCGAGTTCTTGAGCCTGCCAGTCAACACGCCATCGTCAGGACCCGGGACCCCATCACTGTCAGATGCCACTATGCCGGCATCCAACGCAAGAGCTGGACTCACACCACCCCCAGGATCGCCACCATCAGGAGAACGCTGATAATATGGCTTCAGAAGGTTAACATGGTAGAGCTGCGTAGATTTCCTCCGCCCAGGAGTTAACAGCAAATAATTCAGGTCAGAAACCCTCTCCTTCACCGTGAACGGCCCAGAGTATCTCGCCTGAAAGGGAGAAGTCACAAGAGGTGTTAAAGCAAGCACTTGATCCCCAGGGCTAAACACACGGCGCTCTGCATACCGATCATACTGGGACTTCATATTCTCTTGAGCTGACTGAAGTTTCTCACGTGCCAAACACCCAGCTGTGTACAGCCGGTGACAAAAACCATTCACATAATCTATTAAGTTAGTGGGTGCATCGGCAGAAATGAGGCCACTTTTAAGCACCGTTAATGGCCCACGCACTGAATGTCCAAAAACAAGCTCATTAGGACTGAACCCTGTACTGTCCTGCGCAGCCTCTCGCGCAGCCAGCATTAGCCAAGGAAGCCCATCTTCCCAGTCCCGAGCCAACTCCACACAAAACACACATAACAATGACTTCAACGACTGATGGAAGCGCTCCAGCGCACCCTGGCTCTGTGCATGATAGGGAGTGGACAGGTTATGCTGCACCCCAAGCACCTTAAGAACCTGTGCAAACACATGTGATGTAAAATTAGTTCCACGGTCACTTTGAACAACTTTAGGGATACCAAAAGTTGAGATGAACTGTGAAAGAGCTTTCACTACAGCTTTTGTTGTAATAGAGCGCAAAGGGAACGCTGCAGGATAACGAGTGGTTTGACACATGACAGTCAGTAAGTATTTACACCCTGACTTTGAAATAGGCAACGGCCCAACACAATCAATTAGCAAATACTCAAATGGCTCCTTTAACACTGGAACAGGCTGGAGTGGGGCCGACTTAATCTTCTGATTAGGCTTGCCAGTCAGCTGACACACATGACAAGCTCTAACATACGCACCCACATCCTTTTTCATACGCGGCCAGAAAAAATGTTTCACACCCAAATATGTCTTCCGCACCCCAAGATGACCACTCTGATCATGGGCCGCTCTCAGCACCTGTGCTTGAAATGCCTCCGGAACTACCAATTGAAACGTCGGTGCCCCCACAACGTCACCCTGGCAATCGGACCATTTATGCACCAGTAACGAATCTTGTTCAAAATAGCCATGCGCCAAATCGCGTATTTGGACCTCAGACACAGCTCCCGCATACAACGGAGCGAGTGTACCATCAGACTTAAGTGCTTTAACCCAGTCGTCTCTATTCACAGCACTAGGTAACAAAGGTAACGACACTGGCGCGACCACAGCCTTCACTTCCATGGACCGCCCTGCGTCACTGCCCCGACTAGCTTGAGCTTGCGTCACAGCACAAACCGGGAAAACCAAATCTGTGTCCAAATCCACCAGCGGCTCTGCCACCACCACCGGAGGAGGCGGATCAGAGGCCCACACGGCGCTCCCACAAATATCATTCCCCAAAATCATGTCAACCCCCTCCAAGGGCAACTCGGGGCGCACCGCAACCGGAAACACACCAGACACAAACTCACAGGCCAACGTTACAATATGTCGGGGAACAGGGACATATCCCAGTTCCATGCCATGCATTGAAGTCACCAGTCTGAGATTCAGCAGAAAAAGGCAAAACAGACTCCACAATGAAGGAGTGCTTTGCCCCCGTGTCACGAAGTACTTTAACTTTAACACGCTCGGTCCCCCCCGCCAGAGACATACGAGCAGATGTAATAAACGGCTCAAAACCCTAACAACCACTGCGCATAGGCACCCCCAACTTCCGCTCAGGCACTGCAGCACAAAGCAAAGCCGGGGACACACGAGCCTTACTTTTCAACAAAGGACACGCATCCTTCCAGTGGCCTGCGCCACGGCAATAATGGCATAAATCGGAACTCCCAGGACGCCTTGAGCGCCCCACCTTTTTGCGAGCCGCATCAAGCCCTCCAAGTTCAGCGCGCGCGCGCTTCCCCCGGACCATCACCCGACACAGGACGCATGCTAAACATCCGATGAGTTAACACAAAGTCGTCTGCCAACTCCGCAGCTTTAACCACACTTTCCGGCTCACGCTCATTTAAATATGTTGCAACCCGACCTGGTAACACATTTTTAAACTGGTCCAAGATTATCAAATCGGACAACTTATCAAAAGTGGTCACCCCTGCGGCCGTACACCAGCGTTTAAAGTGAGTGGACAATTCATTTATGAACTCTACATGAGTCTGTCTTTCACTTTTAACCCACTGGCAAAACCTCTGTCTGTACGCCTCCGCTGTTAATTGATACGCCTTTAACACCGCAGATTTAACACCCTGGTAAGTTAAATTATCCTGAGCACACACAGCCGAGTACGCCTCCTGTGCTTTTCCAGTCAGAACACACTGAAGTAAAAGTATCATTTCTGCATCAGGCCACGCCATAGCCGCAGCCACGCGCTCGAACAGAGTGAAGAAAGTGTCTGGGTCGCGCTCGTTAAACTTTGGAACCAAACGCAGATTAGCAAACCCTTCAGAGGTATCACGCACACACTACCAGACGCCTGCACGCTGCCACCTCGATCCAAAACCCGCAGCCGAGCATTTTCCAGCTCCACCTGCAGCTGCAGCAGCCTCTCGTGTTGCTCAAAAGACAGAGAGTTGTGCCTCACAGGCGACTGTGAGCGCACCCCCAATGGCACTGCCGCTGCCCCGCCTGGCTCCTTTGCCAACCTTCCCTGCTCCCCAAACAGTGCTAATATAACAAATGCTTTTAACTCGTCTTTTAACATATCCTCGTCAAAATCAAGTTCATAATGCGACGCGATCTGAATCAATTGCTCCTTCGTACAGGAACACAAAACAGACGCCTTAGGCGCCGCATAAAACGCCTCCAAATCCATCGCAAACAAGCTACAAGCTACACATTGTTCAGAGACACACACAGAGCACACTTTGCCCCCCTGAGCAGCTCCCTCTAAACTACCTAACCCAAAACTAACTAAACTTCCCTAACTCTTCGGACAGTTTGCGGTGGGACTTACACATGACTGGACAGGACGTCAGCTCTCTGCAAGCAGACCACAGACGCTACCCCATCAGTCGAACCCCTGGCTGCTGACAGCCTGCCACAGTTTGTGTCACACTAACCCAGCCCTGACACAGACCCCTATTGGGAGTGTGCCACTAGCCTAACAGGGAACTCCCAGGCAGTGCATCCCCAGACGAGTGCTACTCTTAACTCAAAAAGGTGACTAAAAAACAATGGAAAGGACGACACATAAACACTAACAAAAATTCCGGGTTACTCACATGACCGTAGAGAAAAATCCCGGACAAGCCCCCAATTGTCAAGGTTGGCTCAAAGCCCTGACAAAAATAAGATGAGGAACCCCTACGGGCAGTTTAACGCCATTTATTTATATAAAAGTAAAGAGTGTGGGAGGCAGGGAGGACAGGAGGCCAAGCAGCAGGCAGGCGGCAGGCAGCAGGCAGCAGCGCACAGGTGAGGATCATCAGCTTTAATAGGGGCCACAGACTGGAAGAGGTGGAGCCCAGGGCACACACAGGTTGGAGGGGGGGCAAGCCAGGGAAGAGCCAAGGGGCCATCACAAAGTACTTGGTGACATCACTCAGGACTGCCCCGATTACAGCCAGTTCGACCAGTCACTCTGTTCTTTATACCTCCAGACCCCTAACCCTCCAGACACACATTATGTCAACACAACATTGATCTTTTTGTCAGTTCTTTTTTGTGTTTTGACTGTTTTACTGTTTTTACTGGCAAACTCAGATTCACTTAACTTTGAAGTTAGCAGAGTTTGCTTTTAGCTTAATTTATATTCAGTCCTCAGGGTGACAGTCAGTTCGCCGTGTACTGACAATTGTGTTTTGTTATATCACAGTTAAATTACTTTTTGTTTTCTTTATCAATCATTTGGAGTTCTGCCTTATGTAATACAAATGCTAGAATGTCCAATAGTAGATACAAATACTAGAGTAATAGCATAAAACCTTTAGGTCCTTTAGGTCCACTAGGTAACTTTGCTTTTGGGGAGACCTTCACCTGTATGGAGGTGTTATTGCTTTGCCTGAAATAGCAAAAAAAGGAGAAAATTTAATTTGTCAACTGGACATAGTTTATTTGGTTGAATACGTTTCGCAGCTCATCCAAGCTGCTTCCTCAGTTCTGGTCAGATGCTGGCGGACACTGCTTTATATCTGCCTGAAGGGAGGAGCTAATTACAATGAAAATTACTCTGAGACAACACATATTTAAATACAGTTTCAGTTGGTCAGGTGATTCAATATGGAGTTGTTAACAGTTTCTGTTAGTCATGTGAGTCTATTCAATATGGAGTGGGAGTGGGGGAGTAGTTAGCATATCCATTCAGGGCCATGATGGGTGTTTTCACACCTCTGGACCTGACCTGGCTAGTCCCATTGTTTTCCCAGTTTGATACATACATTTGCCTGAAATAGTTCACAGTATGGCATTAAATTGATCTATCTCCATGGAGACAAGCAGGTGGCAGATCACTGTGCTTTAAAACTCCATACACTTTCACTAGAATCATTTGGATCATTTCAACCTTGGGATTGCCATTTTTTACTGAATTAAAGGTAAAAGGTGCTGGTTAACTTGCAAACTACCACTTTATGACATCACAAGGAGGAGCAGAGCATTTTTGACTTTTGGAAATGTAGACAGATTAATAATGCAGGATTACTCAAACGTGTGAATGAAAAAACACAACTCCAGGTCTGTTTTTGAGGAGGTAAAGCTCACAAGAATCAATGTTGTGTAATACAAGACTTTTGAACGATTGTATGTCCTCTAAGACTTAAATGGGTCGGGATTGTTCTCCGTTTCTAGTCTGTTAGTTTATTGATCATAAGTTATAATATCATAATAAAATGTTTTAATATATCAGTGCAGTATATATTTTGTAAGTTGAAAATGTAAACAATTCAAAATGTTCTATCCTACATTATTAGACCACAAACTTGCAAAATATACAGTAGCATTGACTATTTAAAGCGTATTGCAGTACTAATGTTGTAAAGAAGTAGTGAAGGCAGATCATATCAGACAACCAACACTGACAACAGTATAAGAGAAAGGTATTAAATATGAGGATTCCAGAATAAATTTAAGATAAAATTCACAGTTTGGCTCAGGGAGGTACCAGGTAGTCTACATAAAGGGTTCCTCAAACATGTGTGAATGAAAAAACGCAACTCAAAGTATGTTTTTGATGACGTAACAACTTTATAACATGGCTTAAAAGAGTCCACTTTGTGTAATGTAGGACCTTTAACAATACAGAACATTGCAAAGAGTTAAAAACCCTCACACTGGTACACTGAAGAAACCACAAACCAATGCCTTTCTCCACTCTATATGAAGCCATGACTTATCTATGTACAACTAGTCGTTTTCAATCTATAGCGACACACGCAATGCTCCGGAAAACTAGTCATCCGTATTCCATTTCTCCACAGACAAGTCATTTTCTTTCAAAGCGAGAGAGAGCCTTAAATCAAATCAAAACACATTGCCATTCCGTGTCAAGAAGATAAAGTCACAATAACAATTTTCAATCTCCCCCTGAACTTTGAGCTTGGAGAAAGTGAGACGCGAGGAAATAAAGTGTATGAAAAATGCCCACCACTCCACTGAACAGGGGCTGGGAGAGTTAGCGTTCACGAGACGTTCTAACAGTACCGCACGCTGGGGGGTGGAAAAGCTGTGCAGGCGGTGTGCTCTCAGAGGAGGAGCACAAAAAAGAAGATGCAAGAAGCAAATAAGAAGAAGCAGGGCTGGTAATGAAAAGTAAAGTCATGGAATCACAGCTAGAAAACGCCGCACTCACAGGCTTTTTATCAGAGAAACCTGTCCAAATGCGTCTACATGGGAAATGGTGGATCCTTGCAATCAAATGCTGGCAGCAACGGAATACGTTTAGGCCTTCAAAGTCTCTCACGTTATAATGTCAATGGTTTTTGCTTTCCTCTTTTTGAGCTCAATGTGTTTCAGTTTTATGATATCTGTAGTGTTGTTATCAGTTCAAGGTTCGATATTACACAAAATGGATTCTTGTGAGCTTTAAGCCATTTTATAAAGCTGTTACCTCATCAAAAACATACCCAGAGTTGTACATCTACAAATTTAAAAATGTTCTGTGCCACCTTGTGATGTTATGTAGTGGTAGTTTTCAAGTGCTGACTTTTACCTTTCACTTCAGAAGAGATTGGCAATTCCAGGGCTGAAATTATCCAGTGATTCCAGTGAAGATGTTTGGAGTTTAAAAACACAGTAAAGCACTTCCTGTATTACCACATGACATAGGATGACCGGACGGCCTCTTTTTCCCAGACATGTCCTCCTTTTGGGACCCAAAAAAACGTCCGGGAGGAATTTCTAAATTATCCCAAAATGTCTGGGATTTTGATTCTATCAGTCGACCACTTTGGGTGGGACACTTATCTTAGTTTTTGCGACAATCTTTGTTCATCTGATTAGATACAATCATGGATCTACAATAAAATCATCTTATTATTACACTTCCATGGACACAATCACTGGCGCTTCTCCAGCACCATGTGTCTAAACTCCATCTTTACACTCGTCGCTTCCGTGCGCTCTCACAACGAGGGCACAGACCGCTCCTTTCATCACAAAATGCACCCACATTTATTCATTAATTACGAAGGCAGATTAGCTACTGTGGAGAGGTTGGATAATCATGACGCAGCTCTTCACGTCTCAAACTCTACATCACTTTTTAGTTGATGAAAACTGTACCTCATATTAGCGCAGACACGTTAATAAATACCAGCTGGAAAAGTTTGTAGGGTCACAAACTCAGATGCACGCAACTGCGAATAGTCTGACCCTCAGCAGCAGGATCTCAGGATAAATACAGAATAAATACAGGATAAAACGTGTTCAGACGTCCTGATAAAGGCTAAAGTCTGTAGTGTTCGTCCTGCTCTGAATCACAAACTGAAGCCTTCTGTCTGTGAGAAGTGACAGGAGCAGGGCTCTATCAGAGCAGGGGACAGGGAACATAGACTCTGTCAGGAAGATAATCCATGAAAAAATAAATATAGGCTTAGTAGACCTCTAAAATGCAATGAAATACAGTAAATTGTCCAAAATTCCCCTAAATCTACAGGGTTTGTGTGTTAAACAAGTGTGAATGAAACAAAACACAACTCCAGGTCTGTTTGTGATGAGGAAACAACATTAGAACATAGATCAGAGAATATAACCCTTTAAAAGACAGCAGCACAATCACTATTATTGTATTCACACATGAACCATATAAACAGGGACATGTGCATGAAATAAATTATTATTTATGATTTGCTGGGGACAGTGCATTGTCCCTCATATGACACAGTAATGTTGTTTGCTAACGGCTTAATTCAATCCATGGTCCTGTCCTCCCTCACCACCACCACACCACCTTGAGAACGCTCCATCGTACACTGGAATAAGAGACTGCAGGGAATTAAAGTGAAGCTTTCTGTTTACAATTGATTAATAATTGTGATTGAAATGGAACGTATTGATGAAATGTTTTATAGTAACTATCGGTTACTACTACTGCTCATCTTTCTGCTTCCTTTCATTTATTTCTTGTAATGTTATGACACTGTTGATGTCTTTTTATACTTTATGAATGAAATAAACGAGCAAATGAAATGAAATGGATACCAGGTCCTGCAATAGTTAGAGCACTCATCCATCAGTGCAAATGTTGTTGGTTGAACCCTGCTCGGACCAGCGCACTGTTGTGTCCTAAGGCAAGACTCTTCATCCACCTAACCGTCAGTGTCTCTATACACTGGTGTATAAATGAGAGTGTGTTTGTGAGAGCAAATGTATGAAAGGGCCCATGGCCACAAACCAAAGTGTTTACAGCATGTACGTCATGTATACTCTCATTAATATGCACTACCCCCATCCAACACTGAATTCCCTAACAGAGGCTCCTAACTCCCTGAGATCTTTTTCTTAGCTACCATGGAGCGCAACATTTGTGTGCCAATCTGCGACACTGACCTCTCACCACCACCAGTCACTCACACACGGCAAGGTGGGTCAAGTGTTGTGCAAATAACAGTATTGCAAAGCAGTAAATCTTTTGACCTTTGAGTTGGGGAAGTATGTTTTGCATACATTTTCCCATAGATTAGTCCTGAGCAAGCTTTCAAAGTCTATGCAAAAAATGAATGGTAAATGTACTAGTTAAAGTGACAGGTTCACTATTCTTGTCAATTGTCAACATTTGTTTTTCATTTCCTGGAAGGCTATTCAAACAGATGAGTCCTCCTCACACTGATTCATCCCGGGCACACATAAGCTCCTCTGCATGTGTGTGTGAGCTGTGTGCAGGTCGTAGATGAACAGTTTTCTTCTTCATTGCAGCAGGAGCAGTGATGGATCTCCTGCTCCTCTCTGCAGCATACGTTTTTGTCTGAGGAACCACAGCTCAGACCACAGATGGCCTGTCACATCCACTTTGTACATGATTATATCTGCGATCACTTCACACGGTTATTCCCCCATATGTGCTATGAACGCTGGGTGACTAATTAGATCAAGAAAATACACTGATGGTAAACTTTGTATGGCTTTACAGGCTGTATACAAGAAGACTGTCAATCTCTGTATGAATCTTAGTACTAACTAATAGTGATCCATATAAAGCAAACACATCTTTTTTTTACACAATTCACATGAGTCCTCAACTGCCCATGAGAGACCAACTGTTAATTTATGACTTATTTTCAAAATGTATTATAAGTGCTTCCGTCCATCATCAAAGGTACTGTGCATGATTCTGTGGAAATAAAAAATTAAAACCACGCTTCATTTTTTATGGAGATACAGTATACATATATGTTTTATGCTATACTGTGGAAGATTAAGCCAAGGGAACAGAATTTCCATGGAAACAAGCAGGAGGTTTGTAAAAATTCGTGCTGGGTACCGTTTGACTTTTTTTTATACCAGTACTTTAACGACATCTGCTTTTAGATACTGGTTCCTGAACGGTTCGGTGCCTGTATTTTTTAAAATATAAATTAATGGCCAATATTAATAAGAAAATACTTTTCTATCCTTGAATTAATTAATTCATATTTTAAAACATAGTACTATGCCATGCAATATTCAGTTATAACTCAAAACAAATGTGCATGCAAATGAACCAGAGCGCGCAGATGATCCTCATACTCGCATAGTTTCACTTTTGTTTTCACCACATACGGCCTTATATTAAAGGCAGCGCTCGGAGCACGTGCTTTTTGTTTTGATAAATAACTACGCTTTTACTATATGGTTACCTGAACGGAGAATGAGGATTATGGAGAACGCGGTCTAGTTTAGGTACATCTTTACACACATGTGCTCTACACTGGGTACAAATACCACATTTGGAAATTATGCTTTTACTGGGACCAAGGAGGAGGAGGAGTGTGGTTCATGTTATCTGTTTGGCTTCAACTTTACAAGGACAATACAGACTGTGACTGGATGGGGATTTATTATTTATTATTAAGCACAACATCTGACACTGACTTTGAGACACTGTCAAGGCCTCACACTGATGTTTTTGGGTGGATATAAGTTTTACGATGGACGCCGTTTCTTCAGCTCGTTTTTACATGAGTGCTGTCTGTGCCATACATTTCAGTCGTGTTGTGACACGTGACATGTAAAGCCAAAGAACCGAAAGTTGGCACTGAACGAACGTTAGTTTTTCGGTACTTACCAAACCTTTTCAGTCGATTGGAACCGAGTTTCGGTACCCAGCCCTAGTGGAGATGCAAACCCTCTTGGAGTATGAAAGAATGTTTTCAGTGGTATAGACATAACCAAACTAAAACAAAATGCTTTTATTTTCATCTAAAAACTTACATACTGTGGCTTTAAGATGTATGGTACTAAGATTTGAACCACCAAACCTCTTGTATGACAAAAAACAACTGATCACTTGATGGTTTTATCTCATTTGTAATAAGTACAATACTGCTGATGAGCTTTTGAGCGAGATACATTTATGCTTATCAAGTCGGATGTATGAGTGAAGATGAGGTAGGAGAGGCCTGTGACACAGACTGACATTAGATTGACATCTACAGCGTTTTGTTTTTGACCCTTAAAGATACTTTACAATATTCATTCATTTCACCAAGTGAAGTGATTACCACTGCCAATCACTCACACGCCAGAATCACACTTGGCATGTTGGGGAAGTGTCTTGCAAAGGACACGACAACAGCATCCCCAGGCACTCGATCCTTCGACCTTTGAGTTAGTGGATGAGTGCTCTCACCACTGAAGAACTGCCTCCCCATTGAAAATGACTTTGAGTGCCTAAAATAGCTACATAACTACATATTACCAACATTATTATAATACCCGGCTCCTCCATAATCCCTTCTGAGCACCCTAATGTGATTTCAGCCAAATGAAATTGAAATAAGTGTATGGCGGGCACATGTTTGAGATGTTAGCAGAGGAGTAACAGAGACGCACTGACAGATGGGCGATTTGACAGGCGTCTCCATAGACTCTTGTTCTCAAGGTCAGCTCCACTCACCACTGTATTAACACTCCGCTCACACCTCTCCCGTATGCAACACTACAGACATCCATTTCAAAATTAACTCACACTTTAGTCTGCGTTCATGAATTATTTGAACACCCAGGTGGCAATTAGCAAAGCGAGCTAATAGTGTTGCTGGTGGAGGTTTAGAGTGCATTAATAATTGACGTAATGGAAAGATTTGCATGAGAGGACAAAAGCATGAGGAGCACAGGGACAGACGGAGGGGCTGCAGTACTGAACGGAGGCGACTGATCAGCAGTTAGAGCGATCAATGCAGTGTAATTATAAACACACCACAGAGCCCGACTCAATCTAAGAGTAAATATCCAACGAAGGCTAGAGGCAGCTGTGATTTGGCAACATGTTAAAAGAAAAAGTCATATTTAATAATAACAATAATGCATTTGCAGAAACAGAAATAAGTTTACATTTACGTGCACAGACACTTTCTATGGTACTTCTTTAGTCAAAGCTGTTCTGGGGCAGATTGGTGGCTGTTCTGCACCAATGGCTTCTCATTGTATTATTTTACTATTTAGCAAGTCCTTTTCTATTTCACTCATTTATTTCTTTTATACAAAACAGCTATAGACTAGAGATGTGTCGATAGGAATGGTTCACGTTTTAATTTCAACATGCCAACATGCAGAGCTACCCGTGGTTGTAAGGCATTTTTTGCATACATGTACAATATTTCAATTATATAAAATGATAAAGGAGATGTAGCCTGAACTGTAGTCCTTGCAGATAACCTGCAGATAGACACATCCAAGTTTGTATCATTCTCAGTTTATGGACAGGCCTCATGTGAAGCTCAGAACCTCCAGAATTCCCTCCCTGAGCTGCAGAGGCTGCACTAGCACCGATTCATGACTGGCAAAGGGGCTGGGCTCAGTTTAAAACACCTGGATTTCAGCATTGAAAATGGCCAACCAGATGAAAGACTCATGTGAGGCTCATTCTGCTTTCTGATTGGACAATCATCAAAACCACCCAAATTATAACATAAACATCACGGCCATCATGTCCAGTGTTTTTATAATTAAGAGTAAATCTATATTACAATTACAATTAAGTTACCATTAGTTGTGCATGTTAGCATTTACTATTTTATTAATCAAATGAAAATGGTTTTATACACCGCTTTTCCACCTTCAAGGCTCAAACAGCTTTTCATCAAGGAACCACTCAACCATTCACACACACATTCATGCACCAGTGTACCCACACACAGGTGGTGAGGTGGGTTAAGTATCTGGGGACACACTTAGGACATATAATTTAAAATCCAATTCTTACACTTCCAATTCGAAGGTGTCAAAATGCAAATACAAAACTCTGAGTAAAATACAATGTCCTCTCTAGGAAAAAGCTATCCACGGTGAATTATTGTCTCAAAATGACAGCCCCAGACAGAATGAAGTCCTTGTATATGACAACTTATCAGTTGGTTAGAAAACACTGCTCTGCCTCTCCCCTGTCATTTCATTGAAGATAGAGCCATCCCTTGTCCTGCAGTTTGTCAGGAGGCCTTCAGACCCCATCAAAGCAATGCCAGAGTCTGAGGACATCTGCTAAAACCTCCTCCTGATGTGTGCCAAAAACCACTCCACGGAAACACAAGACCCCTCTTGTGTTTTCCGTGGAGTGGTGAGTGGAGAGCCAATTCATTTGTCTATTTGTTTATTTATTTTGGATTAAAAACTAAATTTCAGATGGCACCGTAAAACCAATCCAATATCCAAAATTAAATGTGCTTGTGTCACACTGCTTAAAAAAATCAGGGCAGATGGTAATCAGTCATTATGAGGAAAAACTGGAATAGCTAAAATCTGTTTCGTGATTTTGTTGTTGGAGTCAGTGCCACTGCAATCAAAATGGAGAAATTAGCTGTGTAGAGTTACTGTATATATAGAGTTAAAGTGGCAAGCCTAGTCAATAGAATCATATTTAGTGTAGGCCTATTCACCTTATTCCAGAAGTTAAAGATTAGATTACACTTAAAAGGTGCACTATGCAACTTTTTGGTTCGGGGGTCACCTGCTTGTTTCTATGGATATGTAATTTCTCTGCCTGGAAAATTCCACAGTATGACATTAAACAGCTCTGCCTTACATTTATTCAATTACAGGTGGTTTTATTGCTCAAAAATACCAAGAAAAACAGACACTCTGACTGTAAGCAAGGCTGCCTCTCCACAAATCGTTACACAATGCCCCTTTAAAGATTTTACGCAGGTTTTACTAATTTGACCTTTATTTTTATTGTTATTTTATTTCCTGTTTGGGCACCGGCAGCAGATGCGACATAGTAGAGGCAATTCCACAACTGTTACCTATCAACCATAATGTACACAAGGGCTAAAAGTTCACCTTATTTGAATAACAGTTATTATTTGGTAAACGGCCACATTTATATAGAGATTTTCCTACCACTCACTCATTCACACTAGACTGCGGATCGGGCCGATTTTTTTCTGTCCGAGACTGTCGTCCGACAGAGCAGTGATCGAATCTGACCTGAGCCCGACAGGCATTAAGATATCTGTGTCCGAGTCCGACTGAACCCGACACATTTAAAACCACACCATGACACACATAGGATATTGTTTGTGTGGCCTCTAACGGACACAGAGACGCAAAATACAAACTCGGCATATAGCGAAAATAATGAGAAGACTTTATTACTTACCTCTTGTAAAGTGGTCAATTTAAAGTGCAGCATCACATCCATATTATCCAATAGAAATTGTCCTCCACAAATAATGAGATCCAGTCCACAAAACAGCGCTGTTAATCCAGTTTGAGGCAAGAGTAGCTCCTCACGTGTGTCTGTTTACATTCATACAGCGCACAGATCGGTGTGAAGCTGCAGATTAGTGATGGTGACTACTTCCTGTGTACTTTATCACCAATCTTTTATGTTTGAAAAATCATGTATCTGAAGTATTGCACCACATTTCACACAGTTTTGATTTGTATCTAAACTCGAAGTGCAGTGCTCTGAGCTTTCGAACACTTAAGAGTCACAAAGCGAGTGGTTTTATTCAAGACAGGAAACGGCTAGACAGGGAACAGCTCGCTCTCACAGCTTTATAGCCTGTGGTCTGCAGCCATATGCCGCTGCAGCCATTAAGTCTCATAAGATTCTCCTCGTGTCTGTAAGGTGCACTTTTTGTCTCATGTTTAAAAATCGTTTAAGACCAAAAAATGTAGTTTGTGGCGGCCTTAAGCTGGGTTCAATGGGTCCCGTCAGACTCCGGTCGGGTTTCTGCACTCTAATTTACACACACACACACACACACACACACACACACACACATTCATACATCAGTATAGACATTTGCCCAAGGACGCAACAACAGCATTCATCTGTGAGAGCTGGAATCACACTGGTCAACCATTCAACGAATGATTATGTCAAAAGCAGGATTCAAACCGCCAACCCTCGGATCAGTGGACAAACACTCTACCAACTGAGCTACTATCGTCCATTTATTGGATGATTAAAAATACGTGACGACATAATTATTTTGTAAAATAAATGTTTAAACTGTCAGGATTCCTTTTTAGAATGCAGCAGTATTTCCTGTATTTTTTTTTTTCCAACGTTTTTCTCTTCACAAACTGCCACTTAAATGATGTAAAACTATAAAAAATATTTCCCAAAGGTACTATCCCACCAAACCAAGTGAGAATTAGAAAAACATGAAACTCTGTAATATTCTACCATATAGAGTGTTCTATTTTATGGCATTAAACCTATTTACAGTTGTTTTTGTCGCTTAAAACATTCATTCTATACTGTGAGCAGGGTCGCCTCTCCATAGGTTTGATCTGTAACCTGGTCTGGTGAAATGATCTACTAGTTCTCATGGAGACAGATAGGTAAAAAAGCATACTGTGGAATATTCAGGGCAAAGCAATAACATAACAAAGAGGTGCAGTTACAAAGTGCACCTTTAACAGAAACACAGACTACAGCAGCTGTGTTTTTGTGCAGCAATCTGTGCCAAAGTCAATTCTACCCACAACAATCACAAAGTCTCATTCAGACAGACAAAGTGAGTAAAGTGTTTTGCTCAAGGACAAGATCTAAGCACCAATCTGTTGATGTTCTTCTTGTTGCTTTTTTGATAAATCCTGAATATGTCAGCCCTCACCCTCTTGAATTTTTCCATCAACTAGTGAAGTCTTTTGGCTGTAGTACCAAGAACTGCACTTATCGTTTTCAGCATATAAATAGCGTACACCACAATGTAGCTCAATTTGAAGCTAACAGTTAATGTTCTTAGCATTACTGAAATGGCTTCTCCCACAGTGCAAGTTGAACTGGTGGGTAGGTCTTTGTGTTGTTTGCTCGGAAATGTATAGTACTGCAATAAAACCTTTTTTTAACACTTTTCTTTCCTTGTAAATGACTAACTTCCACTGAGTATATTCCGGTACCTTGCTTCTCTTCGCCATCTAACTTTTTTTTATATATATACTTAACATATTTAGATTACAGTTCCTATTTTTTTTGTTTTGAAAATGCTATATTCGCCCAAAAGAATGTATTAACACGTTTCACTTTTGTTTTTTCTGAGCCTCCTCCATTTGCTCTCCACGCTAAGACCCTCACCCTTCAGAGCACTATCAGCATGCATTCCGCTAATGAAACAGCTGCTCACTGCATCATGTTTGTGAAGTTGTAGTGTACTGTTTTGTATCGTGCTTTTGTATATTTGTGGAGAATCATTGTGTGGGAGCATGGGTGGCGTAGGCTTGTAGACAGAATCACACTCCTAACGGTATGGAAGGTTCAAATAGTGCCAAGAGAGATTACTAAATTACTCAAACATGCATCTAAAACTTCTTCGGGCATGTTTTCGATGAGGTAACATTATAATATGCTCAAAAAAGTCGATTTTGCATAATACCCCCTCTTGAATTTGTGCGTGCACCAGAAAAAGTCATGCATGTGAATACTCGGGATTGGCCAATGTGTTTATGGGAGATGAAGATACGGGTAACAGTTTAAACCAACGACAACAACAAAATCAGGTCCCCCTCAATTTTAATATGCCCACCCCATCTATATTTTATAACTGTAAATTTTCACTCTTTCAGAATACATCAAATTTCCAATGCTTTTCATCTTATTATAACATAACTTGAGTTTTGCTCCGGGGCACGCGACAGGGGTGTCTTTCATCTCCGCCTTATAAAATGGTGAACAGAACAACAGCGGTACACTTGACAGTTGTGATTAAAAATACAGCACATATGACACTGTACTGTAAAAGTATTGCTGGGGTAGGCTCATTATACGTGAGGACACACCCACAGGGGGCTTAATAGAGCTGGGACATACAGGCTTGTTCCGAAGTGACAGGCAGCGTTCTAAATACATCTGCTAACAAGATGTGTGTTTCTTTATACTGCACCCAAGTTAGTAAGTAGAGTGTAGTAAAGTTGGTTTACAGGTCCTATATTACGCAAAATTGATTCTTGTGTGCTTTTAGCCAAAGAACATACCTGGAGTTGTGTTTTGTTTTGTTTCATTCCCACATGTTTGCGTAAACCTGGATTATTAGTATGTCTGAATCCCAAAGCTCAAAATGCTCAGTTCCACCTTATCTTTAGTTTAGTAGATTAGTAGTTTAATTATCACATGGTATTACAAGGTGGTGTTTTCTGTCTGAGAGAAGAACTCAGCCTAAATCTGCAGGGTTTGTGCGTTAAACATGTGTGAATGAAACAAACACAACTCCAGGTCTGTTTGTGATGAGGAAATGACATTATAACGTAGCTTAGAAAATAGTGTAATATTTGCCCTTTAAAATGTACAATTTTGTACTTTTACTTATCAAAATCATACCTGTTTTGTGTGTTACTGGATATGAAACCTGTTTGTCTCCATGGAGATATTATTGCTTTGCCTGCAGTGTGCACAGTAGGGCATTAATCTTACCTATCTGACAGTCATTTTGTTACAGAAGTGTTTTTATTGCTCAAAAACAGCTTGAAAAATATTCAGTCTTACTGTGAGCAGTGTTGTCTCTCCACAGACCTGACCCATGAACATTCACTGCCCAAGTGACATTTTTGAATCATACACGTACGACTCAGAGCCATGTTTTTCAATAATTACAAGAAAGTAAAGAGAGAAACTCAAAAGGCTCCAATGCAGCTCAATAACAGGATTACTCAAACACGCACAAATAAATCAAAATACAACTTCTGTATCAGATTTTGATTTTAATTTCCATAAACATGACTATTGGTGTGCCATATGAGGTTAACATTTTCTAATCACATATAGCTTTAAAAATTATAATTCTGATTTATTCTTAATTACAAAAACGCAACCCGGCCCCGGATAAGTGGAAGAAAATGGACAAAAACATTGGACATGATAGCCAAGTTATGCTTTAAAGTGTATATGACAGATTTGTATGATTCTTTAATTTTGACTGATTATAACTGTTGTAAATATAAATTATAGTTTTACACCAATCAATAAGCAATTTGCGAAGAAAAGTTTAAAAATATGTTGAAAATTACAGGAAGAAGAGAGTTCCCAAAAGTTCAGCACAATTTACACTGAAAATGGCCAAATTGGGAAAACAAGGGTAAAACGTTTTTGCAAATATCTTATGTATCTAAATATAATTATCTTAACTGAGTTTTAGTCAGATCAGTAGTCTAACCTGTCATAGGCAATTTAAGATGATTAAAATTGGTAAAAAAAAAAAAAAATGTTCAAAGTAAAATAGGTTATGTTTCTTTAAAATTCCGCAGTGGTGCCAGTGTCTGGGCTTTTTGTGAAGGACTTTAAGGATCAGTTTGTATAATGAACAAATTTAGGAAGTATTCTTCCTGGGCCCAAGCTCCCGGGAGCTGCAGTACCTGAAGTAGCCACTAGTCTGTTTCGAGCAGGGACAGAAGGGGAATGCCTTATCCAGTTTTTATTATAGAGCCATGGTTTAAACCTAAAATGCCTCTCTCTGACCTGAATCCTCTCTACCTAAACTCCAGCACCTCCAGCC
This sequence comes from Taenioides sp. WSHXM2023, assembly GCA_029959045.1. Taxonomy (NCBI): domain Eukaryota; kingdom Metazoa; phylum Chordata; class Actinopteri; order Gobiiformes; family Gobiidae; genus Taenioides; species Taenioides sp. WSHXM2023. The sequence goes on from CM057091.1 coordinate 32,065,289, forward strand.
AATCATTACCCATTCACTGACATCATTAACTTACACTGAGAATCTGAAAACCTGTATATCTTTTATCTGTAGGTTAAAGCACTGGCAACGCAGGTTCAGTTTTGATTCTAGTGTGTTGTATTTATGTTCTAAGAGCACAGAATACATAGATTTCAGTCAATAACCAATTTAATGATGAATACCCCTACAGTTTTTCTAAAGGAAAGCAGAGGATGCCCTGTAGTGTCATGACATAGCCTCATAAATGTAACCTGCTAACAGCTCTGACACATAATATGAAACACACAGTTGATATTTCACACTGACATTTATCATATTTACACGTCTAACCCTTTTCTAAAGAGTAGGAAAAGACGACAGGCAGGGTCATTCACAGAGCCCACACAGAGCAGAGGATTCAGTCGTAATAAAGCCAAGAAACAACATATTGTAGACTTTTACACATTTCAAGTCTGTCGAAAGCGTGCTGAGAAAGAGCTGGATATGTGACAGTTGTGGCATTTTATATAGAATGCCCCTGTCAACCAAAGTCATACAGAACAAGTTATGTGCGAGGGGTGTTAAAGGAGACATATTATGCTTTTACTTTGGGTCCATCCATCCATCCATTTTCTCCCACTTAATCCGGCTGGGTCGCGAGGGCAGCACGCTGCCCATTACTCTGTGCACCAGACCCAGACCCCTATGAACCCCTCTGCAGGTGGTGAGCCCACAGGAGGGAGGAAAGGAAACTACTTACTACTTACTTTGAGTACTTAGTATTAAACTATAAGGTACATGGTCATTATTTTACATTTTGCTCATTTTAAAAGGTGCATTGCGTAACTTTTCTGGTTGAGGTTCCGTCAAATCCTTTTCTTCATGGAGATGTTATTGCTTTGTCTGGAATGTTTCACAGTATTAACCCTTTCCATCTTCATAGAGACCAAACCAGGCCAAGTTACAGGTCAGATCTGTGGAGAAGCGACCCCGCTCAGTCACAATGTTGTTTTTCTAGGTATTTTTGAGCTATAAAACCACCTGTAATTGAATAAATGTAAAGTAGAGCTGTTTAATGTCACACTGTGGAACATTCTAGGCAAAGCAATGACGTATCCATAGAAACAGAAGCAGGTGACGGACCCCCAACCAAGAAGTTACACAGTGCACCTTTAAACTGCAAAATTTATGTAAAATGAATCTAAAATGAAGAAAATGGGTCCTTTGTCTTCAAACTGCACAACTGATAAGCCCATTCTCATCATAATATTTCACTGGCATATTTCCAGATTTTCATTGTTTTTATTGCCTAAAGTGGTAACTTTCTGGAGGTGGCATGTCACCTGCATAATTCCATGGAAAGAGCTGGTTTGGCAGGCGTACAGGCACAACTCCATTAATAAATGCTAGTGGGTGCAACCTCAGTGACAGCGCAGCTCACTGGTCTGCTATTAAAGTTGCACTATGTAACTTTTTGCTCCTTTTGTCACCTACTTGTTTCTATGCATATGTTATTACTCTGCCTGGAATGTCCCACAGTATGACATTAAACAACTCTACCTTACAGTCATTCAATTACAAGTGGTTTTATGGCTCAAAAGTACCTAGAAAAACAGGCATTCTGACTGAGCAGGGTTTGATCTCCACAGATCTGACCTGTAATTTGGTCTGGTTTGGTTTCCATGAAGATAGATTAATGCCATACTGTGAAACATTCCAGACAAAACAGTAACATCTGCATGGAGAGACCCTCCACCAGCAGAGTTACACAATTTAATGTTCATAACTTGATTTACAAAGAAAAGAGCCAAATGAAAACCCCAGGACCATGTAGAGCAGGTTAATACGAACATTTTAAGACCAAAATGACGGACCTGACAGCAGCCGTTACAGAGAGAGGGGTGACAATTTTTCAATGGAAAGTAAATTGGTGAGCCGATGGAGCCAGAAGCACGCCCATGCTCACTTCCTATTTGGATTATGGTGGCTAGTAGGTTAGCTATGTCCATTTATACAGTCAGTTCAAATACAAGCAGGGTGATGTCAAACTTTGGTGCTTTGAGTGTCCGTTTTACACACTAGAAAACTTTGGAACCGTGAAATCTCTCTCTGTGAGACTAGAGCAGAAACTAGGGCATCCCTGAGAGCTGTACACAGCCAGCACCACATTGGCCTCTTTATGTTACACCACAGCACAAAGCAGCCCCTGGGACGGTGTATCCAACGTAACTGTGCGTATTAGCATTCTATATGAGAAAACTTTGTTAAATAGTCCCACCGGGCGTAGTAAAAGTTGAAATTACAGCCCTCATTACAGTAACAGAAACCAGTCACAATTGGAAATGACGAAAAATGGTAAGAGACAAAAATATTATATATATCTAATATATATTAGTTGTCAATTTATAGATGGATAGGGTTTACATGCTGCCATTCCAACATACCGCCACTCTGACATTGACGTCTAATTGTCGGAGTGGCGGCATTTCCATTTTTTAATCAAACATTCCTGCACTCTGACATTTTTTTTTCCTTGGTCAGAGTGGCGGCACTTTAGCTTTTTTTTTTTCAACAGTCCACCATTCCGACACAAAAGGTAATTATTAAAAATACATGGGCCTACTAGACTGAGTATGGAGTACAAAAGCTTTCAGAAATATTCGTGTGCATAGGATAGAAATCCGTGCATATTTGGCTGTAGTTGAGCGTACAATAAATATTTGTAAACTCTCGAATGAGTCCAGTCGTACATAAAATGTACTGTGTGTATTTTTTCCATCAGAATACGAATTGAAAAGTTACGACATCAAGAATTACAATCACAAAATGAAAATTTACGATTACACTTTCTTCAGTACGAATACAAATTCACAGACGCAACTCTAGTGTCAAAAATAAATCTTCACTTCACAGGCGTTATTTATTGAGCAGAATAAACATCGATCGAGATGCCGGACTTTCACACCGCATACGGACTGAGCCAGGACTAAACCAGGACTGATCCCAGGACTAAACCGGGACTAATCATGACTTAAGAGAGAGAGAACCCCGAGCCTGTATTCATCTGTTTTTTGCATAGTAGAAATGAACTATATTTAGAATCTACAAATATGAACATTGATTAACATGGACAAGTCTCACAGAAAAGGTTTTACAATGTTTTTGAAATCGAGACGTTTCAACTGCCTTCAGAAGTCCAGACAGTGACCATAGGACTACCTTTGAAACCTTTACTACCATGCACCACCTGGACTAATGAGGGATTACATCAACTATGAGCAGGTTTAGATGAAACTGAATATTTTTGCTTTTGATCTTTTCATTCCCAGTCCATTAGAATGCTCTCCAGATCATCTCGGTGTAGGATCTTATTTTGTTGCATCTGAATTTTCCAATATCTGAAATTCAAATAAGTTAACCTGAATTTCACCATATGATCTAAGAGGCTGACAGTCTCAAGATACTGTGTGACCTTTCTAACAAAGCTCACCTAGGAACCATTAGAACAAACAGTTATAAATAATGTTAGCTAAAATGCCCAAATTCTGTTTTCTCATCCACGTTTTGAAGTCCATTTGAACCATTGTTTTCTTGGTTTGGTATTAGAAATCTTACACTTTTGAAACTGAAGAAACTGAAGAGAATTAAAACAATAAGTGTCTTTTGAGTTGAACTAAATGTGTGAAATCCCAATTAGCTCGGCAACAATTTCAAGTAGTATTTTTATAAGAAAAACTGCTTCACTGGCAGTTGTTTGGAAAGTGTTTTTCACAAGATGCAATCTTGCAAATCTAATTATAGTTTATAGCTGGTTCACAGGCTATTTTCACAAAACCAGAACAGAGATAGGCTGAGAACCCCCCAAAAAGCTTAAGTATCAATACTGTTACTTCACAGTGATACTACTCAATAGAAAAGAAAGGCATGAGAGTGAAAAAGTGTTTGGGAAACCTACTACTCAGCAGTAACTGAGTAATTGGAAGTAACATCTGTTTTAGAATGTGAAGTGAATGCAACTGGAAGGACAAGTTTAAAAATGACATAATTCACAGAATCTTCTATTTTCAAAGGATGGACACAAAAATGAGACAAAATCATATCTAAAAAGATGTACTCACAGTGGGAAGAGTAGCCCAAAATTTCACTCAAGAGTACTGTTACTTCAATAAAAATATGATTTAAGTAAGAGTACTATTACACCTAAAAGAAGTATGTCAAATCAGCTTTTAAGAGCTTTTATCCATGTATTGCATGTTGTATTTTCTATCCATGTATTGCATGTTGTATTTTATATGATTCAATGCAAGTTTGAGTAAATCTGCATTGTCCTGCATTTGAGGCTTGAGTGCTCAGCAATTTACAGTTTTCACCTACCTCTTATCCCCGTCCACTGCCTTGTACTTAATGTAATTTGACAATCTACTGCTTATTACAGTGAAATGTCACTATGAAGTTACTTAAATATACTTAAAAAGGTACAGGATGTAACTTGCTGGAGGTGGCAAGTCACATGTAACCTGGTTCATGCCAGATTAGAGTTCTCTGGAACGACTTTCATCAAAAACAATCATAAAGGGCGGAACGTCATGGCGATTATTTGAGTCTGATGGGTCGAAGTCACAACAGCGGAACAAGCCGAAAAATAAAATTTTTGTTACATCCAGTTGAGAGAAAAGCACCGACATCTTCCCTCCACAAATGCACAAAGCACTTTATATGTGATACATTCAAAGTGTAGTCATGCATTCTTAGAGCAGTATGAAAAATGATACTACAAAATAAACTAAATCATAATTTTTCACAAACAAAATAGTCTGTATTTCCACTACAATAGGCTGAAGTATGTCTATCTGCGCCGCCATGTTTGTTTTGGTTTGTTTGGGTGCTTCGTCACACAGACCTCTGCGCTGTGACGTGATTGGTCTGCCAGCCGCTGGTTTAATTTGAACCTTACAGCAGGAGTCTCAAGATGGATTCTTGTGAGATTGTGAAGTATTGTAAAAATCCATCTTGCTTAAAGCTTAAATCACATGCACGATTGGGAGACAAGAAGGAGGAGTCAGGTTTGTGGAGATGCAAGCCCACTCAGAGTAAGGGTGCAAGTTTTTGGTTAAAAATGTACATACTGTGGCTTAAAAATGCAAAATATCTTATTATTACTAAGATAAAATCAAAAAAGGTGAATAGAGCAGTAAGGGTTCCACGCTTTCCTGTGTGTAATGAAGTATCGAGCCTGCACCGAGCCCGTCAACAGCGCACAGAAACATGGATTAGAGCTGCTCCGACTGCACCAGCGCCCCCTCCTCCACACAGACCCATAAACGGCCTCACTACATGTACATTTGGCTCATTAGTGCGTAGGGTGTGCTTGTGGAGCAGTTAACATGTCAGTGGGATAGTTCATGCTCTCTCTGTAACCCAGCTCCTGCCCATCACTCACAGCAGACGAACGGGACTTCAGCGTCGAGGCCATTGCAGGAGCAGAGCGCGGAACTGAGGCACTCAAACATGCCAGATCCGTGGAGCAAACGAAGACGTACAGCCTGTTTTCATAACTGCTCAGAAATAATATGTGTGTTTTGGTGAATGGATGATGCTTTATTGTGATGGTGGTGCAGGTGGTCCCCAAAGCCATTAGAGGAACACACAGAGTAGAAATGTTATGGAGATAGAAATGGATTGGGACAAGAGTCGTATATTTGTATCAGCGTCGGTTGTCTGGGTGATTAGTCTCATCTATTCATGGGTTTTAAGCGATGTGATTGGTGCTTGGTCTCCATAGCAATGAAGCAATTTAAAAGAACTGTATTGATTTTGCATTTCTCGAATGTCGACATGATGTTCTATTTGGTGTTTTCATTCTCAGGAGGTTCTCAGCTTTCACTGTCTGTCCATATACTGAGAATGAGACAAACGTGGATATGTCCTCTATCTGCAGGTTAAGACACTGGCAGCACAGGTTCAGTTGTTCAGGAAGAGGTTCTTTGCCTGAAACCACAAATAGGTAGTGTCCATCTACTAGAATTTGATGACGCCGTAATTTCAGATATGGCAGGGGTCTTTATAACTATTGAAAATTCACTGTTTTTGCAGGAAATGTCCACAAACGGCATTCACAAATCCACATATACACAAATGATCAGGTTTTGGTCACACTCGGTGCAGACCAATTTGTCACGTTTTAAATGACTGCATTATTCGTCTTTCTCTCTCGCCACAGCTGTGATTATGACGGATGTTCATATGTCAGATTAACGTGTCACGCACCTCCACGCGCTACACTCCACGCTGTGCTCAGTCTGCGCTCTCGGCGTGAGTAAGTGAGTGTGGACAGAGGAGCAGAACCGTGCACCATCACTGGAGCTCATACATATCCAACACAAACACATGACACGAGACGAGACAGGACAACAAAGGAGCACGAGAGAGACATGACGGGAACAGAACGCAGGTACACAGCTTTATAGACTGACTCAAACCTAGCCAAGTTAAGATGACTTGAATTAAGAAAGTTGTATCGGGATGTGAGTCAATTTCACTTGACAAATAAAATGATCTACCAATGGAACAAGACTTTTTGTACTTAAAATATGAAAATACATCTTGCTACACTTAAGAAAAACAACTCTTTAACTCTTTGCACTTAAAATAAGAAACAAAATCTAATGTTGCTTGAATTAAGAAAAACAAGCTTATTTCATTGGTAGATCATTTGACTTGTCAAGTTGAAGCTACTTAAATAAAGTAAAACGTTCTTAATTTAAGTCATTTAACTTACCTAGATATTGCTTTTTACAGTACAGTTCAGAATAAAACAGAACCTCTCCTCTTTCACTGCAAAGAGTAAAATCAGGGACAGGCGTGGTCTGTCTGTATCGGGCAAAATAAAAAAAGAACTATCAAGAGGGACTGAAAAACATTGCAGATTTTTGCAGAATCACTGAGCAATGTTAGTCTGAGGTGGGGGAAGTTTGATTTAGTTTGTGTAGGTATGAAATGTTCCTCTTGTCATGATCCAGGTGTGCGTTAGATTTACAACAATGCGACAACGATCGCAACAGAGTATCCAGTGGCTATAAAAGTTAATGTTTTTGTGAAATGTTATTATTAAATACAACTGACATTTCCATACTCCCTGTTCTATTTGAGCATGTACAGCTTCTTCCTGTTTTCGTATATGTATTTTTGCCTTATCTGTACATATTCTCTGTACCAAGAGTTCATGTGTACGTGCACATTCTCCTCATTATCATAAACTATAAATGCTCATGGTCTCTTTTGTCTGGGCCTCGTTGCCGCTCGCAAAGATGCAACATGGAACATCCTGATATTATTAAAGTTCTATCACGTAACATTCACCTGGCTATGGAGTCAGTTCTTATCAACCATAATCTCCCAATATCAGTTTGTAAATCATGACCAAAAAACAAATCTGACTGCACGATCACGTTTGTTCGGGCTTGAAATGTGAAGGAGGGCTTACTTAGGAAGACTGATTTCCATCTTTATAAAACTAAAAGATATCAGGCTGGCTTTGCCAGTCAAGAAAATCTTATCTTGATTTGAGCAAATTTCACTTGACAAGTAAAATGATCCACTGATGGAGCAAGCCTGTTTAGACTTGAAATAAGAAAATACATCATGTTACACTTAAGAAAAGAAAGTCTTTGCACTCTAAATAACAAAATATTGTGTCGCTTGGATTAAAAAAAAAAAAAAAAAAAGTATTCCATTGGCAGATCATTTTACTTCTCAAGTCAAAACTACTTAGAGTAATTTGACCTTGCCTAAATAGTTTTTGAAGTGTTGAAAATGGTGGTATTCTATGGGGTATTAATTGCTAACACATAACATTTAGATCACCTTTTATTGTTTGAATGCTACATTCAAATGTTAATTTAGTTTCAAGTTCGTTTTTGCCGCTCTGAGTCCTCCTCCTGTCACAAAATTCAGGAGAAGGTTTAACAATGATTTATTACAAGAATTGTGCAATATTGCAGGGACTGAAGGCAGGTCCAGGAGAAGCAGGTAAATGTGGATTAGGCACATAGGATTGAAATGGCTGGACCTGGGGGTGGAGTAAGAGCAGGACTAAGTATGCTGGCCGAGGAGCTGGAGCAGAGAACAGACGGCAGCTAAGTAAAAAATGCAAAATACACTTGGCAAAGATTCAAAAAGGCCGGAGCAGTCTGGTTACTGTTCACAACTCAGTACTCAAACCATTGAAAGGCTTTTAGCAGATGTGAAGGGAATCCAGCAGAAAACAATGGGACAAACGCAAGACTTGGTAATTATCACGCAGGCAACTTGGACTGAAATGCAGCACAAAGAACGCAGTCAAACACAAAAGTCTTAGTTCAGTTCAACAGAAAGTGTCCTTCAATAGGTAATACTTAATATGACAATAAACAACAAAAGAATATATGATTTTATTATGTGAAGTAAAATATCCTCCAAAACTGGGAAATTCTCTAATTAGAATAAAGGCTGGGAATAAACTCAGAAACAGGTTCCTCAAAAGGGGAATAAATGCAGAATTGCACAAATTGCAAACAACAGATTTCAGATTCAGAGTTTCAGATACAGAGCTTGAATGTTTCTCTTGACTGGTCAACAATCTAGGAAAGACTGAATAAACAGACAGAGTATATATAGACAGCCCTGGTGATTAGGGAATGAGTGCTCTAAGAAAAACAGGGAGGTAGCAAAAGAAGGACCAGAACAGACTGGGAAATGGAGCTGGACTGGGGGGAAACATGTAAACAAAAGGCAAAACTCTGACAGTAATACTGCCCTACAAAAGCAAAAGACCTTAACTCGCCAGAGTGTGAAACTGAGAAAAGTGACTTCAGAGTTTCAAAGCCGTGGTTTCTCGTATGGTTTTGGATGTTACGGTTGTCATAGCCCTTTATTTTCTCATTAAAACAATCAAATTGGCTCATGATATTTATTCACATGATAAAGGAGGTCTGAAATACCCCCAAAATGACATCAACTAATTTTTTACCAAATATGATGTTACGGCGTTCTGCCTTTGTAGGGCAGAATAGTAATAGCTATCAGAGAACAGTTAGTGGATAGTGACTTGAAACTATAGGGCCTATAGGTAAACAGCCAGAGGAGTGCCAGGCTTTTGTTTTGAGTTCATTTTAAGTTTGCAGCGGTCCAAAGTTATTCCTCACTTACCTTATGCATTTTGAGCATGAATTATTCGCTGCGATGAGTTTCTAACCCTGCACTTTCTGATGCACAGACAATAAATCACATATAATTAGATGCAGACAGCACAAAGCAGACTTATTTTGACTGGGGCAAGACATATTTTGCTCAAAGACATGGGAAAAAAATCAGGTACGGGACCTTTTTTGAGGCAGGGCTAATCTATTGAGCTGTATAAACCCATGCTCAGCTTATTCAACTGTAATTTCTGTGTAATTTTTTTTTTAGATTCTTTCAATTACAGAACGTAGGGCTATGCAGTTATTATCATGTTTAAATGTCAACGCTTGGTTTCTTTGTAACGGCAATGGCAATGAACATTAAAAGTATTTTTTGTTGTTGTTTTTAATAAGACAATGACATAAAATCACAATACAGTGCGCAGAGTTGCCTCTCCAGAGATCTGACCTGTAGCTCTCCCTGCAGAATCACATGCTTGTCTCCATGGTGATAGACAAGTGTGTTACAATACTGTGTAACATTCTAGGTACAGTATATCCACGTAGACAAGCAGATGGCAGACCTTCCACCAGAGAAGTACTTAGGGCACCTTTAATATAAAAAACGAATTAATAATCAGACTAGGTTTGTCAAAAGTACCAAACGTCAAATACTAATCAATACTAAAACTAGTACCGAAACTAGATACTTATTTGAGCAGGTATCGATACTAAAAATGTCACGTTCACAGGACAGAAATGTTCCTGAATGTCTTTAGAATGATCTTGAGCTGAATCAGAACAAGTATAAGAGCACATAGACTAGTGTGCCTACCTGGACCACTGAGGGATTATACTGAAAGTACTTTGATTTAATGTTGAAAATGACATTCTATTGATACCTTGCAGCAGATGTCGTCGACATTTCCTGGAGGTGTGATGCTAACTGTAGGCTCTGCTCTGTCTGAAGCTTTATTGGACTTTAATTTGCTTTATTTGAACGCAATCGGACCATAAAGAAGTGACTTATCTGGAACTACAACAGGCAGGTGAGCAGATGTGTGCTGTTAAACAAGTCTCTCACACATAAAATTACTGTCACAAGCTAGATAGCATTAGCCAACAGTTTTTCAGATAGTCACACTCATTTTATTGAAAATCACCTAAACAGGACCATGAAAGCTCGAATTGTTTGAAAATGTGTTGTTTAAATGCACTGTATTTTGTCTTTGTTTTCAGACAATCTTACATTTTTTTTGGCAGTGTTTGCTAATGTGTGCATTGTATCATCACAGTAACTCCTGAACATTTCGCCAATAGAGATACATGTAGAACACCCCCAGCATGATGACACTGCACATTATCAAAATAAAGAGTTTTTGCAATTATTGGAAATTTTAGAGAGTATCGAGTCTATAACTTAATATTGAAATCAATCTGAAATGTTTGCATCGTGACAACACTACTAAGCACTTACTCATTATTTTTCATTCTAAGATGAAAAAAAAAAACAGGTTTTGGGTCCACTCCATGAGCAGAGGTGGAAAAAGTACTGAAAAATTGTAATTAAGTAAAAGTTTCTTTACTTTGCTTAAATCCTACTCAAGTAAAAGTAAAAGTACCCGTCTGAAAATGTACTTGAGTAAAAGTAAAAAATTACTTCATTTCAAATGTACTTTGAGTAAAAGTTACTTTCAATTAAATAAAAAAAAAACTACAGTAAAAATGCAGTTTTTTTCATAATGTTGCTGCACATAAATGCAGTCTTAAATAGACATAAACTGCGGTAAACTAAATGTGACGCACTACCATTTAATTCCTCTAGGAGCTGAAGATATATGGGATAATGAATCTAGGACAGAGGTCGGCAAACCGCGGCTCCAGAGCCGCATGTGGCTCTTTCATCGTTCTGTCGTGGCTCCCTGTGACTTTGGAAAATAATCATGAGTATTTAATTACATTGTATTTTTATTTTAGTTTGTTCGTTTTTAAATGTAAATCTAAAATTGTAGATAATGGTAATCTTGTAACATTTAAATAAAACATTTTTAATATTTTTGTCGCTCAAAACATGCGTCAAAGCCGCAGATGTGCACCACCCGCACACACTGGCAGCCCGGACTTACCGGCACCTACATCAGCAGTATGATTTTCTGATCATACTGCTTTCTGATCATACTTCTGATCCAGATTGTGAAACAATGGAATTGCCGCACTCAAACCCACGCAATGCAATTTCCTTTCAGTTCTGGCAGATTTTTTTCCCCCGCATTTTATTTTTTGTCCCTATCGATATTATTTTACTCAGTAACGTGGGCGGCTTTCAATGTAGCGAAGTAAAATACTTGGCTTAAAATGTACTCGAGTAAAAGTAAAATTACCTGTTTCAAAAACTACTTAGAAAATTACAAAGTACTCATAAAAACGACTCAGTTACAGTAACATGAGTAAATGTAATTCGTTACTTTCCACCCCTGTCCATGAGTTTAAATGAATGACTAAATGAGTTGGTGATGACTTCTATAATCAGTGACAGGCGCGCAGATGGATGGATAACAGCGGTAGCAAAGAGAATGGGGCGAGTGATCAGGCTGAATGTGCATAAAACTCTTCAGAACAGGGAGGAGCACCGTGCAAGGTCATTCCGAGTCCTATTTATAAAGCAGTCAAACCAAGCCGTGCGCTGACAGGTGTGTAATGTGGTTTAGCTTAGCGTCAGAGCATTAGCACTGCAGATGGAAAAACAGGGAGCAGGTACAGCCTCTGAAAATCTGTGCAGTTGTTACAGTATACTGAATTATACTGCATTTTCAGCTGATTTAATATAGGTTTTTGTAATGTGTTCAATGGGCAAATGAGAGTAGTGTGTTCTGATGACTCGGAATACTTGTATTTTAGGATACAAACAGATGCATGTTTCCTTCGCTGATTTATTTATCCACATGCTGCTAACACATAACATATTTAGATCACCATGTTCTGTTTTATTGTTTTGAAAATGCTGTATTAGTAGAAAACGTATTGACCACAGACTGTATATATAATGGACATAGCTAACATTAAAGCGGATCTATTCTGCAAAATCAACTTTTCTGAGCTTTTAACCATATTATAGTTGTTTCCCATTACTCACCCGAAGTGTATTTAGTGTGATTCGTGCATGTTTGAGCAATCTTTAATCGCCTGTTTTCAAGATGCCGTTTTGCTGATCAAAACAGGCAAACACCCATTACTCTGTACGTACTTCATTCTTCAGTTTTATTTCCTTACTTGCTGATACACATTCATTATGTCATACCCCCTTCAGAGTGCTAGCACAACACAATCGGCATGAATCTTGCTAATGAATACACCGTACATCACATCAGGTTTTTGACATTGTAGTGTCGTGTTTTGTATCTATAGAAAACTGCTCTGCGGGAGCATGATGTGATGTAAGCTTGTGGGTGGAGCGCTGGACAAAAATTTGCTAACCGTAAGAAGTGTTCCAATAATGCCCCAGGAGAGATCGCTAGATTACTCAAACAATAATAATAATAATAATAATGCATCAGTTTTATATAGCGCTTTTCTGGACACTCAAAGACGCTTGGATGATGTTTCAAACCTCTACAGTCATGTTTTTTAACGCTGTTATAACATGGCAGAAAGCTCCAAACAGAAGTTTGCATAATACCCGCACATGTACATTTTTTTCTTATTTTTCTATCTAATACCGTGCAATTTGAAGCCTGAAATTGGGTGATAAAGTATTACAATGTATTCCTTTGATTTTAGTTAAATAACTGTACCAGAATACAGTTGCTGGAAAATGTGTACAGGTATTACCAGTACTGTGTTACTTCCCAACACTAGGTGCAGGTGTGGTGTGACAGCGCTGACAGTTATGGACCAGTGGTGTGGCTGCAGCTATCAATCCGTCAGAGTTTATTTACAGAGTTCATTTTCACAGCCTGAGCGATGCCCAAGGTTCTACGCAAAGGACCGATAAAAACCAGAGCCATAAACACAAGTAAAAGAGCATTACTTTAAATGACCAATATCAATCTGTGTGAAGACAGTACAGCAGAGACGCACAGATGGAGCCTGTGTCAGGTCCTATCAACTGCGACGCGCTCACCCGTAAATATAACTGCTCTGTCTTTACAATACTGCCTCATAGTTTTCTAAAGAGGGGGTATTATGCAAGATTTGTTTTAGCTTTCTACCATGTTATAATGTTGTTCTTTCATCGAAAACATGTCTGAAGAGGTTTTAGATGCCATCCATGTGTGTTTGAGTAATTTAGCGATCTCTCCTGGGCCCTATCCAAACCCTCCTTATGATTAGCTGTAAGATTCTGTCCAATGTTCCGGCTACAAGCCTATGTGACCCATGCACCTACACGACAATTCTCCATAAAACATGATACTAAACAATACACTACAACTTCACAAACCTGATGTGATGTGCAGTGTAACAGTGCACTGAGGGGGGAGTGAAAGCACAGAGAGAAAAGAGAGGGGAGACTTAAAGCTTTTTGTTTTTGACTTCCAAACATTCAAACATTTATATATGCCGAATACAGAATTTTCCAAACAGTAAAAGGAAACATGGTGATCTAAATATATTACTGTATGTGTCTGCAGTAAATACCCCATAGAAGACATAAGATATATGACAAAAAACAAAAGATTAAACGTGATTGCCGTTGTTGGATGGTTGAATTAGTGTGAAGCCTCTATGTGATCATCCAATTCTCTGTAAATGTCCAACCAGATCAGTGACGGGTGTATAGGAGTTGGTCCCTCATACATTCGCCACTGATCTGGAGCTATATTTAATACAGCACAAAGAACGGGGCTGAACTGGAAAATGTGGACTGGTGTTTTTGCTCTAATTATGTAGAATTTAAATAATTGTGTACCAGAATTCAACAAGTGAGTCAAAATTCCATAGAAAGACTAGTCAGTAGTGTTGTCAGTGTTCTAAGTGTTCCTCCAAGTGTATGTTTGCAAGCTACGCCCCTTAGCTTTAGTGCTTTTGTCAAGTTTTTTTTCCCCCTCATCATTTTTGTCCAAGTCACTTCATGTAGAGTCGAGTCCTTGGGTCTGTCAGTGCAAGTCTGAGTCTGAGTCCTCCTTATTTGAGTCTGAGTCATTAAAAAAGTTTTGTGTTTTTGGGACCAAGCAAAGACATTATTTAAAATAAAACTAAGTCCAAGACTGCGTAACTGCATGACACTGTTTGGCCCATTTAGGAAGAAAATTAACTTAATATTAACAATAATAATAAGTGAAGTCCTGAATGGGATGGAGAGCTTTGACGAAGTCAGAGAAAAGCTCTGATACCTCAAATTGCCCAGGTATCTTATTGGTACCAAAAACCAAATCACAGAACAGATAGCAAGATAGCACATCATATATATATATATATATATATATATATAATATATATATATATATATATATATATATATATATATATATATATATATATATATATATAAATATATACACATACATACATACATACATACATACATACATACATACATATATATATATATATATATATATATATATATATATATATATATATATATATATATATATATATACACATACATATTTTTTTTTCTGTGTGGTAAGTTCTAAACACGGCTTTGGAGGCTTGGCATCATATAAAAACACAAACAATGGAAGAAAAGACATTTGTGTTCCCTCTTTTGTACTTTGGTTTATCTGTTCAACTGGAAGCACAACAGCAGCTTCCCAGTGGCAATAGTTGGGACATCACAACATGCTATAGGCCAAAAATATTTAATACAGAATAGAGTGTGACATCATCATTGCTTTCTACAGTGTGAAAACCATCATTATGGACTGTGTTTATTACAGAGCCATGTGTTCTGAGGACGAGCTTTTTCCTGAGATCCAGAACACACACTCGTCCAATACTTCATGAGCTCTGTTAATCTGAGGTATGAGAAATGTGATTTTGTTTATAAATGAAAGGTGACCAGTGAGCTCCTTTGTTTCACATGTGCCACTGAAATAAACGAATCTGAGTACACGATCATGTTTTGGTTCTGGCTTGAGACGAGATGGAGAGACTGATACAAACACCATTGGTGGAAAGTAACAAGTAGAAAATTAAGTACTGTATACTTAAGTAAAGTACAGATACCTAAAACATTTGCTTATAATTACAGTGAATACTTTTTTACTTTATTTCACTACATCTGTTTATGTTGCATAGGCAACTGTGACAAACTATGTGGTATCAGCCTGGTGCTTGTTATCGGCAGGCCAAGTATCGGTCCCACCAAAAAGAGGATATCGGAACAACCCTGCCCTCACAAACATACAAGTTTGAGTCAAGTCCCACATCATCAGTCATCACCCTTCCCAAAATAGCTGTAAATAAAACCATAAGTAGTGGCACAACAAATGTAAAGCTACTTTTGCACTATAATATAATGCAACTCAGTGTGAAAGTTTTCTAATTAGGCAGAATACTGTAACAGAATTGAAAAGCAGATACTAATTGATGCTAAAACTATCAAAACAAGACAGAAATTAACCTTTCCTGAATGTAGACTAGTATACACCCATGGACCACTATGGAACCTACAGGACCACTGAGGGAGCACACAGATATAAGTCCACATGGGAATAGAAAAGAAAGTACTACAATTTAATGTTGAAAATCACATTCTATTGTCTAAATAGGCTGTGTCCGAATGTCCACCCTAGTCCCTAACCCCTTGTTCACTACATAGGCCCGCAGTCTTTAGCGCCCTCTACAGTGCACTCATTCACAGAGCGATTCGGACACGCAGCTCACTACAGTTGGGTCACGTGACTCTGGCGTCTCTGGAGTGAAAAAAGTCTGCTAAACTCTGATAAAACTTGATTTCTGTCATAAATAAAGATCAGATCAGACTGACACAAGTGTTTATGGACTAATAATAATCATACAAGTTTTTGTCAAGCTGGATTTCACGTAAACGGCAGGATTATTTGCTTTTTGCCTGAAATGTGGAAATTATCGATCTATTAACAGCTGGAGCTAAAGCAAGCGGCTAACCTTTTATTTAAGAGTGCTTTATTCATAATCAGGATCAACAGTTCCATAAACCAGCACTTTTATCTGCTCCATTCAGTCATGTTGTGTCCATTTAAACATCTGTTGCTGTACGCTGTTGTTTTCCCGACTCTCGCAATGCAATGTGGTCTATATTGACCGCTCTAGTGACCGCCAATGCCCACTGTTTTTCAAGGTGCACTGTGGGAAATTTTGAGTGCACTACTTTTTTACCAACAAGACATTCGGACGCCCCTGAAAATGGCGTGACTCCTATATAGTGCCGTAAGTAGGGAATATTGTGGTTTTATATCATCGTCATGGTATTAGAATCGGTATTGAGTATGAAGTCTGTTCCTTAGTATCAAAATGTAAACACTATATTGAATACATTACAAAATACATTAGAATGCTGGTATTGACTAATCTGTAACTACATAAATACATTCTCAAAGTCCTCTCCCCAGTTCTGGATTCCTCTGTGTGTTAAGCGCCGAGTCAGCAGTACACATGATGTATGGCCCTAACACGAGCTGGCTCCTCACTCATTGTGTGCAGTCTGACATGTGACAGTGTGAAAGACAAATACCTCCGGATCACACCATGTATTATTCATCATCACACTATGAATAATGATCCATGAATATATGCAGCAGGAGTACAAGCAGACCGGGCACCTCCACAGCAGGGAGATTCCAACCAGATCACATGCAATAATACAACTTCAGTCCAAATGTCGTTGATAATGCGCAGTAAGTACATTTTGGTGAGTACTTTTGAAGGTTTCAGAACACTTGGAGTATAGCTGTCTAAATGAGGATAAACAATAGTAAAATAGGTTCTTGTCTAAAGATATTGAGACTGTGGGAGAGGGGCTTTAAATTGCAGGAATACTTATACATAAAGCACATTATTCCACATATGGGAATAGTATAAAGGGAACTGTGTGGAGTTTGCGTGTTTTCATGTTCTTATGTCTGGGTGGGTCAGAAAAAGGCACAATGTGGGCTAATTCTCCAGCTCAGTAGAGCCTATCCCAGACCAAACCAAGATTAAGATTGTGTGGGCAGTAACACGTTACAAAGTAAATGATTTCCTTTACTTTTTAGTAATGCAGTAATGTAACTAGTTAGTACTGAAACTAATTTTGATTAGTTACTTGTTCTGGTAACCTCTAGTTACCTTTCCCCTACCAAAAT
The DNA here is from genome assembly GCA_029959045.1 of Taenioides sp. WSHXM2023. Classification (NCBI taxonomy): domain Eukaryota; kingdom Metazoa; phylum Chordata; class Actinopteri; order Gobiiformes; family Gobiidae; genus Taenioides; species Taenioides sp. WSHXM2023. The sequence continues at coordinate 32,082,693 of CM057091.1, forward strand.
GTGTGTAATCCACAGAAATAAAGCAGTAAAAAATATACTGCTAACTGGTAGCATGGGATATCATACAGATGAAACCAAAAACTATACAAACATTGGTTTAAGCAGGACTGTGGGGTCCCCTCTGTGTGAAAAGAGGCTCTAGAACAGAAAGTGTGAAGAAGTCATGCTTTTTGTCAGTCGGTTCTTGAGCTGTAAGTTTCCTTTTTTCCAAAGATATTAATAGTAATCAGAAATCAATTTTTTTTTTTTTAAATAAAGTAATTAGAAAAATAACACAAGCATAGGAAATTGTTAAATGTTTCATTATGTAACTTTTCTAGTTGAGGGTTCACCACCTGCGTGTCTCCATGGAGATGTTATTGGTTGAGCTGGAACACAGTATGGTTAGCATTAAAATGCATTGCCATGGAAACCAGCGGGTCACCAGGCCAACAAGGATATGGATCCAAGGGTTCAAGGGTTGTTGTTTTTTTTGTTCAAGAACAAGACTCAGAAATTAATAAATGGAAGATAGATATATTTAAGCCACATTGTGGAACATTCTATGCAAATCAAGAACATTCCCATGAACACAAGCAGGTTGAGACCATCCAGCAGAAAGGTTGCATACTCCACTTTTAACAGAAATCAAGTTGGCATCATTGTGCGACTCCATGCAGTGAATCTTAAGGCAGTCCAAAAAACCATCTTGCCTCTATCTCATCTTATCAGTGTTCCTCCTAGACACCTGCTCTGCTCTGTATCTCATCAGGCCACATTACCATGAGCAGTCCCCAGGGAGAAGTGATCAGAGGCGGTGCGGCTGCTGCCAGGTCCACCCTCGCCCCGGTACAAGCTGGTACACGACACAGGGCGGCTGCTGATAAGAGGCCTGGCTGGATGGGACACATCAGGAGGAGTGTGCGAATCTCCCGGCCCCCGCAGAGTGTGCGTTCCCCGGGGAGGAGTGCTGATACAAGCCTCTCCTGACACAATGAGTCCCAGTGGTATGTGCGCAGGTTTTCTCCAAACACTACATGCAGCAGAGTGAGAGGCAGAGGGGGGTGAGGGCGGCACAGCCAAGGTTTAACATGGAGGCGCTGAGAACTCTGTGAGTACAATATAAATATGTATTTTAAGGTACTGTATGTAGCCTGAGTCTTACTGATTTAAAAAGGGGAACTACAGTCACAACTGAACCTGAGGGTGTGCCTTAACCTGCAACACAAAAGTTATTGTCATTCTCAGTGTTTATCCTTAATTACAAGAACACTGTACGTGATGGCCAAGTTGTTTTGGTTCTCCAAACGAAAGCAAAGTCTCATGTGAGTTTCTCAATTGGATTGGCAGTTCAAATGCTGAAAATGACTTTGATCTGAACGGTCTCTACCTAAACCCCACCACCAATTATGAATCAGCGCTAGTGCAGCCTCTGCAGCTCAGTGAGTGAATACTGGAGGTTCTGAGCTTTCACATGAAGCATGGCCTGTCTGCGTACTAAGAAAAACCTGCAAATCAAACATGTCCACCAACTTTCACGTTAGAAAACGGCGATGCCTAATGGGAGCTGAAGTTGCTGCAAACATCATCATGAGGATGATGACGTTTGTGCCTGAGGAGCTTTCAGCACCTCTGATGCATAGCTGCACCTCACGCTGAATAGCGGATTTTTTTCATGTGTGTCAAAATGCGTGAAGAAAATAAAACTGGAGAATGAAGTAAGAGCAGTGGGTCTTGAGTACACGAGGATAAAGATGACTCAAACATGCATGAATGCTAACTTTGACCAGATAAATCAGAAGTGAAACAGCTCAAAGTTCAAAAAATCGATTTTGCAAATTAGGTCTGCAGACAAGACAGCTCCAAAAATCTTCCCTCCATCTCCCCTTATCAGTGCTCCTCCCAAACACCTGCTCTGCTCTGTTTATCAACAAGCCACATTACCATGAGCAATCGTCTGGGAGCAGTGATCAGAGGAGTACACTGGACATTGGACTGGACACTCGTTCAAGTTCAGCTGTGACTGTAGTACCTTTTTTTTGTAGCACAGACTACATACAGTATGGTTAAGGTTTATTTCTAACCACTTCTGGATACTGCTGTTTAATTTTAAATTCCAGGCTTTTGAAAATGCTCTGTTTGCAGATTTAAAATTTGTTTAGTTTTGTTTTTGACGCTCTAAGTCTCCTCTTCCTCTCTATTTGCTCTCTGCACAAAGGTCACTCCCCCTTCAGAGCCCGATCACAATACAACTACCGTGCATCCCGCTAATGAAACTTCTTCAGGCATGTTTTTGATGAGGGGGAAAAAAAAAAAAAAAAGTTGATTTTGCATAATAAAGTTCTTTAAAGTTCATGATTAAAAAGAAACACAACACCAGATCCTGATTTGGATGAAGGAACAAGGTTTAAAATACATAAAACTAAATACTACAAAATACCACTGTTTATTTAAGTCGCAAACTTAAACACGCAACTACCACACTAAAATTTGCGTTGCAGACTTCATTTGTGTATGATGATTTTGTTTGCCCGTTAGTTTGACATAAATGAGTATTCTAATGAGCCTTTATGAGAACACTGCTAACTCCAAACTTACCATATGTTCCCCCACAACTCAAATCCTATAGCAATTATGAGATTGTGTTTCCACGGCAACACTACAAAGGCGTGCTAATGATGAAATGTGGAAGGGCCCGGGTTTGATCATCCTCCCGCATGTCTCTGTTACACATGTGAATCATACAAATACACCAGTGTGAATCAAAGTAAATGGGTTACAAGAAATATGAAGTAATTATGGTATTTATAAATACATCAGTATGTTCATAAAGATACTGCTTCAGAGACCGGTGGTCATGGGATACATAAAAGAGAACAACACATCCAGTTACATAAAGAATATATGGTTACTGAAAATGGATTTAAGCATTTTTAAATAAATCATTAACAGCATGGTTTTAGTTATAATTACTTCATTAATTGCTAACAAATAACATATTTACATTCTTTGTTTTGAAAATTCAATATTCATCAAAAACAACGTATTACCATGTTTTATAGGTTTCAGCGCTCCATTTGCTCTCCACTCCAGTCACTCCCCCTTCAGACTGCAATCACAATACAATCATCCCACTACTGAAACGACTGCATGGGTTTGTGAAGTTGTCGAATATTGTTTTGTGTATTTACGTAAAATTGTCATGTGGGAGCATGGGTGATGTAGGCTTGTGGGCGGAGCCTTGGACAGGATCGTACTGTAGTGCTAACAAAAAGGAAGGCTCACTAGATTCACTAGAGATCACTACATTACTGAAACACGCATCTAAAACCTCTTTGGGCATGTTTTTGATGAAGGAACAATGTTATAACATGGTAGAAAGCTCCAAACTCTTTCATGCTTATTGACACCTTGGCCTTGGTACTTCACATTTCTAACTTAAGTTTTAATAACTTAAGTCAGTGGTTTTCAATAAGTGAGGTCCACCTCCCCTGGGGGGCGCCAAAGAGCCACTGGGGAGGTGCGAGACACACGTGAAGCCAAAATAACGGTCCACATCTGTACACATCTGCAGCAGTATTGATATCTGTAATTGTGCGTGTGTGTATTAGCTGTAAAATGCATCGTTTCTGATTCCATCTCAACAGAAATCAGCAGCAAGGGAGGAGACAGGACCCAGCAAAAAACATAGGAAATATGATCCTGATTATTTAAAGTTTGGTTTCACCTGGTCGGGTTCTGAGTCTGCACCTCTGCCACAGTGTGTGGTCTGCAAAGAGGTGCTTGCAAATGACGGCATGAGACCATGCAAACTTCGACGTCACATTGAGACAAAGCACACAAATTTAGTGAACAAGCCAGTTGAGTTTTTTGAGAGGAAGCGTGATGATTTGCAGTAACAGAAAAGCATTATTCAGTTGTTTGGCACAAGTAACATCAAGGCAATTGAAGCATCTTATCGTGTATAGCGAAGGCAGCCAAGCTCAGTAACATTGGAGAAATATTGCTACTACTAGAGATGTGTGTTCAATGATGCTGGGAGTAGCAGCTGCTGCTAAACTTGACACGATCCCTATCTCTGACAATACCGTACAGCAACAAATATCCAACATGGCTTATGATGTCAAAGAGCAGGTCGTGGACAGTGGTTGCAAAAGCCCCTTCATGCCATTCAGCTGGATGAGTCCATTGACGTCGCACACTGTGCTCAATTGATGGTGTACGTCCGATTTATCACAGAGATCAGTGTGCAGGAAGGCCTTGGATGACTTTTACCAGGCTAATGGCCTTGAGTGGGGCCGATGTTGTGGGATATTCACGGATGGGGCAAGAGCAATGATAGGCTGTCACAACGGTCTTGTTAAACAGGTGCAGACAGTTGCCCCTGCCGCTGCCTGGAAGCACTGCATTATCCATCGCCGGACTTTAGCAGCAAAAACGATGCCCCAAGAGTGTGTTGTTCTGGATGAGGCTGTTTAAATTGTGACCACAATAAAATCACGCGCCTCAAATGCCCGTCTGTTTTCAAACTTGTGCATTGAGATGGGCGCTCACTTCAATCAGCTGCTCCTGCACTCTGAGGTCAGGTGGCTCTCTCTGGGCAAAGTCCTCACCAACCTCTACAATTTGTGACCGCTTCCTCGCCAAGATTAATTCCCCTCTCGCAAAACATCTGGCAGACATGAACTGGCTTGCTATGTTGGCCTATCTCTCCGACATCTTCGATAGGATCAACTCCCTCAAGACGCCACTCCAGGGCAAAGAGTGCTACATCTTTTTGGCACACAACCAAGTATTTGGGTTCAGGAAAAAAACTGGACTTGCGGTGTGCTCATGTTGAACGAGCTTCAGTGGAAATGTTCCCAACCCTGGAGGATTTTGTGGAGAAGACAGGGCTGCCCCTTAACTCTGTCCAACCGGTCATCACTGTGCATTTCAAAGGGTTGCATGATCAGTTCGGCCAGTATTTTGCAGAGGAGCCACTGGGAAATCAGTGGGTGATTTCTCTTTCTCAGTGGGTGATTTCTCTTTCCCAGTCACACCCCGTGATGGACTGAGCCTGCAGGAGAAGGAGGCCCTGGTTGAGCTCAGCTTGAATATAGATTTGAAGCAGAGATTGGGAGGAATGCCGATCGTGCGTTTCTGGTTGTCTGTGGAGAGCGAATTCCCCCATATCTCCGTTAAGGCTATGGAAGTCCTAATCCTCTTCACCTCCACCTACTTGTGTTAGTGTGGGTTTTCTGCACTGACCCTAATTAAAAATTAATTCTGTTCAAGGCTACAGGTGGAGGACGACTTGCATTTATTTCTCTCTGCAGTGCAGCCCCGCATCAAACACCTCTGCACATCAGAACCGCGGCCTGATTGTGCCCACTCATATGGACGATAACATTGAATGTTGTTTTATGTGAAAATGATGAAAATCTTTGAATCTGTTTGATCTGATAACATTCAATTCAGATGACTGTCTAATGTCTTGTGTTCCTTGAACAGTGTTGTCGTTTGTTGTTAAGTGTTGCCATTTATTAATCAGACAGCTGTCCCCGGTGCTTATTTTGTTCGAGACCATGCACTTAAAAGAAGACCCAGACATGTGCCGATTTCATCCATCAGGTGTCGTCAGCGGTAGTTTTGGCATCGATTATAAATGTTAAGCATGTTCTGTTGATTTGGATAGGCCTACTGATGTTCAGTGATGTTAAAAGTAGCTTCAATTAGGCCTGCATGAAGTTGGAAATTATTTGCTGTTGCAAAAATCGTTTATGAATGCACTTTTAAAAATATGAAAATACAATATAAAAAAATATATTATCAGTTGTTATTGAAACTCATCATTGCCAGGAACACAAAAGATGCATTTACTTCAAAGGCCTGTGGGCAGGGTGGGGGGGTTAATATTCAAATGGAGTGACTTCTGACTTAAGCTCTCAAACAAAGACTAAGCAAAAGGTCCCCATGAAGTGAGCATGTACACCTACTTCAAGCCCCACAATGTAATAAATACCTGCCCAATAGTGAGTCACCAACCCCATTTTAAATCTAACCGACCCACACAACCTCCCCAAAAAGTAGACTTAAAGTGGAACTAAACCCCTAAACTCTGCCCACAACCACATTTCAAAAAGATCTGCTGAACTGTAGCACCTGGAGGACTAAAGAAGAGGGGGAGGTGGGTCTGGAGGTATGAGGAACAGTGTGATTGGTCTAACAGGTATCTACACTTCAAACTCCGTCTCTGCATCCAAGTGTTTGTATGCAGAAACTCTTGGCTGTAATCAGGGCAGGTCTGTGTGATGTCACATAGTACTTGAAACTGCTGTGGCCACTAAAGGCAACACACACACACAGACATTTTACCTACACTGCACTAAAATTGCAAAAAAAAAAAAAAAAAAAGAAACGAAAAGAAAAAAAAACAGATAATGCAGATTATACAGATTATAGCTGCGCACTGAAACAAAAATACAGCAGTCACATGCCCTATAGAGGGATTATCAGACTACTAAAACACAATTTGTCTCATTTCAGGTGTATAAGAAACTCACTGACAACCGAAGCAGCAATGATATTTCCTCATTTAAATTTGGTATTTCACAAGAAAATAAGACGACAGTCAAACCCCTGGAATCTGTCGACAAACAAGCTCTTATGAACCTCGATAGAAAACTGCCACAATATCATCACTGAAAATACTTGACAAACATGAAATGCTAAGCTTTGGAAACATGATTCAATTTGGAAATTTGTGATTGTTGTTCAGTGTTATTAACAATATGGCACCACCACTCAAAAGGTTTGTCACATTAACATCTGAACAGATGACCAGAACTACAAGGTCCACCTGCAGGGGGCAGTGCAGCACCTAAAAGAAAAACAGCTCTAAACCAATCAGCATTCTCTTTCCAAACTACAACAGAATGGAACAAATGACCAGCATATTTGAAACTATGCAAAGACTTTGAAAAGTTTAGTGCTGAATTAAGAACATATTTTTTAACAACACTGAAGTACTAACATTAACAAACCACTAAATGATACCTGATTAAAGGCACAGAGGGAGCAAGGTGAGAAGAGGATAGAGATATTTAATCTCGTACTTTTTATAACTTTTTGTATATAGATTGCAGTGTTTATGCTGCTTTTGTATTCTTTGTTTTATCTGTCTCAGGGACTACAGATGGAAATGAGCTCTGAGAGCTATAGTCTATAGAGCTCTAGTACAAAGCATCTCTTCAATGTGTGTTTGATTAATGGTCCTGTACATGGTCCCTGTAAAATAAACTATATAAACTAAACTAAAAATAAACTAAACGACACTTGGCGCTCTACTGCACATGTCTCCTGCAGAAAGAGCCGCTGTCCTGTCTGGGATCATGTCAGTGTCTTGGAGGATTTCAGCAGATTTCAGACTCTCTCGGGGGCGGGGCTAGGTGTGTCAATCAGGTATGAGCGGATGTCCGGCTACTGAAGTTTGAGACATTTCTTCTCATCATTTACGCACTCACCTGCATTTAATGGTGTCATTGAGACGTATCCCACTCACTAATGTTAGTTTAGCATCACAACTTATTTTATGACACAGTGATAAACAGTGTGCTGACAACAGAGCTAGTTAGTGTTGTAACTTCATATTTACCGCACAGACAGCAGTGTTTTCTGCACTCAGGCTGCGCGCGCATCTGCTGTGCTGATAAACAAATAATCCGTCTATGTTTAACACGGTTAAAGAACATGCATTAATTGGCTGATTGTGCTGAACTGCCACATTATCTAAAGCTGAGAAGTGTTTGAAGCCAACCCATCTGCACCCACCATACTGCTGCTCATTGAGTGATCCAACTCAGATGGACCCACCCATCACTACACACAATATACCACTATCTTTATGCTGGAATACAAAGCAGAACCCACCTGTCATCCTGCTCTGATCAAAACGGACATTAGCAATGCACATCAACATTGTTAGTGTAATGTTTGAGTTTTGTAGCACAACTCAGGATAAATGTCAGTCAAACACAAGCTTACACAACACAACACAACACAACAGGCTACAGACACATGGATATTATTGCTGATATCAGGCTCTCCTTATGAGTGATGATGATTACAGGTCCTATATTACGCAAAATGGACTCTTGTGAGCTTTAAGTCATATTAGAATGTTGTTACCTTTTCAAAAACAGACCTGGAGTTGTGTTTTGTGTCATTCACACATGTTTGAGTAAACCTTTATCCTCTGTTCCACCTTGTGATGTCATGCAATGGTAGTTTTCAGGTTAACAGTTACCTTCTACCTTTATTTCAGTAGAGATTGGCAATTCCAGGGCTGAAATCATTCAAATGATTCTAGTGAAGGTGTGTGGATTTTAAAAACACAGTGAAGCACTTCCTGTATTACCACATGACATCACAAGGTGGAACAGTTAAGAGATGCAGGGTTTGTGTGTTAAACATGTGTGAATGAAACAAAACACAACTCCAGGTCTGTTTGTGATGAGGAAACAACATTAGAACATGGCTTAAAGATCACAAGAGTCCATTTTCACTCTCATGGACCCATTTCATGTCTCATCTCCTCCTGTGGGTCCTATCCTTACTAATATTTTGATGTAACAGCACATACACATTTAAAATCAGCACATCATATATCCCTGTATTAACTGAGATAGTAGCAGGTAAATTGTAATGATACTACGCTGTAACTCAAGCGGGATAATGAACCGTGAGCCTTTTTTCTATATTTTTTCCATATTTCTCCTTTAAATATGACACTGCATATTAGACACAGGAGTACAGGCTCTATTAAACTCTGACTGATAATCACAGTAATAGAAGCGAGTAGCTAAAAGTGAGGTGTGAGTGGACCCCCCGTGAGCGCTGGTTAGTGAGATAGATGGGTCCAGCTGAGAGGAGCAGTGTAATCAGACTCATATGCAGATGGATATGCAAATGTGTGTGTGTGTGTGTGTGTGTGTGTGTGTGTGTGTGTGTGTGTATGAGCTGTGGACATATGAAGGATAATAGGATGATAGCTTTATGAATATGAAATTTGCCTGAGCGGTCTGTCTATCAATATTGTTACGTGACAGGAAAAAGTACATAACAGGGAGGCAGTTTTCATATCTGCCATCTACTGGTGAAACAAAATTCAAACAAACGTACAGATGGCAGCTTTGAGGTAAAGTACAATAAACATGAATAATAAATAAATAAAATGTTTCAACCTTATCCTAGTGTCAACGTAAAGATTTTGGTCGCATCGCTTACGCACAAGACAAGGCGAGTGATTATGTATTTATGAAGTTACGCAGGAGAAGAGACAGTTGAACGTTTGACTCAACGTGAATGAATGATAGATGAATAAAGAGTGCATTTATAGAACATGTGACATCAGCATTCACACTCTCATCACACTGCAGGGACACGGCTGCTCCTCTGTGTTTTCTAATGCCAGTCCCATGTCATGCTAAAGTAAATGTTGTTAAGTGGGACACATTATGCAAAATCAATACTGAGCGTCTAACCATGTTCACATGTTCATCGTTGGTTTACTCACAGGTGTATATGAGGGTTTCAGGCATGTTTGAGGACTCTTGTATTGTCCTGCAATCGAAATTTGATTGATCAGAAATAGGGATGTCTCAGTCCAGCTTTTTCAGTCTCGATACCGTAGATTTAGGGATCTGCCGATACCCGAAATTAACCGATACCTGGCTGAAATTATATACAGCATAATAGGGATGTCCTGATCCAATTTTGGGTGTGCCTTTAAAAACAATAAAGTATTCCATGGTGAATTTAGCCCCATTTGAATAAAATTATTACCAGATGTAAAAAGGCCTACTTAAAATATGTTTTGCAATATTATAACAAATTATTCATTTGCTGTAATAATGAATGTGTTATAATATTGTAAAATAATGTATTAAACTCCACAGTACAACAGCTTCAGGACATAGTGGCAGAGGCATTAGGTGATGTTTTATCTCACTGTTTCTACAGGCAGCTTTTCACCATATTATTTAGGCTGTTTGAGGCCCATAAAAAGACAAGAAGCCTGCCGAAGCACATGGCTACTTAACATATGTAAATAAGTCAGCGCATTTGGTTCTGCTCCTCCGATTTGTCCAAAGCTTAGTTTTCACTCCTAAGGCTCTGTGAAGACATCGCAAAACAAATAATATCTATGTCATTAATCATGTTTTTAGCGGCTTTAGATCCTCCTCAGTCTGCTGCAACATTAGCAGCAACAGCGGTGTGCTAAGGGCTTTATACGCTGTATCAGCCGATCTATTCACCCAATCCAATACTCTAAAAATGACTAGATCAGATCGGTATATCCCTAGTCAGAAAAATGTTGTTTCCCCCTACCCCGTGTCCCCACCCATAGACTCTGAACTTGCTGCATTTAAAAGTTGATTGGGATACTGTCCAAATGCTGTTGTAGCTGCGCAGCAGCTAAATCACTCATATTAATGTCACAAACACACAAGAACTATTTAACTTTGGTTTGTGATTTTATTTTCTGCAATCCACATTTCTAAGCAGTCAGTTAATCTCAAGCAAATGGACTGTGTTTAGCAAAAAGCATTTGGGATTGTTTCTCTTCAGTCTACTCTCTCTGCCTCTGCCTCATTAATACACTATTTAATGCTAAGCCACAATACATAAACTTACTTTTTTTTTTACAGTTATGAGACTATGGCTTAATCATTCAAATTAAAAAAAAAAAAAAAAAAAAAGATGTAAAAATACATCTTAATTAATGTATAGCTTAATTAGCTTAGCCCGTTTAGCTGCAGAAATCCACTTCTACCATCAGTCTGGAGCTTTGTAAATCCACTAAAAGGCTCAGACTTTCTTCTGTCTTTGATAATGTTATATCCCCATGCAGCAATAATCCACAATCTTTGAAACTCCATAAAGTGTATTCATTATGGCCGACACCATTAGTTTCTATGGGAATTCTCTGCTGCTCCACTGCCAGTGTGGTGTTTGGAGGTGCATGCTGGGATTGCACAACAGGAGCTCTATGGTCTTCAAATGAATGTTTAAGAAAATCAGTGTGCAGAATGGGATCTTTCCTATGTGGTCTTTTTCCATATATCTGAACACATGTGTTTCTCAGTTGACTTAGGGATGGTATACACTACATCCAGATGCACTATTGCTATCATTCATCCTCTTCTTTCATGAGGCACCAATACATTTCACTGGACTGACAAACTCCTATTCACTCGGCCTCATTCAGGGAGAATGTAGACCGCACAATAGACTGAAAATGACTGGTCACACAGCAGACAGGACCCAAACAGCCACGGGAGATGATTGTGGACATTCTGACACTGTACTAGCAGAACCCTCGAAGCGCGTGGTGTTTCCATGAGGCTGCAGTACAAGAAAACTGCATGTGGTAAACAGTAGTCTGGTTTGACATGGTAAACACCGTGCAGGGTAGTTATGCAGAAGGCAGGGAAATGAAAACATGTCATTGTGCAAGGCAAGCCAAGACTACAAGTACAAAAGTGAAGAGAGGAGTTAGCCAAGGTTAGTCAATAACGAGACAGAATACAATACTTGCAAAGGCTGTGTGATTTTCAAAATATATTTAGGTGTGATATTTCTGACAAGCAGTGCAATTGTGTAGTTTATGTTTTGAAGGGGACATAGTATGAAAGAAAAATTACACTTAACCATCACCATCAAGTTGTGTTTAGTTGTTTCATTAAATCAGACATATTGTGCTTATATCTGCTATATAGTTATAATCTATGACACTTGTGGATCATTATGTTATAATTTGGACAGATTTGCATTGTCATTTGTACCAAAATGACAATCCAACACTGCCGAATCCCACGTGTCATGTCACAGATTAAGAAAATAAAACTGAAAAATGAACTAAGTACAGAGCAGTGGGTGTATGCCGGTGGCAGTGAAAACGGGGGTAGATTAGAGCAATGGCGTCTTGAATACAGGAGAATAAAGATTACTCAAAGATGCATGAGTTGCTCCAAGTACAACTCTGAGAGGATAAATGAGAATGGAAATTATAACGTGGTTAAAAGTTCTAAAAAGTGGAATTTGCAAAATAGGTCAGCTTTAATCATGCACCTAACTCTGAGCACTTACAAATTATGCCTTGCTATTTTCCTCAGGTTGAAGTCTAATATGAGGAATAATAATAATATGCATTTGTTTACTTTCTAAATGTTAATTTCCATTGCTGACAGCAGACGGCGCTCCAGTGCCTGAATGTCTCATTGGAAACAGAGATAAAGTTTATAGTACATTGGAAAATGTGAAATCCTTATCCCAAGGTGACCAAAAGTATGTTTCAAAGGGAATTAAAGCCACAAGAATGCATCATGTACTGTATGTTGTTTAAGGGTGCTTTCACACCTCAGTGCAGTAAACTGGTTCGATTAGGGGCTGAAACATTGTTCAGTTTTCATTTGGTGTTATATGTCAACAAAAGTTAAGCTGCAATGGATTTTAGTTATGTTTGTATTTCGCGTTTGGATTTGACCAATTCAGCAGACATACACGTTTCACATTGGGCCATCAGGGGGCGCTGATGAGGCTTCAGAGCAAGACAAGGTGACTTCAGAGGACTTTGGCGGCTGCTAGATGATTGAGAAGGTGGTTTTGGTAGGGGTGTGTGCATGTGTGAAATTCCATAATGTCACTGATCACCGACACAGTTCTGAGCATTTCTACTCTCAAATTGAGTTCACTACCTGTTTGACAATGACAGCCCCGTTGCTCGTGATCAAAAGTGAAATTCACACAGTCCACCTTTAATTTTTGATTCAATCCATGGTCCCCGTTTCAATCAAGTGTCCCTCTCACAGCACAATAGAACTTTACTTGCACTGTGCTTGTTTTTTTTTTTTTTTTTTCATATGTAATGTATTTAATCAATGTCTAGCCTGTGTCTTTTGTATGTCCTCTCGAAGAAGAGGACAAACATTGTATTCTCTACTATCTTGCATTTAGTTTCATAATAAGTTTCTATCACCCCCGTTCAGTAAGGTTGTCTTCTTCTGTACATATGTTATAGTATACGTATATCAGCTGTTAAATCCTGGGATAGCCCCGTTGTGTTTTTAAAGTCCAGACCATAGTTTTGTTGGACATATTCTGTTCTACAATCCAAATTAGTCCTGCCTGTATTTTCATAGCATTACAAACTCCTGGAGTAAATCGCTTTTCTTCAATGCAATCTAAATACCATAGACTATTTGTGTAATTAGAACAGAAATAATATAGCTGTGAGTGCATTAGATCAAAGAAAACAGTGATTGCAATTTTCACTAGTCAGGAGTCGGGCTACAAATAATAATACTGCTTTAGAAACAGCAAGCGCAATTATCTGTATTGGTTATTATGGCAATGAATGAATGTAGGTACAAAATATATCCTCGCATATTCAATCTTGTGTCTTGTCTTTTGTCATTTAAACCACTTATTTTGCCTGTTTGTTCTGTCTTCCTGTCACCTACATGAACCATTGCCAGCTAACTATGCTGTGCCACTTCAGCAATAACTGCAAGTCCCCAGAGTAGTTTTGGGACACTGTTGTTACTTTGTCAACATTCCCTGGAGGTGTGATGCCAACTATAGGCTCTGCTCTGTCTGAGGCATTATTAGACTTTAACCGGATCTTCGTTTTAACACAATCTGACCAGAAAGAACTGATTCCTAAACATTCAACCATAGAGATACACGTAGAACACACTCAGCAGTATTCTATAAATCTAAATTAATTGTTTTCAAGCCCAACTGGCTATATTTAAAGTCTATAAATTGTATTTCATAATGATTTTTTGTGACCAGATGTTCCACGTTAATGTGCATGTCCAAATAACAGATTTATTGTGGTTAAAGTCCCTTCATTTTCACTTTAGAGTTGTCCTGGCATCTTCCAGTGTTCTGTAAGTTTGGTGAAATACTTGACCCGTATTAAACGTTTCAGCTCTCACACGCAATGTTTATTTTCCTCATGGAGCGCACGGTGTCTAACTCGAGATCAGTGCGTCGTCTTTGCTTTGATTTTAGCTTGTGAAGAAGAGCCGTACTGTGTGTCTCGCTCCGTGCTCGTGCACAGCCACCGACCAATCTGGGGACTGATGGACTGATGGATTTTATGTGTATATGGGTACTTGACGTGATGCCCATTTTTGGTGTAATCACTTTAAATTACTTAAAATCATATAAATTATTACTTAAATCTAAATCATATTTCTCTTCTTCCAAAATGTAACTCAGTTGGTCACAAATACGTATCCTATAAATTACATATAGTACTGTAGTTATAGAATGAAGTTGTGTTTCGAGTTCTTTGTATTTTTACACTAAACACTCAAATGTCCTGCGGCTTTACGTATTGTCCGTATTGAACTTATTTGCTGTGAGGATCAGCCCCATACAAAATAATACAAACCAAATCATGATGGTGGTGCCCACGGCAACTTCCAGAAATAAGGTGAATACATTATTTAATAATACTACACCTAACCCTGCAGTGTGACATGAAAAATCACACATTTAAAAAAACACATCTGACATGTACGCATCAGGTCAGGCTCAGAGGTTAAGGGTTTAAGATACTGAACAAATTTAATGATTGTCATTTTCTTATTTTTGTAAAGTTAAACTTTTCTGAAAAATTACAATTCTAATTGTTATATTCTTTAACATGGGACAGTTACATTATTATTAAAACAACAATATGGACATGTTAAGTAATGAATTAAAAGTTTCTGACATGGCAAATTTATAGTGAATGTCCAGCGGGGTGACAGGAGAGGTCACACCGCAGGGCATGCTCAAATGTCTCAAATTAAAAGCACAAATGTTTGTGGAAAGGTTTCTTTCCAATTGATTTAGAACTGATTTGTTTTTGAAAATATTTTCTGGGTTTTGCTACAAAGGCGTGTCATGCCGCAAGACAGAAAAAAGGCGTTACACCTTCAAACGTCAAGTACCCAAATAAAAGTATCAGCAGAGCTCCTCAGGTAAAGCCTCGCAGCCAAATGTATGCACACGAATGGTCAAAACAGACCGTGTGATTAATCTGCGCTAATTCCTGGATGATGTGTCAGTTTGTTTTGATTAATTGCAAGCATTAAAGCATTAACACTGACAATCCTAATTATTTTGCATGTGACTACGCAGACTAGAAAGCCGTTTTAAATCACCCCAGAGAACCAGTGTATTGTTGGCTTGTTGGTGCACATGAACATTGAACATTTTACACCAATCAACCTACTTCATGTCATATTTTAGCAGTGACACTTTTCTCAAATTCTCCATTGAAATGAATGGGATTCCCTCTTAACTACAAGTGCCACCACAAAGAAAGTGCGTTTATGAGTTATTAATAGTATTGAGGGGCAATAGAGGGCAGGGCCAAATAAGGTAAATAGCCTAGTGCTTGAGTAACCTCTAGACAATGACTTTTACTTGTACTTCACGCTTTGTTAAGTCTTGAACCACTACTTTCACTGGAGTAAATAATGTGAAGCAACAATACCTGAGCAGTTACCCACCTCTTTGCTTTACAATTTTAGACATTTTTTACTCTAAACAGTGTTACAGTAAGTTTCTTTTTCTCCTGCAACCATCTCCAATCATACACTCACATGAACACACATATAAAAGTGGGATTATGTCCAAAGTTCACATTTAAAACACACCCTGTAGTGTTGATATTTCAAAGTAGCTGAACTGACAAACTAATATAAGAATTCCATGCATTTCACTTAAAGCATGTTTGTGGAGGTCTAAACTAAAGTGTTAACAAGTTTTTGTTGTTTGCACATGAAATAAATAATAGAAGGCTTTGTGAATTGCTAATGGATTTATTGGACTTACGTTATATAATCAAACAAGAACTGAGAGATAAGTTGTTTGTCCCGGTCAAATTATTGAAGAAATATGTGGCTATAATGACCACATGGACGTGACGCAGACTGACCACTGCTGCTCAGAGCTGCGTTATTGTTAAATCAATTTGTGAGAATGATAAAAATCAGAATGTAGTCTGCATCATTACTCTTTAACAGACGTTATTTCAGGAAATAGTCTGCTCCCTGTGACTTGACTCTTTGCACCTACCGAGCTGGAAAATTATCACAATATCGAGCCATTGTGCTGCAAACTGAACCAAGACACCTTTTTTTCTTTTTTTTTTTTTCAATTTGCAAAGAAATAATTAGATGGCATGTCACCTGCATGATTCCATGGAAATAGAAAGTTATAACCAAACTTCAGAACATTCTCTTTGGAGATAAGTTTTGCAGGTCAGTATTTAGTGTGTGTAATTTTTCCTTGTACTAGTGGGGACCTATTTTTATTCTGTATATTTATTCTGTGTTTTAGAATCTGTACAGTCCAGATAATTATGATGATGATGATGATTATTATTATTATTGTTATTGTTGTTGTTGTTGTTGTTGTTGTTGTTATTTTAACCCTGGAGAACCCAAGAACCCTTTTTTTTTTCTTTGGAAAATTATGAACTCTGCATTAAATGACTGCTATAAGTTCACTGAACACCAAAATATCCACTTTTTAAATTTTAACCCTTTATTCCCTAATTTAGGTTTAGGGTCAAATCTGACACATTGGGCTTTAGGCGTATCATTTCAAAGAATCACAATAACAAACACTGTCAATGCAAACTATTTTAAATTTAGGAAAATAATCAGTCAACCACACAGCTACATTTAACAATGTTGTTTTTTGCTTTGCTCTGCAAGCGATTCGCATAGCTTCATCATAATATCTTCAGCACAATATCTCCACCAATTCCCAACTGACTCTTCCTTTTTTGTTCATTGCCACCACATTTTCCCTGATATATGTCAAAGTCGTGCAGGAGGCCAGTGACACAGCAGCACACCCACACTTTGAATCCCCACGGATGTCGCTTCCCTTTGATGTACTGCCTTATGCCACCAAATTTCCATTTGTACGGCACCATCATCTCATCGATGGACTGTTTTTGGCGAGGAGCTATAGTCAGACATTGTCTCCGAAAAGAATCCAAAAATGGTCTCAGTTTCCAAAGTCGATCCTGTTTTACTTCTTCACTGGCCACTTTGTTGTCAAGTGGATGACAGAGAGTAGCAGGTTGAATCGGTTGCGACTCATTACGTCGGCCACAGGCCCATAACGAACTTCACTTTCCCATAACAAACTTCACTTTCCCAGTACTGACGTACTCCAGACATCTGAACTAATCCCATTATGAGATACATTCCTAAAACTTGTTCCATTTCCTTTACTGAAGTGTCTACACATTTCCCATGCTTTTGAACATTGTGCCGGTTAGTATCCTCAACAATATTTTCCAACAAATCAAGGGAAACGACGCGTCGAAAGTAAACCAGTGGTATGTCTGTCATGGCATCCTGGTACGACTCAACTTGTTCACCTTGAAAGTTCATGTCAGGCAACTCAAAGCCTGTCATTCGCCACCTGTAAGTTTTTGCAGCACGATTTGGCTCCGTATGTGGGCTAGCAGTCTTGGCAAATGGCACATCTTCATCACTGGACGAGTCATTGTCTTGGGCAGAAGATTCACCATCATCACTTTCATGCGGTTGAAACAATTCATCAGAATCGCTATCGCTGTCCACTTCAGGGCCAAAGTTACTATCATCAGCTTCAAGTTGCTCTAATGCTTGTCTTACAGTGAACTTTACCTGTTGCTTTCCCTGTGCTGAAAAGGGAGCAGCCATACTCCCTGAAAAGATAAAAGATTTTACTTAATTAGTCTCTGGCCCTATACTACCTAGGTAACTTAGTAAAATATATCCACAGACACTTGGTATTGAATGAAATAAATCAATAGAATCATAGACCCCTTTATATAGTAATTTAGTATTTACATGCATGGCTATAGGTCTCTATATATAATGCAGCCAATACACTATTTATACTATTTATATATACCATTATGCTTTTTATATACTCTATTCATATATATTATCATACATTTTTAAAACTGTTGCATTATAATCTACAAATGAATTTATTTCAAGGCTTTGCCAAATACAGGACTGTCACCATTTTCCATCTACGAAGCCACTCAAAGAACCAAAGGGTCATTTTTTCAGCCATACACCCGGAGGCATATCTTATCTTATCTTATATCTTATCTTTTGGCACATCGTTTTTTGAACTGGCTCAGAGTCACTAATTTATCCAAAAAGAATATAAAAAGTACTACAGGCTAATACTAAATAGATTAACAAAAAATACACAATTTTACCTACCGCTGGTTTGCTGAGAAAACGATTTTGTTTGGGTAGGTTTCCAGCTCAAAAAAACACCATGTGGTGAGCCATGTCACTACCACTGTGGCTCGTGTCAGTTCAGTATTCATCCACTAGGTGTCTTTATGCACAGGCCAGAAGTGGAACTCTGGGCTTTTGAGGTTAAATTTGACATTTTTTTTAATTTTTGTTCATTTTGGGTAGCAGCAATTAACAGCGGCCAAATTTGACCCCGTGGGTTCTCTAGGGTTAAATTGTTATTTTTATTTTTTACCAGTCATGATTAATCATTGCTGCCCTAAAACATATAGAATATTTTTGGGGGGATAAATCCTGATTTAAGGTCGTGTCAGTGGAAAAATGACTTTCAATATTATCATTTATTGTCTACATTTTATTCAGCAAACTAGTTTATAGTTTATTTTATAAAATGTGTTATCGTGACAGGGGTCAGCAGTGGTGTTTTTTTAGATGGACAGGACAGGAGGACAATGTACTGTCCATTCAGCCTATGGACTTCTGTTTTGTGTTCTATAAAAGCACATTTTCCACTGCCTTTGGAAGTGCAGCTGATAGTCCCCACTATTAAGGCTATCATATTTTTTCAGTTGCTCCTTCCTCAACTTCATTGCTGTGAGTTGTTTCCAGTGAGACCTTCTGTCAGCTCCATCATCACACGTTTGCCCTGCAGCTTTTCAAATGGTGGGGTTTCCTTTCCCAAACATGGCTGCATGTTTCATAGGCTGTATTGATATTAAATAGTCCCCTGACTCTCATCCCATACTTGGCAGGTTTATTTGGCATGTACTGTTTGAAGGAATGG
Organism: Taenioides sp. WSHXM2023; assembly: GCA_029959045.1. Classification (NCBI taxonomy): domain Eukaryota; kingdom Metazoa; phylum Chordata; class Actinopteri; order Gobiiformes; family Gobiidae; genus Taenioides; species Taenioides sp. WSHXM2023. The sequence continues at coordinate 32,101,782 of CM057091.1, forward strand.
ATAGACTGTTCGTCTATCCATTGCTCATCAACACAAGTATCCTTGCCAGGGTTAAATGCCAGCGGGAGCTGCAACGTCCCATATGTCCTTGAGGGGATCCAGCTTGTTGGTTTGGTGGAGGTCCAGTAAATTGGTCATCAAATCAAAAAAAAAAAAAAAAAAAAAAAAAAACAGAACCTCTGACATGACAACTCGACGATGGGGCTTGTGGCTTCTGCTCACAAACTGTGTGTTAATGCACCACATGAGTGATACACACCAGCTACAAGAAGCAGCACAATGTAAAACTGACAGATGACAAATCAGTCAACACAAAAAAGATCTTCAAGCACCTTCCACTGACAAAACCAGTGCGTGTCTGTGTGGTAGGGCAGTTCAGGGCTACTTTTTTTTTTCTCCCACATTCACCACACAGATCCTCTCTTCTCACCACACATTGCTGTTGCTCCATTGGTGGTCTCCCGGGACAGGTTCATGTCCTCATCACATTGACACACTTGTGTGAATAAATCCTTACCTGTGGTGGTTCCATGCATTTGTGCAAAATGTAAAAGTTCCTGTTACTAGTCCTGAATCCACTCCATGGATGAAGATCATCAGTTGTGTAGTGTCACTGGTGGACGTGCTCTCATCCACAATGAGACAGAAACAAAGTCTCTCCCTTTAATTTTTAATTGTGAGTGCGCTCACTGGCCAGGGCACGTATGCAGCTTGCCACTGTATAGTATTGTGCTTAGGCTTACGTTCCAAAAAGCTTGGGTTTTGTCTGGACGCAGCATGTTGCAGACTTTGATCATGCAGCTTTTTAGACACTCTCCCTCTGTAAAAGGAGTATTTCTTTGGCCATGATAAAAGTCGCCTGCAGAACAGCGTCACTGTTAATGTTTGCCTTTTTGAACATGCTTCGCTTTTCAACAGTCTTTTTCAGCTGTACTTTCTGTGCTCTTTCATTTGGGTTCATGCTTTCATACTTGGTTTTATGAATTTCTGAGTGCCTTCTTAAGTGAAAATCATTCATTACAGCGAACGGAGCTTTACAAACGAGGAACACTGCTGTACCTCCTCCACTGTGGACAGAGACATTCTGTATCCCATCTCTTTTGAAAGCCTGTTTTTTCCATCTATGTCCACGTTTTTGGACATATTCATTGTTGGCTTGATTCAGACTTAACTGATCCATCTGTGCATGACAGTGTTGAAGAATAATTATCTTTAATAATTTAACTGATATTTAAATAATGTCTACATTTGGAAAACACACTTTTGTACACCTTTGTTTCCAGTGTAAAAATAAACATAGCCCTTTAGCTATGCGAATGCTTTGCTGATAGAACTTTGCATTAGTTGTGAATGCAATTTGACCACAAAACGAGTTCAGTGGGTAGGTGCATTTTTGTTATTTTTAAGTTCAAACTGTCCATTTTGCTAATGTGTCCTTTAAGAACATTTGCAGTGCATGTAATATGCAATATATAGGGATAAAGTATTAACCAACATGGCAGGATAAATAATTGTGTGATTTTGCCCTAGTACATGTATAAGCCTGCGTTCCCTTTAACAATCCAGCTAATGCTAATTCAAATGCAGGCGTGCTCCCATGGTAAAGGCTGGGGGCGGGAGTCACAGCATGTCCCTGTATGATTTCCCCACAGCTTTGTGCAAAAACAAACAGAAGAATAAACAATATGGAGATGAGATGTCTTCTGGTTTGTGCCATTTCCTCAAACAAAGATAGCTGGTCACTGCCAATTCACTCACCTTGACTTTTCAGAAATGTCACATGAACTGTTCTATAGCCACTCTCATACGCGGTCGTTGGATCACAGCGAGGTACAAGGTGGGACCAGTTAGAGGACTGAGGAGGTGTTCTGCCTGCCTGAGCTTCAAGTGACGTCACTACTTTAAAAGACCTACATTATTGTAACATCAAAATCATACCTGGAGTTTCATTAAAATTGCACTGTGTAACTTTTCTGGTGGAGGTTCTGTCAAATCCATGGAGATGTTATTGCTTTGTCTGGAATGTTTCACAGTATGGCATTAAACCTACCTATCATCATGGAGACCAAACCAGACCAAGTTACAGGTCAGATCTGTGGACAGGACTGTTTTTCAAGGTAATTTTGAGCTATATAACAAGCTGTAATTGAGTAAATGTAAGGTAGAGCTGTTTAATGTCACACTGTGGAACATTCCAGGCAGAGCAACGACATATCCACAGAAACAAGCAGGTGACAGACCCCTTACCAAAAAGTTACATAGTGCACCTTTAAGGAATGTTCAAGTAATCCTGCCACAATCTCTCAGTTCCACCTTGTGATGTCATAGGTGTTTATATATATATATATATATATATATATATATATATATATATATATATATATATATATATATATATATATATATATATATATATATATTAAATTACCTTCACTGAGATGAAGGCATATATCTTCATTTTGAATCTTGCAGCTATTGTTTTTAGCCTCATTTCAACTGCTTAACTCCTCAGTGTCTCTTATGTACTCCGCTGGCAACTAATTTCATACATTATTTTAACCCAGTAAAGTGTCAAAGTGTTTGTAAAAGTGTAAAAATGCATAACATGGGACCTTTAAGTGACAATGTCCAACTTTTCTGATTATGGTTTATCACATTCTTGTTCCTGTGAAAATGTTATTTCTTTGGCTGGAATGTTCCATAGTATGGCATATAGCTATATCCATGGAGACACGTCACACCCATAGACAGTATAATAGAATGCAGCCTCATGAAGCTCAGTGAGGCTAGCAGTTATAGCTGCTAATCTGCAACCTGGGACCATATTTGGAAATCCAAGGAGGGAGAATGTTCTCCTGGTTTGGAAGGTAGTGGCCACTTAGCAACGAGGCTGTCAATCAACTTGTTGCTAACGCCAGCAGGAGCAACCTTGGGGAAAGCAAGCATCAGGTTGGTCGGTTATTAATGTTTATATCTTTATTTAGGAACATAATGGTGAAATTTAAAAAATGATCATGTAAAGGGTTAATATGAACATTTTAAGGTCGAAATGAGAAGCCAGTGAGGCAGTTACAGTGACAGGGACCACACATGCTCACTTTCAAATGCAGAGCTATGTCCATTTATACAGTATATACAGTCTATTGTCACAACCAAGGTCAAGTTACAGGTCAAATGTAGGGCTACAACCAATGATTATTTTCTTATCAGTTAATCAAACAATTATTGGTTGGATGAATCACCTGTACAGTCTGTGGAGCTCTGCTGAGAAATGGAGTCTTTCTGGAGGGTAATTTATGTTTGGACAAAGTTTGGGATATAGCAAGTGTGGACAGTCACTGGCACATACGTTTTAACGGCACATGGAGCCCTTGTCATTTCATTTCTGTACCTGTACCTGTGATATCTGACACATTAACTAAAGATGGTGCACACATGGTTTACATTCGCTGACATATTTAAACGAATAATTGCAGCTCTAGTCAGATGTGTGGAGAGGTGAGCTCAAAATAAGAATGCATGCTCTCCGAGGATTTGAAGACCATAAATTGAATAAATGCAAGATAGATTAGGATGCATATACGACACATTTTAGTGAATTGGGCTTAATGATCCAAGATCCTCCGGCCACTGACCATTCGCAATAGTAGTCTTGAGTACAACGTGATGATGATTTACACCAGATGCCCTTTGTTCACATCTAGAAGAGGAGGAGATGGAGATATTTGTTTACACTTTTCACTTAATTTAAACTCGACTCTTCTAATCACATAAACTGGGCGCAGACTGCACTAGCTGACTGTGCATGCTGATGCCCTGGGTTAATTAAAAACTTTGCAGCCCTTTCATGCCCAGCCCTCTCCCTCTCATTCACCATCACAAAAGCCACACAATGTAAGGAGCTTAACCCGGCAAATAGCGCCTTTGTATTAGAGTGTGGTAGAGATGCTGCTAATTGGCGCTCAGTATTAGCCTAATAAGCTGCGCTGAGAGGGCTGGGGTGTCAGGAGTGCAAGAATTATCTATAATACACTCTCCCTGACAAAGAGCTGATGTGATCCAGAGCAGAACACTCTGATTATTTGAGCTCCTCTGGTGACACTGCCTCTTCACGCAAGGTGTCATGAGCCTGTACTGTTTGCAATGGCATTAGCAGTTATAAAGAGGCAGTTTTAATAGTACTGAATTGGGGTCTGCAACCTTTGCTAGCAAAAGAGCTGCAATGGCCCGCTTCAAACCAAATGAAAGTCTTGACTTTCCAAGTCAAAAAGATGAATTTAAAATAAGAAGGTCTACTGTTTGTGTCTATTAATATTGTAATTTCTGTTCCTTTTTCCTTTAACTTTTTCGCAAAGAGCCACACCAGAAGTTCTAATGAGCTGAATGTTACACTTGAGATAGTGGATGCCGACCTCTGGCCTTGAATATTTTTTGGTAAAAAGATAAATGTTGGAATTGTTTAAAGACATTTTGGTGGAAAAAGTTCTACTTGACTATCATAGACCTGTATGCTGTTTCTGTCACATTACAGAGTCCATCAAGGCTCGATGCTCGTTGACATCATCCGCCAACATGGACTCAAATTGCTGTGCCGATGACACTCAGCTTTATCTCTCCACCAAAACCATCACCTCTGCTACCACCTCCACCCTCTCAAACTGCCTCTCTGCCATAAAATCCTGGATGACCACCAATTTCCTCAAACTCAACTGCACAAAGTCTGAAATCATCATCACTGGTCCCAAATCTCTCCTTCCTCTGCACAGAACTTTACTCTCACCACAGGCGGCCACACAGTCACCCCTCAGCTCAGATCAGAAACCTTGGATTCATCTTCAACCCCACCCTCTCCTTCAGACCACACATCCGCCACATCACCAAGACTGCCTTTTTCTACCTTCGTAACATCGCCCACCTTCGCCCCTCCCTCTCCCCCTCTGCTGCCAAAACTCTCATCCACACCTTCATCATCTCCAGACTTGATTACTGCAATAGCCTCCTTTATGGACTTCCCTCCATTGACCTTCAAAAACTTCAATATGTTCAAAACTCTGCCACTCGCCTCCTCACACACACCCGCTCACAAGACCATGTCACCCCCGTTCTGCAGCAACTCCACTGGCTCCCCATCCAACAGCGCATCAATTTCAAGATCCTCCTGATCACCTACAAAGCTCTCCATAACCAGGTTCCTTCTTACCTCTCAGACCGTGTCCAGCCCCAACATCCCTCCCACTGCCTCCGATAAGTCGACTCTAAGCTTCTCACTCCCACAGTCAAATCAAAGCATTGGACCTTGCGGGACCGAGCCTTTGCCATGGCCGCTCCCACCCTCTGGAACTCTCTCCCACTTTACATCAGAAACTCAGACTCACTAAACACCTTTAAAAAATGTCTCAAAACACACCTCTTCCTCACAGCCTACAGCCCGAACACACGACTGCTCCTTATTACTGTTTTGTCTGTCCTGTCCTTGTTTTAGTGTTACTTTATTGTGAAGCGTCTTTGTGTTGCTGTGAAAAGCGTTATGTAAAACCAATGTATTATTATTATTATTATTATTATTATTATTATTATTACATTAAAGAGGGGGTATTTTACTTCTAGGGGTATTAACACCTAAAAGTTTCACTTTCATTTTTGACGCTCAGAGTCTCCCCTCTCTTTGCTCTCTGCACTATGTCGCTCCCCTTCAAAGCACCATCATAACCCAATCAGCATGCATCCTGCTAATTAAACTACTGCACATAACATCAGGTTTGTCAAGTTGTTGTGTACAGTTTGGTATCATGTTTTTGTATATTTATGGAGAATTGTCGTGTGGGAGCATGGGTGCTTCAAGACGATCCAATCAGAAAGCAGAATGAGCCTCACGTGAGTCTCTCATTTGGGTTGTCAGTTTCAAAGCTGAAATCCAGTTGGTTTAAACCTAAAATGCCTCTCTCTGATCTTAACGGTCACTGAATAAACTCCAGCACCTGCAGCCAATCCTGAGTTAGTTCTAGTGCAGCCTCTGCAGCTCAGGGAGGGAATTCTGGAGGTTCTGAGCTTCACATGAGGTCTGTCCATAAACTGAGAATGAAACAAACTTGGATATGTTTCTATCTGCAGGTTAAGGCTCTGGGGACACAGGGACTCAGTTGTGAACACAGAACTGTTTTAAATCAGACCTATTGTGCTTGTGTCTGTTAAATAGTTATAATCTATGACACCTGTGGATCATGATATCATCATATGTCATAATTTGTACATTTTAAATTGCAATATTCATCTATAACAACTTAAAAGAAACAAGTCCGCTGACTCCCACATTAGAAAACTGTGATGCCCAATGGACTGATGCTGACGTCGCCATGTGCGCTTACAGGGCACGATTTAACAGTCACTGGTCTGGACACTGGTTTAAAAGCACTGCTCTTAGCCCCTCCCACTTGTTAATGTTTCATTACCAGAACTAGTAATGCCAGTGTGGAAATAGATTTGAATAAGTCAGATGGTGTTGTTGCTTTTATGTTGCTAAGCTAAAGGCCGCTACACACGACAGGATCACAAAGACTGCAGCGGAATAGGGCTGTGGACCACCAGGCTATAAAGTTGTCAGCATGTCAGCTGTTTCCTGTTTACAGTAAAACCACTCGCTTTAAGACTCTTAAGTGTTCAAAAGATCAGAGCACTACACTTCTAGTTTAGATACAAGTCAAAACTGTGTTATTATTTGGGAAATGTGCAATACTTCAGATACATGATTTTTAAAGCATAAAAGATTAGTAGAGTAGAAGTAGAGTCACTATCACTAATCTGCAGCTTCACCCTGATCCGCGCTGTGTGGATGTAAACAGACACACTTGAGGAGCTACTCACCTTTTTACTTTCTAAGATTACCTCAAACTGGATTTACAGCTCTGTTTTGTGGACTGGGTGTCATTATATGCGGAGGACAGTTTCTATGGATAATGTGGATGAGATGCTGCAGTTTAAATCTACCATTTTAAGAGAGGTGAGTAATAAAGTCTCATTATTTTCACTATTTCCTGAGTTTGTATCTTGCATCTCTATCTCCATCACTCTCCCGCCCCTGACGCTCTGTTTTATTGTCTGTTGCCATAGCGTTGCTGATGTTTGGTGTTTATGATCTGACAGAACAGCTCAGAGTCACACTGACACCACACACATGAGGAGTGCAGCGGCTTCAAAATCACACATGAAGACACAAACTTGGGTCACGCCTTCCCGAACTTGGGGAGAAGCAAATTGCAGCCAAAATCTGGCAAATTCTCCTGTAGTTTGCGGCAGCCTTAACAATATAAAGCATACTGCGGTGTACAGATTTACATAATTACATCTTATAGAAGTGCGCAAAGGAGAACCAAAAGCTCAGTGTGATGAAGCCCATTTTCGTTGGTAACCATCATGTCAGGCTGTAGCATAATTCAAAGCACTCACCAACAATAGGCAGCACAACAAATATAACAAAAGAAGCATGAGCCTTTGAATAAGAGGAATAATGCGATTAGAGCGGCCTGGGCGTGTTACATTGTGTTGTGAATATCAGTGGTGATCCTGAGCACAATCACATTCCTTTGAAGCAGTAATGAACCCGAGCCCCAGTCTGCAATTATCCCCAAGTACAAGAAGAGAGAGCGCACGCAACTCAAGGTGAAGGATGGAACACACTCTCCTCTGAATTATGCATGATTGAGCATTATCGCGCCCTAATGCAATCATTAATATGTACTCGGATGGTTCTTTTATTTGGGCACATGAATATTGAGTAACATATAGGAGTGCTGTCAGCGGTTCAGTTCGTGAAAGTAAAGGGTTTGTATTGGTGGCTTGTACAGGCCTTTTGAATTGAAGCGTTGTTGTTATGCTGTTCTGACTGATTGTGCTGTACATGTATTGAGCTGTATCGTGTTTAACTATTGAAATTTGTTAAAGGTGCATTGCGTAACTTTTCTGGTGGAGAGTCCATCACAAAAATGGTCAGAATGCCTGTTTCTTGATATTTTTGAGCTATAAAACCACCTGTAATTGCAAAAAATGTAAGGTAGTGCTGTTTAATGTCATACTGTGGAACATTTCAGGCACACCAATGATGTCTCCATAGAAATAAGCACCCAAAAACCGAAAAGTTACATAGTGTACCTTTAATTGTAATGTTGATTAAAGGAATTGTATTTTAGAGCAATAATAATACTGATGAATTTGACCACTGTTGTGAAGTAACTGAATACATGTACCAAAAATACGTATTCACTACAAATTCTGAATTCTTGTATTCCGGTACAGTTACTTTTTCATTTTGGTGGTATTCAGAATACAGTTACTTTTCTAAAATCAAAGGAATACATGACAGTACATGATTACACAGTTAGACTTTGAACTGCACAGAAATAGCAAGAAAATAGAAAACATGTTTCTTATATTTATGCATGTGATATTTCCGTCTCTAATTAGTGATAGGAAATGCATGACAAACGCATAAAGCTGTTTGCAATCCCATGTTGCATATTTAGATTATAATTCAGCTCTGGGTCAAAGTACTCAGAATACAGTACTCTGATTGGACCATGTATCGGAATAAGTTAAAGAAACGTTTTAAAGCAGGTACTCTATTTCTGCGACTAAATACATTTTATTCTTCCCATTTTATTCTTCCCATCACTTTCCATAACTACATAAGATAAGATAAGATAAGATAAGATAAGATAAGATAAGATATGCCTTTATTAGTCCCACAGTGGGGAAATTCCAGTGTTGCAACGCACAGTTCAAGAACAGCAGGAAAATGGAACATGCAATAAAACAAGATAATAGATAATGGCTAAAAAAAATAATAATTTAGAAATAGACTTAAAGATAGACTCTAATTTTGTTTTGGTGGAGCAAAAATATAAAATACAAAATATAAAATACCAAAAAATACTATTATGTACAATAAAAGTAACAGTGCAGCATATGAACAGAGTAAATCTCAGTAAAGTGACTTCAGTATATTATGTTATTTACAGTAATGACTATGTTTATGTACAGACAGGATAATCAATACTCAATAGTCAATACTGATCACAGTGAATTGGATTTTTTTGTTTTTAGAAGATAATGATTCATTTCAAACTTTGTATTTGTGGGAATTAAGGGTCATTTCTGTTCCACTATTGTATGTAAACAGATCCGAGATACTTCCAAAGTGTCTAATGTCAAGGTTGCATTCTCCTAAACAGCCACCAGAGGGCGCTAAAAGTCAGTTTGAGAATTGATGAAATAGAGCAACAAACAAACATGGAGGCGCCCACAGCAGTTGTGAGATCACATCTGTTGGAAAAGAGACAAGAAAATGAGGTGAGGGAGGCATTTTTTGCAGTTTTGCAGCTGGTTCAAGTCCCTTTTTTGTATTTTAGCTTTCACTGTCGAGCTGTGTTCACTACTGCCCCTAGTGCTCTGCTCATGTACTGCTCCGTTGCTAAGATTCCACATGTTCTGAGGAGATGGACCAGATTACAGACAGAGTAACACAGGATGGACAGAAGCCTCCATGCGAATCTGTATGTGTCTAGAACGTAGAGCATAAATGAGCCTTTAGTCTTAATGAATTTTGACTGTTTTAAAACTGAATTAATGATGAATTGGATAGTGGTGACTTTAAGGAGACAGTACAATTGATGAAATGCTGTTGTTAATAAAAAGGCTCTTTAATTAAGTATTCTGTACCTGCCCAAGGACTGCAGGTGAAGATGAGCTTGTAGCTAAATCTGGTGCAGAGAATCTTTCCTCTTTGAGATCAATGTTTTCTGTGCACTGTCCTTGTTTTAAATAAATGAATAAAATAATATGATGGCTGGATATTAAGAACTGATAAAAGAACTTGTCCTCTGGTACAGAAGTTCCCTAACATTTCAGCCCAAGTGAACAACACAAGGTGGAAATCAGTTTATTTTCAGTTTAGTTTAATTATTAGGGTACATCCCTAATAATAAGAAAAGAAAGAGAAAAGCAAATCAGTGATATATTGCAATACTTCATTGCACAATTCTTGAAACGATTCAGAATGTTCAAATAGATTTTTTATCACATTTTTTCACAAAAATAATAATAAAAATGTGATAAATGATAGTAATCATTGATAAATCGCAATATATCATCCTTTGTTTTAGTATCAGTATATATCGTACCGTCAGACTCGTGGAAATGCACACCAAATAATTATCCTACTTTTACTCGCATTATCATTACAATGATCTTTTATTACATATGAAAAAAAATAAAAATCAGAAGCACTTGTTGGCAATGTAGTATTGTATGCAATGAACAGGTCTCTGATTGTGCGATACATGTTTAAAGAAGACAGACTTCTGGGGGATGTCTGCACCTCATCTTCTGCTAATGAACCAGACTAGAGAAAGTTGAGACGTTTTGTACAGATCTACAGACCCTGCAGTGCCGTCACCACCAGAGGGTGCTGTGTTGAGCCGTGGATAGGATCATTATTCTTTTCATTTTTCCCCACCACCAGAGACGGAATTTTGGAATGGTGGATGCTGCCACTCTTGCCTCATGACATGGCTATGGCTCTGACAACAACTGAGAATGTGAGTTGAAAACTTGGAATATGTCATTTTTCAGTCAACTTTTCAGAGAGCTGGCACAGTCTACCCAAAAAGCAATTCTTTTCTCCCTGCAGATTGATAAAGAAAGCCAGTGGTTTCGGAATGGCTGTGCACTCTTTCAGAAGCAGAATCTCTCAGGCTTAGCCACATTCAAACGCTCACAGACTTTGTTCAGTCGACCAGCAGACAAAGCTCTACACTCTGAAGAATGACGTACTTTGATCCATTTGGCTGCACATTTGGTCATGACACTTCTGTAAAGTTTTGGTACACTCCCTATGAGGTTGCTTTCTCTAGGTCAGATGTCGCACTAAGGTTAAGATATACACAGAACAGAGGCTCCTCTTCGAGAATAGCGTCTACCGTTAAAAGCCTTAACAAAACTGCTCCCGTTGTCAGTTACTGTGGCCTTGGATTTGGAGTGAATCTTGTCACTTTTAGAAGTAATGACATTATAAGTGAGACGGTCCCTTATGCGTTCACATGCTAGAGCTGCAGACTTCCGATCCAGTGTCTATGGCTCAATCCAGTCAAAAGTTATTCACCTTATTCCTGAAGTTGCCAAGGACGCCGCCATCATCATTAGGGTTGGATTATTTTGCATGGTGCAATTTAATATGGACTACAAAGCCGTTTTAAAGCCCCCAGTGAATCGGTGCGTTGGGGATTTGTTCAGATCTGTGGAGAGGCAACCCCGCTCACAGTCAGAATGTTGTTTTTCTAGGTATTTTTTTTATCTATAAAACCACCTGTAACTTAATAAATGTAAGATATAGCTGTTTAATGTCATACTGTGAACCATTCCAGGCAGAGTAATGACATATTCATAGAAACAAGCAGACCCGCAACTAAAAAGTTACACAGTGCACGTTTTTTTCTCAAATTCTCCACTGAAATGAATGGGATCCCTGTTTAACCGGAAATGTGGCGAGTAGTCCATATATCATCTGTTGTGCACACAGTTTGAACTTCGCAAAGAGCTTCCAGTTAATGCTTCCTTTATTTTTTTCTGCGGTGCTTTAAAGTTTTCCCGTGCAGTGGAGTCTCACCCCCTGTAATGCCTTAAGTCGTTTTACAGTCTGAAGCGTTCTCCACTACCAAGAAAGTCTGCAATGATGTACTCCAAAAACAAGTCACGTATCTCTTTAGCTTAACTATTAGGACGTGTCGCTTTGAGAGATAAAGGCGTGTTAGACATAGACTCTTCGGATCATGTTTGTGGGCGTCGCAGGAGGACATGAAATGCTTCCTTTAAAAAAAAAAACAAAAAAAGGACATTTGAAAGACGCTGTACCAAATTTATACTGTCTTCAAAACTTGTTTATTTCAAAAAGTTGGCAGTGGCCCCAAGTTAGTTTAGAGCATCCTAAATATTCACTGTGACAAGCTTATAAGCACTTTTCACAACTTTTAGAGACTACTGCACTTTTGCTGTGATGGTGAAGCTAACAACTAGCACACTAACATGCACTTCTTGATTACCAGACAATAAAATGCTTTATAATTAGAAGCAGAAAGCATGCAGCGGACTTATTTTTACCTCAAGAGCTGCTTATACAATATACTATCTGTACTGGGGCATGACACATTTTGCGTAAATGCATATTTTATACAATGTTTTCTTATTAGTTTTTTTCTTATTATTTTTGAAAAAATAAACTGCTTCACACCTGACACTTTTATTGCCTATCAATGGAAAACATCATGTAAAATTATCTTTGTGAAGTAGTCCGTTTCTTTTTGTGTAGTACATTTACTTTTTCAAATCAAATTATTAGTTGGATGGGCAGTTATCGTAACATCTTTCCAGGTTAATATCCCTGCGCAGAGAATCAAATTGTTTTCAATTTTCAGTTGGCTGCAGTGTCCTGTGTCTCCAGCTGTGGCTTCTTTATGAGGCGCTGACGTTTATAGCACCCCAAACAAAACAGAACTCTTTTATTGCTAAAGCATGCTTTCAGGAGCACGATCGAGCAACAAAGTGAGGAGACAGTTCAAACTATTGTTCACATTCACCGTACTTGAAGAGAACTTGCCTTTAGGTGTTTTCTTCAAGTTAGAGGTGGTTGGTAGGTTGTTGCAAACAAAGTACTGCACAATTGTACTGCACATTTTAATTTCGTTCTCCCCTCTCCTGTTTTAGAATGAAATAATACTTGACTTTTCAGGCTATGAATACATTTTTTGTGAAAGGATCTTTGTCAGGAGTTACCAATGGAAACGGCAATATCTTCAAGTGGATATACTGTGAATTACTTTGGCTTTTATTGCCTTTTAAACAGAAAACCTTCACTGATAAACATTTGTATTTCATGTTTTAGAACTTGAAGAAGTGCCTATATTTTGAAAGCAAAGTACTTTGCTCACTATAAGTGTTCATGATTTGATTTTCAATAGAGAAGGTGAGAGTGACTAACTAAAAAACTAATGCTAGCTAGTTTGTGACTGATAATGACACCCAAATCTCTCGATATTTTCACGATATGTATCTCACGGTACGATATTTATTGCGATATTTTGCGGAATCTAACAAAACCGTGAATATGCTACTTTTTCCTTTTAAAATGCCTTGACAAGACTTAATCCAAAGAACTACGATGTAAAAGTGCTTCGAACAGTTATTTCTTCATGTAGTCTGCACTGAAACGGAGCAAAGGATCATGGGCTATGTAGTTCCCTCTGTTTTTTATTTTTTATTTTTTAGCTATTGCTGCACCATAACTATTAATATAAGCGAAGAAACTTGTAATTCGATATACTGTGATGGTCCACAATAATACTGTGAGGCCTTTGACGATACGATATCACGATATCACGATATTTCGGTTACATTCATTTGATGTGTGAAAGACTTGTTTAACATTCTAGCTTCCATTTAGCAACAGGACTGTCATGCTAATGTATTAACACAATTTGAGCGTAAAAATGCTGAGAACGAGTCTGGAGATGGTTTAGGGACTTCAAATTGTGCACAAGATTTCTGGGTTTCAGATCTATTACATCATCCGAGTGATTTCGATAAGCTCATTAATTACAACCATGTAAGCACTGATTACTGAAACAAGTGCGAATAAAGAGAAATACAACTTCAGGTGCTTTTGATGGGGGAACTTTGAAGCAGACCTATTCTGCAAAATTGACTTTTCAGAGCTTTCAGCCATGTGATAGTTGTTACTTCTTCTCATTTACCTTCTTGATGTTGTATGTGGAGTGATTCGTGAACGTCTGAGCAATCTTTAATCGCTTATTTTCAACATACATCGGGGAAACAGGGAGGGTGTTAGGGTTAGGAACATAGGACAGAATGCGAGAAGGAAAGAGTGAAGACGTGCCCACAAGCAAAAAACACACAAAACAGAACAGGAACAACTCAAATTGGCCATTTCTGAGCAGTGTAAAAGAGAGAACCACATTATAGACTGGGACGGAGCAAACATCATTGGGACAGAGGACAACAAACATCGTCGCTGGATTAAAGAGGCAATCGAAATACAGAAACGTGCCCACGGGACTTTAAACCGGGACCAGAGGGCTTTTTTACTCTCACACACCTGAGATACTGTCTTGAGAAAGTCGGACTGCAGATGGTGCCGTCATCCTGCCTCCACTAGTAGGAAGACAGCTCCAAAACCTGTATAAATCAGCTGACCGGACAAGTCACAGCAACATCACATGAAAACTCTGAGGAAGACCGCTAGTGAGCAGTGCAAACTGTCAGATATGAAAATGAACTCATGGTCTGAAAAAAGAACTTAATAACATAAATTATCAGATGACCAAATGAACCTCATGTGACTATAATGATCTTGTGTCATAGTTTATAGACACAAGTACAACAGCTCTTCTTTAGCAGGATGCCATCTTAACTTTAAAAATAAGTACCGTATTTTCCGGACTATTGAGCGCACCTGAATATAAGCCGCATCAACTAAATTTTCAAAGAATTTTATTTTTGTACATACAGTGGCTCCAATAAGTATTTGTACAGCTCTGAGAATTGTGAATGTACACACCTATTATGTAAAATTAGTTACATGAATCACTTGGATAGATCTGGATGTTCCATCATTACAAAACATAACCATAATTTTCATCTTATAAACAACACAAAGAAATTAGTGAAGTTTTATCATTTATTGAAGTCCAAAAAGTATTTGTACAGTTCATTCTCAGTACTTGGTGGGTCCACCATGTGCTTTAATGACCACCTCACACCTGGCAGGCATACTATCAACGAGTTTCTGACACACCTCTGGACCGAGGCCGTCCCACGTCTCCTGGATCAGTGTCTGGAGCCCAGCCTTGTTGGTGGCATGCTGACCATGATGACGCCTCTTGACCTCCTCCCACAGGTGCTCTATGGGGTTCAAATCCGGGCTCTGTGGGGGCCATTCCAGCACCTTAACCTTCTTGCGTTCCAGGAAAGCCTTCACCCGCTTAGACGTGTGCTTCGGATCATGCTGGAACACGTACCTCCGACCAAGGAGCCTCCGAGCTGATGGCAGCATGTGCTGGTTCAGGATGTCCTCGTACATGGCAGAGTCCATAATTCCGTCGATGAAGTGAAGGGATCCAACGCCACTGTACGACATACAACCCCAGACCAGGACACTTCCACCTCCGTGCTTGACTGTAGGCTGTACATACTCTGGCTTGTACTCTTCACCTGGTTTTCTCCACACCGACTTTTTGCCGTCTGATCCAAACATGTTAAATTTCAATTCGTCAGACCACAGGATGCTTTTCCAGAATGCAGAAGGCTTGTTTCCGTGTTCCCGAGCGAATCTGAGGCGTTTTCGACGGTTCCTGGCGCTGATGTAGGGCTTCTTACGGGCCACCCTCCCAGCCAGACCTACTTCATGGAGGCGGTTACGGATGGTCTGGGCACAAACATGGCTTCCAGTTGCTTCCTCCACTTTGGTGGCAAGACTGGAGGCCGAGGACTGTCTCTCCCTCTGTACCAGCTGGGAGATGTACCGGTCAGTGCGCTGGCTGGTCTTCTTGGGACGTCCTTTCCTGGCTGCATTGGCTATGCGTCCAGACTGTTTGTACTTCTTGATGATGTACTGCACGGTCGTGTGGTGTAACGCTATCCGAGTTCCAATTTTTCTGGTGCTTAGGCCTTCGTTATGTAGCTGAATGATTTGCTCCCGCATTTGACGGGGTATCTCGCCTGTCTTAGCCATATCACAGGAATACATTATAGGCATGGTCAGGCCACTTATATAGGCCAGTCTGTGTGTCCAGTATGGTCACGCTTGACAAAATCAGACCAAGTGAGTCAACCATGTCCTGTAAACAACTGTAAACAACTCAAGTTAATTTTAGGTGAGTATTATAAGTTTTGTGACTCACTAATGGAACTGTACAGATACTTATTGGGTTAGATAATCGCATTTCTGACCAAATATGCCATTTTGACATTAAATATTTGTTTAAAACATAATATGATTATCAAATATTTTAATCACTTTTACACACAATAGCAAGCATTTAACCGAATATACAAAAGCTGTTATGTAGTCGAATTTTCTAGTAGTGTACAAATACTTATTGGAGCCACTGTATATAGGCCGCACCTGTCTATAAGCCGCAGGTGTCCACGTCTTCAAGAAGTTTTCAAGTTCCGAGCATCTGCTTGTATTGCCTCTGAAAGCTTTTGTCGTCTTTTTGCATTGAGTCAGTTCGTCACGTGCGAGAGTCGCTCTGGCGCTCTACTGCGCATGTCTCGAGCAGAAAGAGCCGCTGTCCTGTCTGGGATCATGTCAGTGTCTTGTATCATGTCAGTGTCTTGTAGGATTTCAACAGGATTTCAGGCTCTCCCGGGGGTCGGGGTTAGTTGTATCGATCATGTATGAGTGGATGTCCAGCTACTGAAGTTTGAGACGTTTCGTCTCGTCATTTACGCTTCACCTGCATTTAACACATACGGGTCATTAAGACGTATCCCACTCACTAATGTTCATTTAGCAGCAGAACTTATTTTATCACGCAGCGATAAACTGTTTTAGTGCTGACAACAGCGCTAGCGAGTGTTCTAACTAACCCTAACCCATGTTCACCGCACAGACAGCGGCGCTTTCTGCACTCAAGCTGCGCGCGCATCCGCTGTGTTCATAGACGAATAATCCGTCCATATATTAGCCGCATCGTTGTATAAGCCGCAGGGTTCAAAGTGTGAGAAAAAAGTAGCGGCTTATAGTCCGGAAAATACGGTAAAATATTACTGAATACCCCCAAAAAAAAAAAAAAAAAAAAAGATTTGCCTCTCTTGAATAGTTGGATTTTGATTCTCACTCTACATTTTCATCTTTCGAATTTCAAATCAGGTGCAAGACAATTTCACATTTTAAGAAGTGACTTTTTGTGTTTAGGAAATGTAATGTTTTGGTAAATCACTTCCCTGGAGCTTCGGGACATTAGCATTCTCTTAACACCTGCTCACAAGGCTCTCTCCAATACAACCAACTCCGAACCAAACAAACAACACAAACATGTCACCACACTTCTCCTTTCAGCCCTGTCATCGCCCCTCACTCCATCAGTTACACACCCCGGACACCCCAGCTCTGTTTCCATGGCAACATATCAAACATGACAACACAGGAGCTAAAGCTGATGTGTAACTTCCTTTATCAGAGAAGAGGCTGAGTAGAGGAGAACCAGGAGGGGAATGTTAATGCTCAGGTTTGCTACCAGGGTGGAGCTGAGGACAAAGAAATGCTACTTTGACATGGTTTATGTTGTTATTCACTGTGACGTATGGGGCAATAGAATAATCCGTCAAATTAAAGGGACGTAAACCTGATTTTCTTCCATGTACCTGAGCAAAATGTGTCTTTCCCCAGTGCAGATATGTTGTACAAGCAGCTCTTGAGGTCAAAATAAGTCCAATGTGCGCTGCCTGCATCTAATTATGAGGCGTTTTATCTTCTGAGAATCAGGAAGTGCGCGGTTAGCATGCTAGTTGTCCATAGCTAGTCACGGCAAAACTTCACTCTCACCTGTGACAGTTGTGAAAAGAGCTCTTAAACTCATCGCGGTGAATAATTAGAATGCTCAGAGTGCATAAGGTGAGGAAGAATTTTGGACCACTGTTTGAAATGAAGTAACTTGTTTTTTCACGTATTCAGACTGTAAAAATCTATTAAAAACTGGGGAAAATGTGTTCTTTTGACAGCTAAAATGTACACAATGAGTCAAGAAAAAGATAATGAAATATAAAAACACAATGGAGCACAATACGAAATCATTATTTGAGTTTGTGCAATTATCAAACTGCAAAGGCTTCAATTCTTTACATTATAAGAATAAATGTATCTGCTTCTCTGTAAATAAGAGGAGTTAATATGATTAACTTAGATTCAGGAGCGGACCACGCCTCAATCGCCTCGCTAGCCAACCACAGCTCATCTCGACCACACCTTCAATTACCCAGAAGCCCTATTTATACAGCCTGTCCCGACAACACCGTCAGTGTCCGCTCTCTCGACTCGGGCTGCGAACAACCCGTCAGATTCAAACACAGACCTGTCACACGTTTCCTAGTTCCTTCCAGTTCGCGAATTCCTCATGCCGCGACGCATCCCACGAGAATCTCATCCAGGGATCTGCAGCCGGATGATCTTCCATCGCATGTCCGCTCCGCGGCCGCCTCCCCCTCCTCCTTAGGCGTTCGGCGCAGCCCGACTCCCAGCGACCACAGCAGTCGGCGCGGCCCCGGCCTCCAGCGACTACGGCGCTCAGCACGGCCCAGCCCCGCGAAAGCGGCTCGGCTCCGGCAACCACGGCATTCGGCGCGGCCCGGCATCCAGCGACTACGGCGCTCAGCGCGGCCTGGCCCCGGCAACCACGGCATTCGGCGCGGCCCGGCATCCAACGACTACGCCGCTCGGCCCGGCTCCGGCAACCACGGCATTTGGCGCGGCCCAGCCCGGCATCCAGCGACTACGGCGCTCGGCGCGGCCCGGCTCCGGCAACCACGGCATTCGGCGCGGCCCGGCAACCAGCGACTACGGCGTTTGGCACCGCCTGGCACCCGCCTAACCCTTCAGGCTGACAACACATCAGAACAGGACCTTCAACCGTTTAGGCAAGAAAACCCTGGCGCTCTGAAACGAGACGAACGCGCTTCCGGCTTCCCGTCACGGTTTCCGCGCGCAGCTGCTGACGTCATCACTCCCACCTCTCCTCTACTACAGTCTCACAGCTCCCCCTGCTGGGTGCTAAGTAGCATCACCACCAGTGGCCGGTAAATATCTTCCGTCTACTATGCAGTCTTCTCTGAATCCCCTTGCAGCCATCTCAGCCCGCATCCACAGCCCCCCTAGAGGGGGCAGGTTGTTTCTCCCCCCGCGCCTGCTCCCTCAGTGTTAGACCTCGATCAGGTCGCACCGTTCGTCTTATCCCTGTCTCGCAGGCTGCACAATTCCCCATGCACATGCATCTTCTCCCCATCGTTTTTCTCTTTTTCAGTCATCATGAGCTAGATGGCTTCTCGCACTCTACCCACAACAGGCAGAGCCTCCAATTCGTTTCCCCTCTTCTGCTCTATCCCTTTCCCCGCCCTCCCTCCCCTTACCCAACACCCAAATGTCATTTCTCATGTTGTTGCACAGCCTTCAGAGTCACCACGCCCACTCACACTATTCTCGTTAGCACTCCAAAACGTCATACCGACGCATTCGATCGCTTAACCCGTCTCTACACCTGCACACTACGCCATCCCCGTATTTAACCTCTCCTACCGACTTGCATCTGCCCATTCTAGCTCATGCAACGCACGCTAGCTCATGCTATTCTAACACATGCTAGCTAAGCAGTCTCTACACCCGCTCTCTGCTATTCCGATATTCAGCACCCGTCAACTCATGTCGCTCACTCTATTCCAGCTCAAGCCAATCACGCAATTTTGACGTACGCTAGCCGTCTTTACACCTACTCGCCATTAACTCATATTCCGGCCCTTGCCGTCTCACGCTATTATAGCTCGTGCAGCTCATGTCATTCATTACATGCTAGCTTAAGCCACCAGTAACCACGTGTCACGCTATACAGCCCCTCCCAGCGCTGCCCTCGCCCTGGATTACAACATCTCGGCTCATCACCCCTTACCCATTGAGAACTTTGCCATCAATGTCAGCTCACGACTTCTCCACTGTTCTATCCTCATACACCGCCTCAGCGACGCTCTCGCCATCTCGCCCTCACCTCCCCCTGCTCATGCTACATCATCGTAGTCCTTCATCATTCTCTCCTCATGTTGCGACGACTTATACTGTCTCCACATTCACCCTCTCTCATCCATCCAGCGTTCAACCCGTAGCCGCCCCGCCAACACCCCCAGCACACACCTCCATCCTCAGGTCCTCGGCCGACCCTCAGCCTTCCCACAGGTTCCGAACCGACCAACCCACAATGGGTCCCCCCTCTCTCTCTCTCTCTCCTGACCCACAACGGGCCCCCCCCCCTCTCTCTCTCTCCTGACCCACGACGGGTCCCCCTCTCTCTCGCTCTCCTGACCCACGACGGGTCCCCCTCTCTCTCGCTCTCCTGACCCACGACGGGTCCCCACCTCTCTCTCGCTCTCCTGACCCACGACGGGTCCCTACCTCTCTCTCGCTCTCCTGACCCACGACGGGTCCCCACCTCTCTCTCTTTCTCCCTGACCCACGACGGGTCCCCACCTCTCTCTCTTTCTCCCGACCCACGACGGGTCCCCACCTCTCTCTTTCTCCTGACCCACGACGGGTCCCCACCTCTCTCTCTCCCGACCCATGACGGGTCTCCTTCCCCTCTCTCTCTCTCTTCTGACCCACAACGGGTCCCCACCTCTCTCTCTCTCTCCCGACCCACGACGGGTCCCCCTCTCTCACTCTCTCCTGACCCACGACGGGTCCCCCTCTCTTTCTCCCTGACTCACGACGGGTCCCTCTCTCTTTCTCCCTGACCCACGACGGGTCCCCACCCCTCTCTTTCTCCCTGACCCACGACGGGTCTCCCTCCTTCCCTCTCTCCTGACCCACGACGGGCCTCTCTCCCAACCCACGACGGGCCTCCCTCCTTCCCTCTCTCTCTCCTGACCCACGACGGGTCTCCCTCCTTCCCTCTCTCTCTCCTGACCCACGACGGGTCTCTCTCTCTCGACCCACGACGGGTCTCCTTCTCTCTCGACCCACGACGGGACTCCCTCCCCTCCCTCTCCTCGACCCACGACGGGTCTCCCTCTCTCCCCTTCCTCTCTCGACCCACGACGGGTCTCCCTCTCTCCCCTTCCTCTCTCGACCCACGACGGGTCTTCCTCTCTCCCCTTCCTCTCACAGCCCACGACGGGTCCCATCCCTTCGACCCTCATCCCTTCGACCCTCATCGCATAATTCAGCAAGTCGTGCAGTGCTTCCTTCACCCGCAGGTTCCCATGCTTGCCAGCCGCACCCATGCTGGAGCACTCACATCAGTGCTATCATGATCACCTGTGACAACCATCCGTGCCAGCGCGTGCAACCCCAACATCTCCACTCCAGAGAAGGTCCAGCTTCTCCGTCAAGGGAGAAGACCATCCACGCCACGGTCTCTCCACATCTCTCCTGACTCTTTCTTCATCGCACCTTCACAACGCAGCTCCAGTTTCTCCAGCGTTTAATCTCCGGCAGTAGTTGGCTTCCGCGTAGCTTCCAGAGCCCTCGAGTTGCACAATTAGTCTTCAGCTTCATCGGCACTTCGCCCTAACATTCCACCATTCTTTGGGGGTCTGACTAATCCAGAAGGGACATTCCCATTCATTCTAACAATAATAGATCAGTCAACACCATCTACAACGTAATACCTCTCCTCCAGCAATTGCAATTCTGCAACCCACTTCGATCTCCAGGAATAAGTCGTCATTCAGGACATTCCAACCCCGAAATCCTATTGCCTTCTTCCACCTGCTCTCATGAAATTAAGATTCTCGACATTGAACTCTAACTTCCATCTCGTTCCACCCCCGCAGCTTCAGTGATCTCCTTCAACTACGTTTTCCATCATCTTAACACGTATCTGCCTAACGGAAAGACTTACTCACCATCCCACACCATCTTCTCGCAGTCTTCACGAACATCGGCTCCTAATCATTCATTCAGCATCAATTTGACCCAGTTTCACGTTCCATCAGTCCGCATCGTGAACCCCGTCCTCGCGCATGTTCTTCCAGTTCTCTATTCCCCACAAGTTCTAGTCATTTCAACTCCTCCATCTTTCGAGGTTGTCCCTTCTCTCCTTAGTCAAGCTCACTCGACTTCCACCTCCCAAGGACGGTTCTTCAGGCAACATAAATCCTTCCGCCAGTCCACGCAACCTTGCACTCGAACCTCTCCTCCCGGTTCACATCCGACTCCCCCCCCTGTCCGACCAGTCCACTAAAGAGAATCCTTAGCCAGAATCTCCTATTCCCACGATCCATGATAAGCAGCCCCTTCCGGCTGGACATTCCTAATCATTGTGACCCTCGACCGTCAGTCCTCTCGTGTCCACCTTCTTGTACGTTCTTCAGTCCTCTACCAACTCCTTGGCTCATTCCTCATTCACTCATCTTAATCCATCTTTTGGGGGTTCCGAATCAGCTGGGTGACCATTTTGGATTGGAGACGGAGCCCCCACCCTGAGTCTCCCCCCAGCCATCACATCTATTCACCATCAATAAATATCTTTATCGTATTTCATTGTTGTGGCGTGGTCCTTGCTAGTGAAGTGGAGTTAATATGATTAACTTAGATTCAGGAGCGGACCACGCCTCAACCACCTCGCCAGCCAACCCCAGCTCATCTCGACCACACCTTCAATTACCCAGAAGCCCTATTTATACAGCCTGTCCCGACAACACCGTCAGTGTCCGCTCTCTCGACTCGCCCCGTGTCTCTCTTCCATCCTTCAGTCCGAAGACATCATCATTAAGGAGGGGGGGTTCCGAATCAGCTGGGTGGCCATTTTGGATTGGAGACGGAGCCCCCACCCTGAGTCTCCCCCCAGCCATTACATCTATTCACCGTCAATAAATATCTTTATCATATTTCATTGTTGTGGCGTGGTCCTTGCTAGTGAAGTATTTATTTTCTTACTGAAAACAACTAACAAATCAAGTCATGGACAATGGTCTCTCTTAAATTAGATGTGTGTTAAAGAGGGGGTATTATGCAAAATCACATACTCCCTCTTTAAAGGTTGTACAGAGATTTTTCCAAGAAATGAGAAATCCAGCAACTGTCCTTTTTCAAATGTTGCACATGCGTTATCTACTGGCTAATGTTTATCTGGCCCCACCACGTCCACAGTTGATGGATTTCCATTCATTTTTTTTTTTTTTTTTTTTTTTGGTCATCATAATTACGAGGCTGCTGCATCTCTATCTATCATAGACAATTTGAAACAAAAAAAAAATCCTCCATACAGCCTTTAAAACTGAGGGTACTAGATTTTATATATATATATATATATATATATATATATATATATATATATATATATATATATATATATATATATATATATATATATATAATTATTATATTATTTACTTCATGGATCATAAAAGTGAGTGTCGGTTGTGTACTGCCGGCATCTAATTGTAACATGTTTTATCCTCAGAGACTCAGGGGGTGCGTGGTTAGCATGCTATTTGTTGTTAGCATTACTGTAGCATCACTGAGTGTCAGTTGTGCGCGTCCCAAAACATTTGAGAGATCGACGAACACTTTAAACTGATTTAAAGGTGCGTTGTGTAACTTTTCTGATGGAGGTTCCGTCACCTACTTGTTTCTATGGAGATGTCATTGCTCTGCATTTATTCAATTACAGGTGATTTTATAGCTCAAAAATACCTAGAAAAACAGGCATTCTGACTGTGTAACTCGGTCTGGTTTGGTCTTCATGATGATAGAAAGGTTTAATGCCATACTGTGAAACATTCCAGACAAAGCAATAACATCGCCATGGAGAAAAGTATCTGATAGACCCTCCACCAGAAAAGTTACACACCTTTAAACACTTTTAAGTGTGTAATTACTACTTTCAGCCAACAGCCTTGAATGCTTTGAGTTATTTGGATAAAAAAAAACTGCATCACAAATATTTATGCTTTTGCCCTTTTGAGATGTGACCTCTGGGGCCACCGTACACGAGGCGATCAGAACTTAAAAGCCTATCGCGTTGGGCTAATTGCAAAGCGCTAAAGATGTGTGACATTCGCCCCGGGAGGTATTTCATCATTACAGGAATCAACAGGCGCGAAACACAGCTAATACAACCACACACACACAATCACAGCTAATACAACCACACACACACAATCACAGCTAATACAACCACACACACACAATCACAGCTAATACAACCACACACACACAATCACAGCTAATACAACCACACACACACACACACAATCACAGCTAATACAACAACACACACACCAAGCACAGCTAATACAACCACACAATCTGCAACATTTTTTAAAGATGTATTTCCCTGTACACATCCAAGTATTTTATCCATTATAAATTCATCTTAACTTAGTGGTGTTGTTCCTACATTCTTTAAACAATCTATTGTGCACCCACTCGTTAAAATGGCTAATTTGGACACAGAGGTTGTATCAAACTACAGGCCCTTATCCAAATTACCATACATGGCTAAAATTTTGGAAAAAATTGTGTTGTCTCAAGTTTCAGCTCATATTAACAGCCTACATATCTTCGACAAGTCTCAGTCTGGTTTTCGCAAGCATCACAGTACCGAATCTGCTCTGGTAAAGGTCTACAATGCCTGCAGCATGTTGTTGGGTTGCAGGGCTCAGTCCTAAAATGGTTCACTTCATATCTGACAGGTGAAGATCCTTCTCAGTCACAGTAGGTGAGAGAGGTCTACCCCTGCTCCTGTCAGGTGCGGCTTGCCCCAAGGGTCCATCCTAGCGCCTCTTTTATTTTCTTTATACATGCTCCCCCTGGGTTTAATTCTAGAGAAACATCAGATTAAGTACCACCTCTACCGATGACACCCAGCTTTAGCTTCCTGTCTCCCCAAAAAATGGCTCGTCCTTTGCCACTCTCCATGCTTGCGGAAATAAAAAAAAAACGGATGTCTTTTAATTTTCTCCAGCTAAATAAAAATAAGACTGAAGTTATTCTGTTTGGACCTTACACCGACACCCTCTTGGGCTTCTTGCTACAAATTTGCACAGTTCTGTAAGGAACCTTGGTGTTTTAGGGACCGTCTTTGAAACTTTGAGAAACGAATCTCAAATGTTGTTAAAAGTAGCTTTTTTCAGCTAAGACAAACTGCTAAATTAAAACCAATCCTAACAGACAATAACTTTGAAACAATAATACACGCTTTTGTAACCAAGAGACTGGACTACTGCAACCCGCTATATTCAGGCCTCCCACAGTCTTCCCTCAATAGGTTACAGTTAGTCCAAAATGCTGCTGCCAGACTCACCGGGTCCAAAAAGAGAGACCATATCACACCCATCCTAGCCCAACTCCACTGGTTACCTGTTAAATACAGAATTGATTTTAAAATGTTATTGTTTTTAAATCACTCAACTCAAACTCTCTCAACCTACTGTCCGTCCCACAATCCCGCCTCAACACCATGGGAGGCCGAGCTTTCTCTGCTGTGGCCCCTAAGCTCTGGAATGGCCTTCCTGTTCATCTGAGCTCATGCTCCTCCCTACCTCACTTTAAAACCCTCCTAAAAACACACTTTTCAAGATGGCATTCAACAGGCCATGAGCTCTGCTCTGAAGCTGTCAACTTTAGACTTTTATCTTTTATGTAATATTTTATATATTTTACATTTGTTTATTGTTTCACTATGATGTGTTTAATGCTGTAAGGCACTTTGGTGTAACTTGTTACAGTTGTTTTAAATGTGCTATAGAAAATGACTTGACAATCACAGCTAAGTCAACCACACACACCTAACACAGCTAAGTCAACCACACACACACCTAACACAGCTAATACAACCACACACACACCTAACACAGCTAATACAACCACACAATCACAGCTAATTCAAACCACACACAACAAACACAGCTAATGCAACCACATAATCACAGCTGATAAACACATACATACCAATCACACCTTATGCAACCACACAATCACAGCTAATACAAACACACACCACACACACAATCACAGCTAATACAACCCCACAATCACAGCCAGGTACTCCTGAACAAGATACACTACCAGTCAGCTTCTTTTTTCTTTACATTTTATATACAGAAGACATCAAATATATGATGTAAACTATATGGAATTATGTAGCAAAGAAAAAAGTGAAATAACTATTTTATATTCAAGCGCCCTGTGCTTTGTTGACAGCTCTGCAAACACTTCTTCTCTCAAAGAGCTGCACGATGAAGTCTCCTGAAATGGTTTTCACTTCACAGCTATGCCATGCCACAGTCATGAAATGCCAAAAATGCAAACCAGGGTTCAAATCAAAGGGTGGCTATTTTTATTCTTTTTTCAATCTAAAACAAGTTATTTTTATTAACTACACTCCATATGTGTCATTCAGAGTTTTGATGCCTTCAGTGAGAATCTACAATGTAAACAATCATGGAAAAAAAAAAAAACTTTAGAGAAAGATATTTATGACAAGGATCTTCGCAAATCTTCCATCTGCAGGTACTCCTGACCCAGATCCAGCTAATTCTCCAGGTAGGTATGGTGAATGTAGCTAATCATGAAGCTACAGAGCTCCTGCACGGCTGTGATTTTAAAGTATAGTATACAGATATAGATCGGGTAGATTTTACCTTAATTCTGCAATATCTGGACATCTGGTTTACTTTTCAGCTTCTTCTATCATCATAGGGGTCCTTGGAGATGTTAGTGGAAAAATAGACTTTATTATAAAGCTCTGTACATAAAACATTTACTGATACTGACAGTTTAAATGATGTAAAACTGATAAAATAGTGAAAATACGATGTGCTCTGACTAATGTGCAGATGTTGTAGCTACATCGCAGCTAAATCACTCATGTCAATGTAAAAAACACACAAAAATCATTGATGTAACTTTAGTTGTAAATCCAGTAAAAGGCTCAGACTTTTTTCTATCTTTGATAATGTGTTCATCCCACTGTGCAAAAATAATCCACAATCTCTGAAGTTTGTTCACTGCAGCTCAAGCATGGCACAGGCCTAGGACTTTATACCTACATTCAGCTAGGTACTCCTGACCATGATCTATGTCATTATATTGCAAATTATTCCTGGCCATTATTCATCTAATTCTACACCTAAGTACTGCCAAACATGATCCAGTTAATCCTCCAGCAAGTTTCTCCTGATAAGGATCTATCTAATCCTCCAGCTGCTGCTTGATACTGCCCAGAATCCTGCTAATCCTCAAGATAGGTACTCCTGATCATGCTCCATCACATTACCTAGAACACCAGGTCATGGTCCATAATCCTCCAGTTTAGCACTCTCAAACAGCAAACAGTTAAGCCTGCCCTCCAGCTTGGTACTCTCAGTCAAAACACTTTTAAATGAGATTCCCATTCTCAGATGGGTTCTGGGTTAAACTGAATAGAACAAAAGGCTAATAAATAAATGCAGAAGAATTCTGAAGCAAGCTATTCATGACAGGAATCCCGCTCATGCTTCAGGTCAGCAGTCTTTACTAGTGTTATAACAATATTAACATTTCAAACTTGATTTTGATACTAAGGAATATACTCAGTACAAATTTGGATTAACCTTGCATAGCAAGATGGATTCTCGCTATTTGTGAGTTACAAACTCAAGAGAATACACCTTGGTATACATCCGCTGTAAGGATAATCGTTCGAGAGGACCAATCACGTCACAGCATTGAAGTTTGTGTGGAAGCCAAAGGCGAAGTGCCCAAATTAAGCAAAACAAACATTCTTCAGCCTATTTTAGCGTCAATACAGTAGTATATTTTTTAACTGTAAGTGTGCAAAGTACATACAGCTTAAATAAATTATAAAGATGTATAAAATACAAACTATTTTATTTGTGAAAAACATGCAGAAAATAAGCGCTTAATTCAGAGTGACACACACATCAGTCTGGCATGAGGCAGGTTAGATTCTGATGCCACAATGAACATTAAAAACACTCTTTCTAGAATGTGATTTTCAACATTAAATCATAGTACTTTATTTTCTATTACCACATGGTCTTATATCTGTGTACTCCCTCAGTGGTCCTGTAGGTTCCATAGTGGTCCATGGGTGTATACTAGTCTATGTGCTCTTATACTTGTTCTGATACAGCTTCAGATCGTTCTAAAGACATTCAGGAAAGGTTCATTTCTGTTCTGTGAATGGGACTTTTTTTTAGTATCAATACCTGCATTATTAGTAATATCTGATTTCCAATACTTTTGACAACCTTAGTCCTTAACAACTTCGAACTAATACTCCAGTAAATTGCACCTGACCAGGGTACAGCTATTAAACCTATACCTTTTTTCTCTCTACATAAAATATATAATCAAGATGGAACAACAGTTAAGCTGAAACTGCTAATCAATGGACCAGCAGCAAAGGACAGAGGAGGACGTGCTAATGAAGAAGTCACTCAGGCTAATTGCACAAAAAGAATCATGCCCCTGATCAAAACAGGAAGTAACTTTGGTGGCAGGTCATTAAAAAGGCAAATGGCGGTGCTAAGAAGAGATCGTAAAGGCCACCGAACAAATGTCAAGAGGGAACGCGCTGTCCGGGTTTCAGAAAACTCCTTCAAATTCAAGTGCAGGTTTTTGGTAGGTGAAAAGACATATTAAAGAGCCTGTATCAGATTTGTTTCCCACGTATTTGAGCAAAATCTGTCTTGCCCCAGTAAAGATATATGGTATAAGTATTAAAATATGTCAGCTGTGCATTTAATTAGTGCACAATAGCATGCTCGTTGTTCTAAACTCATCATGGTGAATAATTAGGATGCTCAGAATGCAGAAGGTAAATGAGGAATAACTGGACCACTGCAAACTGTTTAAAATTAGCTGGGTGTGTTTTTTGAAATCTGTAAAAACCAGGTACAGGTAATCGCAGTTTTCCATACTTTAACTCCAACTTGAGTAATATATTTGGTAGTGGAGCAGTCCTCTTACTTGAGTAAAAGTTTTGGTTGCTTTTCCCACTGCGAGTAAGTTTACAAGTGACAAAAGCTTTATGTTGACAATATGAAATCATTTATTACCATGATTTCAAATTATAAATCTGATGTTATGTCCACACAGTACTGCAGTTTATTTTGCCAGACTGTCTTGTTTATGTTCAAGAAATGGATATAGCGGGATTATCAGACTACGTCACTTTGTGCGCTTGTCTCCTGCAGAAAGAGCCGCTGTCCTGTCTGGGATCATGTCAGTGTCTTGGAGGATTTCAGCAGATTTCAGGCTCTCCCGGAGGCAGAGGTAGTTGTGTCGATCAGGTATGTGACATTTCTTCGCATCATTTAGGCACTCACCTGCATTTGACGATTACGGGTCATTAAGACATATCCCACTCACTAATGTTCATGTAGCACCATAACTTATTCATGTTAATCGCAAAGGCAGCGGAGCTTTTTGCACTCAGGCTGCGCACGCATCTGCTGTGCTAATAAACAAATACTTCATCTATAGAGAGTATTGAAAATCAGATGCTAATTGATACAAAAACTAGTATCGAAACTAGAAACTCATTTGAGCAGGTATTGATACTAAAAATGTCAGAAATGAACCTTTCCTGAATGTTTTTAGAATGATGTTGAGCTGTATCAGAACAAGTATAAGAGCACATAGACTAGTATACGCCCATGGACCACTATGGAACCTACAGGACCACTGAGGGAGTACACATATACCCACCTTATGCCGCCCTGCCCACTTTTGTCTCCTTCCTAAATCGTGGGGCTCACATCCATTTCAATTGAGAACTTGGGAAACATTTTGCATCTTAAATACAGTATGACATAAAGTCGGATCATTTGTGTAAAATGTTCAGTTTTCATGTGCACCAACTTCCGGAAAAAGGTGGATAAGGCGACATGGTAATCTAAAAGAAAGTACCACAATTTAATGTTGAAAATGACATTCTACTCTAAATACAGTGTTTTTGCATCATCTTGGTATCAGAATCCATATTGAGCACCGAGTCTATTCCTTAACATCCAAAATGATTTTAGTATCTTGACACTAACAAGCAATTTGTATGAGTTTTTAATATGAAAAATAGAATAACATGTTGATCACTTGTCTGTCTGTGTACTCCACAACAAAAATACTTGTACCTCCACACTCATGGCACGCATTACGTACCTTGTCTAATACTTAGCTCAAAGGACTCAAATTGCTGGAGAGTGCACAATCTCATGCATTACACCAGACCCTAACATTTTGATCTATCCAACTCTTGAAGCAACGTAATAAACTCCACTGTATGCAAAGGTCAGCGGGCAGGATTAAAGCTACACTATGTCACTTTTATGGTGGAGGGTCTGTTAGCTGCTGTATCCATGGATATGTCAGTGCTTTCCAAAGTATATCTTGCATTTACTCCATTATAGGTGTTTTTATTGCTTGAAAAGACTTTGGGGTCGCCTCTCCACAGATTTGACCAGGGGGGTATTCCATGAATCGAGCTAAAGTGAAAGCCGGGCTTATTTGGGCAATCAGGGCTTGTCAAATCCTCAGTTCCGTTCCACCAAAGTGAATTACCAGAGGTAGCGCTGAATTGCCGCAGTAACAAGCACCCAAGCACAAACCTGGTCAGGACCAGGCTAACTGTTAAGATTATTTTAGCTCTGTCTCCAAGAATGTCTAAAGAAACAGTTTAGTCAAAGGTTTCAGCACGTGCACTCACACCTGTCTCTGTCTGATGCAGTTTAAAAAGTGACTTATTAGTCACGTGTTGCTTCAGACTTTTACAGGCCATACGCTCCCATGCACGGGACAAACCATATAAAAGCCTATGGCCATTATTTCATTCAAATGATTTTGCACATGTGGCTGTTGTGAGGGACACAGACAGGCGCTGGTGAGAGATCACTAAATTACTCAAACATGCATGGATGACAACTAAAACCTTCAGTCATGTTTTTGATGAAGGAACAATATTATAACATGGTAGAAAGCTAAAAAAAAATCAATTTAGCATAATACCCCCTCTTTAAGTATATAGCAGATCCTACATCGTAAAAGTTGGTAGACCTATCATTATTATTATTATTATTATTAGTAGTATTAATTTATTAACTTATTTATTTATTTATTTATTTTTATGAGGCATGGTGTGTCCATATAGTGAAAATTAGAAACACTTGGATGTGTTCTCTATGTGCAGGTTAAGGCTCTAGCGACACTGATGCATACTCTATGTTGTGTTGTGATTTTGTGGTGCTGTTGACACCTTGATACACAGTATATTTAATCTTTAATGGCTATATTAATATTTTTACAAGTACACAGCCTCCTCAGCCCGTGTTTGCTCACACTTACACTGCTCGGTACGCTCGGCTGCTTGACATAATTACATTTCGTCTAAAGCCTGGTGACTTTGCATAGCCTCGTTTGCATTCGGCCCCACACATGCACACTTACTTAAACGTGTGCACGCTGATACCCTCATGCACGCTCATATCCTCCCTTGCGCACTTAGTCATACCACTGTGCATGCTCATACCTCCGTGCACGCTCATACCTCCGTGCACGCTCATAACCCCGTGCACGCTCATACCTCTATGCATGCTCGTACCTCCATACACCTCCATACTTCGTCCGTGCATGCTCATACCCTGTGAACGCTCATACCCCGTGCACGCTTATACCTCTGTGCACACTCATACCCTGTGCACGCTCATACCCCCGTGCACACTTATACCTTCGTGCACGCTCATACCTCCATGTACGCTCATTCGACTGTGCACATACCCCCTCGCACACATAGTCATACCCCTGTGCGCTCATACCCTCATGCACACTCATACTGTTCTCAGTACAGTGAGTTTGCTTTGAGGTCCCTGGACGCAGATCAGACCAGAGCGCTGAGAGGAAATCCATTGGAGTGACTTTGACGTGAGGGTGTGTCCATGAGGAGTGTGCGTGTGGAGTGTGCAGTGTACCAGGATCAATACTCAATACACAACATGGGGACTGAGAGACAGAGGCAGTACAGCACTAAAATGTTTTGAATTAGCTGCTAACACCACATACATACGTATGTGTTGCACTCTGAATTGAGCTCTTTCCTTTATCAATCTGAAATGACCGTTGATGTTGAGCTGGGGCTCTCAGTGGGGTTTTAACATGGATCTATAATAAGCACTGGATAAGACACTGCCCCTCTGTGCTGAGACGAGATCCACTAGTGGCCGCTCCATTGGTACAGCAGCTCCCAGGAGCTTGGGTCCAGAATTCTCCCATAGAACACAATGTATTTTTTGAAAGATCAAACTGCCCATGTTCAGCCGACAGGGCATCAACAGCTTTCAATTTAAATTAAAATTGTTTTTATTGAAATCATCAAAGCACCTAAAAGTTAGCTTTGTAAGTCAGCCTACCCACGTTCTGAGCCCCCCTAGCTCCGCTTCCACTGATGGGTCAGAATTGTTTAGACAGTGGCTAGGCCAGTATTTTTTGACATTTCACATCAATGAGCTCAGGCCACTGAAAACAACACGCCATCTTTGGTTTTAACCCAATTACTGCTGGTTCGCCACAGATAAAAATGCTTCATAATTAGCACACAGCTGTCTCATTTGGATCCTAAGAGCTTCTAATGCAACTTGGGCTGTACTGGGGCAAGACAAAAACAATGTACACTAATTTAATAATCTGTCTCCTCTGAGTGTGAGTATCCAAACACACTGAAGAATTCGACAAACACATTAAAAGTCGTATCAGTTCAGTAGCAGCAGGAGACTGACTGTCCATCAAACACCAAAATCACACGAGGTGTGCTAGAGTGACTTTCCCAGATATTATAAAACTTCTAAGCCTTCACCAACAGCAGTGTCCACTCTGCACCTAAAGATGTGATTTCATATCATCAACTCATGTCCATAGGTTTATATGAGACATTCAATAGCAAAGACTATTTCCTCAAAATGCATTTTTCTTGCATAGAAGAATAACGATCATTCTTTAAAGTAGTAGCTATACTTCTGATGGATCGCATAGGAGGAAGCGTGTTTTTTAAAGTTCTATTTCATCCCTAGTGGCGATTATCCAGATTCATAGATCCGTAGTTACACTATAACCTTCGTTTTAGGCAAATGAGGTGACATTTTTTTAATTTTGAATCCTCTCTGTAAATTCCCTACAGTATGTACTATTTCAACAAAAACAAATTCATTTAAACAAAATTACATTTATAATTGTTTTCATTGTCCCCAAGACGTTACATATTTACACATAAAATGTCTTATTTTCATTTATATTAAATGATGAAAAACATTTACAGAAGTTTCAGACTGATACCTCTAGATTTCAGATTTGCTCCTGTTCACCTGCAGGGTGTCACCTTGTACCAGTTCATTCACAAATGAACAGTGAAACTGTTACACCATGCTGTTTACACACATCAGACAGTTGGGGTTTTATTATGGGCGAAGAATGTGGTCACCACAGCAACCACACATTCTTGGACCATGAGAATTACAACTGTGGTTGTACAGAGTTCATTTAAAGCTATGTTTGGATAAGGGAGGGGCTGCACTGGTCCTGTAATCTGCCCTGAACATGACGTGCCATTCAGCCACACTACTATAGTTATTATAGTGTTTCACCAGCTCCATGCTGCCCTCTGCTGGAAATGTTACAAACTGTAGCCATCTCCTGTGTGACCAATACTGAAATCCTGAGCTCCATCATGAAGTTATGGTTTAGTCCTGTTTTCTTTCTGGTTTAGACTTGGTTAAAGGTGCACTAGTAGTAACAGCATCTTCATTAAAGTCACAGAATGTATTTTATTGCCAAAAATAGACTACAATCAAAGTATATTATTTTCCACTTTGGTTGTGACAAAAGCTTTACATTGACAATATGAAATGATGTGAACATTTGTGTTTCCTGCAGCGTGCCTTCAGATTTGATTTTATTTGTCTAATTTTTCTGTCTATTCTTTCAAAACACCAGATTTTGTGCATTATTATTGTTTTGTCCTTCAAATTACATTAACTTCAAATTATAAATCAGATGTTACTTTTTTCCCAAAGGCTTTTTTACTCTTACTTTGGTATTTTCTTGGACCACTATTTTGTCCTTCCACTTGAGTAATATTATTTTGAAGTAACATTATGAGTACACTTTCTGGCCACTCTATCCACCTGTGATTGTCAAAAATATAGCGTAAAAATGCATAGCTGAAAAATATAGCTGTATTCCTGATCCTGGGCGTCCTGAACCCCTCACTGAGACACCTGTAGGGCCAGTCCTCTCATTCACTCACTTTGTAAACAGACAGTCTGAAGTTTCTGTCAAGTGATTATAAAGAGAAGATATGGCTTGTTGTCAGTAAATATGTCTCCAGTCCTACAGTCAGCTAAACAAAGGCCATCCTGACAGCAGCTCTGGGACTTGTCACATCTCAAATAAGAGATACTTTTCTTATGCACGTCGCACACTGACACTACACTGTTGTGGACTTTTCCCGTAAAATATGAAAACTGGTCTAATATTTCAGCATATTCACTTTGGTTAGTATGTGTATTTTTCTGATGTCAAATTCTAACATCAACATGAAATAACATTATCTTTAAAGGGAACATATTGCGTTGTTTCCTGATCTATGTTCTAATGTTGTTTCCTCAACACAAACACACCAGGAGTTGTGTTTTGTTTCATTTGCACATTTTTAACACACAAACCCTGCAGATTTAGGTTGAGTTCTTCTCTCAAACTGAAAACTCTGTTGCACCTTGTGATGTCAGGTGGTAATACAGTGCATTTGGATGTGTTCAGCCCTGGAATTGCGAATCTCTACTGAATTTAAGCTTAAAGGCAGCTGTTACCTTGCAAACTACCACTTCATGACATCACAGGGTGAAACAGCATTGTGGGCTTTGGGGTTATAGACAAACTTGTGTGAATGAAACAAAACACAACTCCAGGTCTGTTTTTGATGAGGTAACAACATTATAACATGACTTAAAGGTGCATTGTGTAACTTTCTGGTGAAGGGTCTGTCAAATGCTTTGCTCCATAGAAATGTTATTGCTTTGTCTGTTTCACAGTATGGCATTAATTAAACCTTTCTATCTTCATGGAGACCAAAGCAGACCAAGTTCCAGGTCAGATCTGTGGAGAGGCGACCCCGCTCACAGTCAGAATGCCTGTTTTTCTAGGTATTTTTGAGCTATAAAACCACCTGTAATTGAATAAATGTAAAGTAGAGCTGTTTAATGTCATACTGTGGAACATTCCAGACAGAGCAATGACCTTTCCATAGAAACCAGCAGGTGACGGACCCCCAACCAAAAAGTTACAGAGTGTATTTTTAAGCTATATATATAGAGGACACATCCAAGTGTTTCTCCTTCTCAGTTTATGAACAGGCCTCATGTGAAGCTCAGAACCTCCAGACTTCCCTCCCTGAGCTGCAGAGGCTGCACTAGCACTGAATCATGACGGCTGCAGGTGCTCGGGTTTAGGCAGTGATCATGCTTTGATATAAGCAGACAGCCCGTTTGACCCTAAGAGCTGCTTTTACAACTACTTTTTAATCAAAATGTTGGGGGCACAAATAAATCGACTATTGTTTAAAATGTGAAATTCTTACACACTTCACCTTTAATAATAGTCTAAAATACAGGCTATAAGAAGACAGACAGTGGTAACACACACACACACTCACGTCTTGACAAGGACACTTGGTTTATGGCTGTCTCGTATCACCTGGATTTGATGAGGGAGAGGAGAGCAGCTTTCTTTTTTATGGACCATTTAAGTGTTTGTAGTTTTCAGAGAAAAGACTCCAGAAGGACACAAGAAACAACACAACAGCAGCACAGCCCCGGCCTCAAGCTACGACTATCCAACGCCAAATCTATTTTAAGACAAACATTGAAATGAAATCATGTTGTCTGCATACTACTTTGAAGATATTGTAATTGCAATACACAAGGTTATGCTTATGACTCATTTTACTAAAACACAGTTAAAGGTCCTATATTACCCAAACTCAACTCTTGTGAGCGTTAAGACATGTTAAAATGTTGTTACCTCATCACAAACAGACCTGGAGTTGTGTTTTGTTTCATTCACACATGTTTAACACACAAACCCTGCACATTTAGGCTGCTCTCAAACAGAAAACACTCTGTTCCACCTTGTGATGTCATGTGGTAATAAAAGGAATATACTCCACTGTGTTTTTAAACTCCATACACCTTCACTAGAATCATTTGGATGATTTTATTTTTACTGAAGTCAAAGTAAAAAGTAGCTGTTAACTTGAAAACTACCGCTACATGACATCACAAGGTGGAACAGAGCATTTTGAGCTTTGGAGATGTAGACAGACTAATAATAAAAGGTTACTGAAACAAAACACAAGTCCAGGTCTGTTTTTGAGGAGGTAACAACATTTTAACATGCATGGCTTTAAGCTCACGAGAGTCCATTTTGTGTAATATAGGACTTGTAATTTAGGGTTAAGGTTAGACTATAGAGGGACAGAGGAGATAATACTCCCTACAACTGTACAACAACTCACCCACTGCACCAGACTATAGAGGGACAGAGGAGCTCATTCTCCAAGAGGTTCCTACAGTTCCGCTCAAACAGTGAGAGATACAGGACTACATTCATACTATAATACTCCCTACAACTGTACAACAACTCACCCTTATGTAACAGATAACCTTATGCCGTCAATCAGCATATCATTGCACTGTCGTTCTTGTCTCTTGTTTATAGCTGTGATTTTATATTTTATTACTTATTTTTCTATTTTATTTTGACTTGTACATATACATTTATTTTTATAATTATGTCTCATTTGACACGTGTCTCTTGCTCTTTTTGCTATACCATCTATTTTTGTTACTCTCTGTTATTATATTATATTGTGATGTTGGAGCGACTGTATCCAAATAATTTCCCTTGTGGATCAATAAAGTTTGTCTAAGTCTAAGTCTAATTTACTTGTAGAATTTTCACCATTCAGATAACTTGTAACATGAGTACTGCTATTTTAAAGTAACTGCTACGCTTACTATTTCTGACTACTCCCTCTGCCTGCTTTTCGCCATACTTTCTCTCCTCCTCCTCCTCGTCCTCGTCCTCCTCACTTCGGTCTCCAGTTGACTTGAGTGCGGTGAGTGTTGATTACAGGTTGAGCAGTGGTTTAGCCCTGTGCAGAATGACATTTTTCAGTCCATGTTTTCACTGTAGCTCACAATGCCCCATTCATCATCAGACCGCCAGCAAAACTACTACTACTGCAACTACTACTGCTACTACTGCTGCTACTACTACTGCTACTTACTGCAAGAGAGTACTCAAGTCTAATATGAAGTCAGCAGAGTTCTTTTATGATATTTTACTATTAAAAATCCTATATTACGCAAAATGGACCCTTGTGAGCTTCATCAAAAACATACCCAGAGTTTGAATGATCATTTAATCCTTTATTATCAGTCTGTCTACATCTCCAAAGCTCAAAATGCTCACTTCCACCTTGTGATGTCATGTAGTGGTAATTTTCAAGTCTTGCCTTTTACCTTTCAGTTCAGAAGAGATTGGCAATTCCAGCGCTGCAATTATCCAGTGATTCCAGTGAAGGTGTTTGGAGTTTAAAACACAGTAAAGCACTTCCTGTATTACCACATGACATCACAAGGTGGACTGGTCTGTTTGAGAGAAGGACTCGGTCTAAATATGCAGGGTGAATGAAACAAAACACAACTCCAGGTCTGTTTGTGACGAGGAAACATTGACTTCAAATTATAAATCAGATGTTACTTCCACAGTTACTCAATTACATTTACTCTTACTTGAGTTGTTTCCCTAAATTCTTATTTGAGTCATTTCTTTGATGACAACTTTATACTTCTTATACTTTATACTACTTTAACAGTCCTTATACTGCTTTCAGATGCATGTATTTTCAGAGTTGAGCTGCTGGAGTGTGAAGAAAAGCCACAGCCTGGAGCCTCACGCCCAGTTTAACACACACACACACACATGCTGGGTTTTCATTCATTTTTGTGGAGACTGATCCTGACCTTAACCACAGGCAACCTCAACCTCAACCCTAAGTAAGCATTAATTAAACAATGAGGAGCCGTGCGTTATGCAGCTTTAACGCGTTAAGTGCGATAAAACTGCAGAACGCACGGCTCCAAGTTGTTTAACGCACTTATACCACGGCTACAAACTGAAATGTCTCACTTATGAATCTGAAAATGTTGTCCACTGTCTGTAAATGTCTCAGATTAGTTATTTCAGTGTTTTAAAGGGAACTACCCACTAGTCCGAGGGTCCACTAGTCCGAGGGTCCACTAGTCCAAGGGTCAAACCCCAATCCACTTTTTTTTTTCTTTCAAAGTCTGGTTAAGGTTAGGATTAGGGTTAGGTTTAGACAAGGGGTCAAAGTCTGGTTAAGGTTAGCTCGGACTAGTGGACCCTCGGACTAGTGGACCCTCGGACTAGTGAACCCTACCCGTTTTAAATGAAGCTAGTCCCTACATTCTACTCAGAGCAGCTGAGGATGTGTTACTATGGTGATGTCATGGCGATGGCAGCAGCGCAGTGATATGTAAAAGCGTTAAACGAGGAGCAGTGCGTTAAAACTGCAGAATGCAGTTAATAATAATTTTTCTGGAGTTGAAAACGAAATGTCAAGTACACGTTATAGTACGGCGTGTACTTGAAAAGCTGGTGGGTTGAATGATGTGTAATGTTTTCTACTTTTTGAATTAAAGTTGTTGTATTTAGGATGAATATACATACAGTCAATTTTAACCTCAAGTTAAGAAAATAAAACAAATTGAAGTCTTTTTTTTTTTTTTTTTTTTTAAGCAACAGAGTGGAGTGTGTTTGTGTTATTAAACAATAAAACTTTAAGTGAGCTATTATTTTAGCACCTGGCCAGCAAGGCAAATTCTTGTGATATTTCTGAGTTTACAAACTCACAAAAATCCATCTGGCCAGACTCCCGGGGCACAAGTGGTTTAGACCAATCACAGAGCAGCACTGTGGTTTGGGTGAAAGCCAAAAATGAAGCGCCCAAATCAACCAAAACAAACATGGTGACCAGAAGGACATATTGTATGTTAGATATGAGGTAAACATCATATCAAATATACCTTTTAATGCTAACAATTCAAATGCAGATTTATTACAAAAAATATTGTAAATATGTTATAATTTGGTGTTTCGGTTCTCAAGACGATTATCCAATCAGAAAGCAGAATGAGCCTCCCATGAATCTCTCTTTTGGGTTACCAGCCTCAATGCTGAAATCCAGTGTGTTTAAACCTAAAATGTCTCTCTCTGATCTGAACGGTCACTCCCTAAACCCCGGCACCTGCACCAATCCTGAATCCTGGCTGCTAGTGCAGCCTCTGCAGCTTAGGGAGGGAATTCTGGAGATACTGAGCTTCACATGAGGCATGGTCTGTCCATATATTGAGAATGAGACAAACTTGTGTCCTCTATCTGCAGATTAAGGCACTGGTAACTCAGTTGGATCAGTTGTAGTACTTTTTTTTAACTGTAGAGGGCAGGCTACATACAGTTCCTTTAAATCTATTATAATGAAAGAGTACTACTACGTGTATTAAGAAGGTAAAATGTGGAAAAAATGGCAGAGAATATACAAAATGCATAAACCAGGGAAGCAGGCGTGTGCACTTAGTGGCAGTGGGAATGCCTGTTGGATGTTGCAGTAGTGTTGTATTTGATGTGCACAAATCAAAGCATCTGAGAGCAGCATTAGACCACAGTCACACACACACACACACACACACACACACACACCACCGTGGACTGTGGAGAGTCATAACAGGAAAAAACACGATATGACTCCATTTTGTTAGACATATGTGGCTCGCCTCGCCTGTTATGTTTTTACTGCGCACATTTTATTTTACACAACTGTGTGGGGAGTGTCTGGTGCTTTACAGAGCAGTGGAACAGACAGAGGCCCAGCGGGGCTTTATTAAACTCTGTACAGGTTGCTGGAGGGAGGCAGCTTACATGGCACAGTTTATTCTCTCGATATTTGTGAGTCTGTTTTTTTACGTGGGTGACAAAAACGTCCGGGAGGGAAGTCTAAATGACCCCAACATGTCCGCCATTTTAATGAACTTTACTTTACACACTTTACTTAGTTTTGATGGCAATCTTTGCTCATCTGATCAGATGCGACCAACAACAGCTCTCAGCGGCGTGGGTTTACACTCCGCCTCTCCTCACCTCTGTGCTCTCATGTGACACAGCGAGGGGCAGGCTGCTCCTTTGATCACAAAATACATCTGAATATATTAAACATACTGCGAAGGCATTTAAGCTACTGTGAAGAGGCTGGTTGTCATAACACAGCGCTTCATGTCTCAAACTGTACTCCACTTTTCATTTGACCAAAACTGATCTCATTCATATTCATAAATCCCATCTGAAAAAGTTTGTGCATAAATATGAGCTAAAACCTGTTGAGACGTCCTGATACAGCCTTAAGTGTGTAGTGTGTGTACTGCTCTGAAGCACAGACTGAAGCCTCCTGTGTGTGAGGGGTTCACAGGAGCAGAGCTTATGGACTGTTTGAAAAATAAACCTATGAAAAAATATAGCCTGTAGCGTATGAAGACTTAGTTTGATTTAGCTTTGTAGACCTCTGCAGTGGAATGTAGCAAACTGCATGCAGCTTCTTCAAAGCTAAAATCCCTGGTCACACAATGCAAACCTTGGCTTTTTTTGGGTTATGAACCAGTTGTCCTCCTTTATGATAACGCCAGTCTGGTCACCCTATCTTCTACAGCACCCACTGCTGTGACAGGGCTTCAATCCACCACAGAAACTGACCAATCACTGCTGTGACGCTTTGGACAATCATCCAGAGGAATTCATCAAAAGATCCTTCCTGTCTCCATCACTTTCAACAGGACTGTCCCAGATGGATTATTTGTAGAAGTAGATTAAGTCTCACAGATTCATCCAGCTCCTGCCAGGACAGGAGGCAAGCAACCAATACAGACAGGAGTTACTCAAACGTGGGAATGAAGCAAAACATAACTCCAGGCATGTTTGTGACAATGAAACAGCATTCATTTTCCATAATAAGGCTTTACTTATTAGTGATGTGAGTTTTGAATGGTTCCTTAACGTGAATGGCTGGAACCAGATCTCATTTTTTAAAAAGGACTGAATCTTTATCTTTCTAATTTTTATGCATTTTTATACTGATTAACGCTAAACCGACACAAGAATCAGCACAGAAGCAGAGAAGGCAACACGAGTGTGATAATAATAGCGTTTCATAATAGAATTTGCATTTATTTTTACTGTAGTGCAACGTTTTATTCAGATCATGCATAATTCCAAAGAGTAAACACACTCCCACTCTCAGTTTGAACCATTTGAAACAGATATATATGATGTCAGTCTTTTGAACGGCTCCTTGAAATGAACAGATCCAAAAAATTCAAATCTCATTAAAGGTGCATTATGTACCTTTTCTGGTGGAGGGTCCGTCAAATGCTTTTCTCCAAGGAGATGTTTTTGCTTTGTCTGGAATGTTTCACTGGATGGCGTTAAACCTTTCTATCTTCCTGAATACCAAACCAGACCAAGTTACAAGTCAGATCTGTGGAGAAGCGACCCCACTCACAGTCAGAATGCCTGTTTTTCTGGGTATTTTTGAGCTATAAAACCACCTGTAATTGAATAAATGTAAGGTAGAGCTGTTTAATGTCATACTGTGGAACTTTCCATGCAGAGCAATGACGTATCCAAGCAGGTGAAAGACCCCATCTAAAAAGTTACATAACCGAAAGTCCCATCACTATAACTAACCCCGTTGAGCAGTATGGGACATAATGAAGTTGTGGCCAGGCAAACAGCAATATCAGTAGTCATGTAATTCTCACGCGGTCACCATGACAACCTAAATCACACCATACATGAAACAGATCAAGATATCATGACATTTTCTATTAAGATTGCTTCCCGTTTCATATAATTTAATAGGAAGAGGCTTAAAATAGCTATTTCAAAATCACACCCTTCTCTCCACTCCCAGTCTCACAGCATTTGTCAGGGGCTGCTATCTGCTACCGCATCAAACCCGCTGATAAGGGCCTAGCGCCTTTTGAAGTTTATCACAAGATCATATCACTACATCTTCCATGCGCTCCAAACACACTTTTCCTATTGTGAGGCCCTGGTGCATTTTCCAGCCTGTGCTACACTCCATCTCCCCAAGGATCAAAAGCCAGAACCACAGACACACACTGTGGAGATGGTGTGGAGCTGGAGCTGACAGGACAGAGGCAAAAAAGCGACAGAACATGGAAGTACAAGTGCGGAGGAGGTGAGTCGAGGTGAGGAAGTGCCTGAGTAGGTTTAGCGTCGAGCACAAACGCTTTCAGGTCCCACGGCGGCACAATGAGCACTCTGTTAGCGAGAGGGAGAGAGAGCAAAAGGGTACGCCTATGCCTAAACAGTGATGGTCCAGAAGGTCTCTGTTAATGCCTTACAAATTCAATCGCATTGGTGTTTTCTGTTGCAAACTAAAGCCATAACGCGGAACATTTCACCCAATAAATATGCTGCTGGTGGCCTCAACGCAGTAACAGTAGCACTATTTAATGCTTTATTATGAAAAATCACTGACATGTGTCCAGCAAAACAGAAAATCACTTGGTAGAAGAGATAAATGTGAAGCCTGTGTGATTATTAAAATAGACAGTATTTATTTTAACAGGCGTCAAGCTGAGTGACTCCCCCAAATACAATGACAGAAACGTGACCCTACTTTTTAACTATTCATCGCCAAAGAATTGCAAGTAATATGCCCTCTGCTGGCAACAACGAGGAGTGAAGACTATAGCAAAAGCAAAAAGCTGCATGGCTAATGTTAATATAAAGGCAAGTATATTTTTGATGAAGAAACAACACTACAGCATGGTGACTGTTTAAAGCTTTAAACTATGTTATAATACTGCTCCTCAAAAATATTTGTGTTTTGTTTCATTCACATATGTTTGTGAATTATTATTATTAGGATGTCTGCACCCCCAAACTTTAAAAAGCTCTGTTCCACCTTGTGATGTCATGAAGCAGTTTTCAAGTTAATATTAATTAATTATTAATATTAATAATATTAATAGTTACCTTTTGTTTTGCAGAGATTGACAGTTCCAGGGCTGAAATTATCCAAATGATTCTAGTGAAGGTGTACAGAGTTTAACAATACACAGGAGCATATGGTAAGCCATTTTAACATTTAAACGCTAAGTTGGATATGTAATGCAGATATCTCTAACTCACTTTTGCCTAGTCAAAAAGAAAATTTTGGATAACCACAACGACATTCTTCCAATCCGTAATTGTCATTTTAGATTTCCACAACGACATTCTTCCCAGGGCAAATGACGTCACCTTTGCCATTCATCTGTATGGGTTTCATAATTACAGATATCCACAATTCCACAACGTAAGTTACAGATATCTGCAACTGAATTATAGATATCTGTAATTCCGGTTTGAGTTATCTACAATTTGATTCTAACTAGTCATAACTCAAGTTCAAGATATCTCTAATTCACCTCAAATGAAGATACTGTATCTACATGCTCCTTTTCAGAAATCTTAAATTAAGTATTTGACTAGGCAAAATGACATTGTAGATATCTCTAAGTGGAATTACAACTAGTCAAAATGATGTAGTAGATATCTCAAACTGGAGTCATAATTTAGCTGTAGATATCTCTTATCAAGTTTTAGATATCTTATAATGAATTTTAATTAGAGATACAGTATCTGAAATTGGACATATCCGTAAACTTCGCCTAGTCAAAATATAATTACAGATATCTTGAATTGGAGTTTTGACCAGGCGAAATGACTTCGCAGATGTCTGTATGTAAATGATTCCACTTTAGGCGGGAGCGGAGTATTTCCACATGGCTCCTGTCGTCTGTTAATGGAAATTTAATTTATCAGTAAGAAAGCCAAAATGCATCTTAGGGTCTTTTTGTTAATGCACTCTAGTGAAACGTTCATTGAAAATTATATTAACGACAAAAGCTAATTTTAACACTTACAGTGGTTTAGCTTTAGGGACAAATGGCTTTTTGGACAGACTGGTGCACTGCTAGTAGCTCGAGACAACGTGGTGCTTTCTGTGTCATGATGTCATAATGACGTTTGAGATATCTTTAACTTTCAATCTGCCTAGTCAAAACTGAATAACAGATATCTGCACTTGTCATTTATGATGTGTGACGAGTTGAATGTCGTTTTCAATGACGTAATTGCAGATAGCTGTAATTCCATTTTGCCTGGTCAAAACTGAATTGCAGATATCTCTAACTTTCGTTTCGTCTACTCTAAATTACGATATCTCAAATGACAATTCCCACTATCCAAAATATAATTACACCTCGTCGGAAAGATGTTGTTGATATCTACAATGTTAATTCCGGATAGTCAAACTTACCGATTAAATGTTAAAACAGCTTGCCGTAGGAACACTTCTTGTATTACCACATGACATCACAAGGTGGAAGGTGGGGTGTTTTCAGTTTGAGAGAAGAAGTCAGCCTAAATATGCAGGGTTTGTGCGTTAAACAAAACACAACTCCAGGATGTTTTTGATGTGGAAACATTATAACATAGATCAGAAAATAGCATAATATAGGTCCTTTAAATAATTGCAGATAAATGTAGCTTTAAAGT
The DNA here is from genome assembly GCA_029959045.1 of Taenioides sp. WSHXM2023. NCBI lineage: Eukaryota > Metazoa > Chordata > Actinopteri > Gobiiformes > Gobiidae > Taenioides > Taenioides sp. WSHXM2023. The sequence continues at coordinate 32,146,300 of CM057091.1, forward strand.
TTACAGAGCACTGGTTCATTATAAAGCCTAATTACATGTGCAATGTTCGTGGCATTAATTATGAAAAGAGCTGTTTACTTTCCATGACTCAGGTTTTATTGACAAGAAGCCCAAAGGAGAGCAGAGACTGGAGCACAGAGAAAAAGAAAGAGAAAGAGGAGGAGCACATGAGTTTCAGGACAAATGTGTAAAAGTTGGCTACCTGCTACGGTCCCGAAGGTCCCTGTGATGCCTTTTGAATTCATTTGTATTTGTATTTCATGTTCTGTAACCTAAAGCCACACTACAGGACATCATTGTGAGCACCACCTACTGCTCACTTAATTCACGAAATGAAGTTAAGCTACTTTTGTTGCTGCAGCTGCCCTGAGACTCACTGACAAAAGAGTGGCTGCCAATCTGTGCCTCTCCATCCACCGATCACTCACTCGATCACTGTTTGTATCAGAAACACCGGGCTGTAATCAGGGCAGTCTTTTGTGTTGTCACCAGCTCTATGAAATCGCAGAGGTCACTGAAGGCAGCACAAACTTAGACTTCAGACGTTTTTGACCAGAAAGTCGCAAATGTACCTAAAACTGACAAAAAATTGCTAAGAACAGTAGATAATGCAGGACACATACGCAGTCTAGCAACAAAAGTGGATTTAGTGTTTAGTTCCACTTTAAAAACCCAGTTATTCCTCACTTTCCTAACACATTCCTGGCATCCCAATAATTCACCACAATGAGTTTATAAGCTCGTTTCACAATTTTCAGAGGTCAGAGCGGAGTTTTGGAGCATACAAACATTTTAGAATTAGACGCAGACAGGATACAGATGCAGTCTCATTTTTACCCTCCTCAAAAACATACTTGGAGTTGTATTTTGATTCATTCACACATGTTTGAGTAACCAAACTCTCTGTTCCACCTTATGATGTCATGAAGTGGTAGTTTCAAGTTAACAGCTCCTTTTACCTTTAGTTCAGTAGAGATCAGTAGAGCAGTTACAGGGATGAAATTATCCAAATGATTCTCGTGAAGGTGTACGGAGTGGAGCACTTCCTGTCTTACCGCATGACATCACAAGTTGGAACAGAGTGTTTTCTGTTTGTGAGAAGAACTCAGCCTAAATATGCTGGTTTGTGTGTTAAACATGTGAAAGAAACAAAACACAACTCCAGGTCTGTTTGTGATGAGGAAACAACATTACATAGATCAGAAAATATTTAAAACTACCTAAGTTGGAGGTGTCTTGCCTAAGGACACAATGAGATCATGCACTTTATAAACTGCCAACCTTAGTCAATTATAAGGCCCATCCATATAATTTCACTGCATTATTTACCTTACCACATCTACTCCAATCAAGAGTGGATTAAAATAAAATATTAAAATATTTTTTCATCTACTAAAATAGCAGTTAAAAGTGCATTATGTCCATTTTTGGTTGAGGGTTCGTCACCTGCTTGTTTCTATGGATATGTAACTGCTCCGCCTGGAATGTTCTACAGTATGACATTAAACAACTCTACCTTACATGTATTCAGTTACAGGTAGTTTTACAACTCAAAAACACCTAGAAAAACAGGTATTCTGACTGTGAGCGGAGTCGCCTCTCCACAGATCTGACCTCTAACATGGTCCGGTTTGGTCTCCATGATGAAACTTTTAATACCACACTGTGAAACATTCCTGACAAAGCAATAACATTTCCATGGAACAAAGCATTTGATGGACCCTCCACCAGAAAAGTTACATAATGCACTTGTAATATTCTAGAGACAAATACTGACTAGTGTTGTCAAAGATACTGAAAATCAGATACTCATCAATACTAAAACTTGTATCACAACTAGATACACATTCACAGGTCAGAAATGAAGCTTTCCTGAATAATTTTAGAATGATGTTGAGCTGTATCAGAACAAGTATAAGAGCACATAGACTAGTATACACCCATGGACCCCTGGGGGAGTACACAGATATAAGTACACATGGGAATAGAAAAGAAAGTACTATGATTTAATGAAAATCACATTCTCTTGACTACTGAGTATCAAGTGTATTCCTTAGCATTGATTCAACCAGCACAAAACTCAACTTGAGTCATTGAAATAACATTCTTTTTAGCAGTGCCTTGGGTAAGTGTTGTTTTAGCATCACACCCACATTCGCCAGAGCAGAGGGAGAGCCTACAGTGAAACAAATCAACTGTTTTTCACCATTTCTCTCATTCCATTGGTTTAAGTGACTCCAAAACACAGCAGAGGAGCAGCTGAGAGCACACACGCTGCCATGGACTGTTATTTCCAGATTGTTTTCAACCCGGGGTCAATTTAAAACATGCATATTTTTTTTCAAACAGCTCTGGGCATATTATTATAGTAATATAATGTATGCACAAAATACCTTCAGAAACGGAATTAAACTATTTGCAGAGGTCCAAACATAGCAAGTATTACTCTAAAAGTGCTCTATAATTAGATGCACAAAGCAGACATGCATTGATCTTATTTTCACACTGTTTTTTAAAGCAAGAAGCAAAACAGTTTTTACTTAAAGGTCCTACATCACACAAAATGGATTCTTGTGAGCTTTAAGCCATGTTATAATGCTGTTTTGTTTCATTCACACATGTTTGAGTAACCCTTTCTTATTAGTCTAGTATCTAGTCTATGTTTACATATCCAAAGTATGTTTACATATCCATATCCAAAAATATTTTTCAAGTTAACAGCTACTTTTTACTTTCACGTCGGTAGAGATTGGCAATTCAAACGATTACGGTGTATTGAGTTTAAAAACACAGTGGGGCACTTCCTGTATTAACACACACACAATTTGGAACAGAGTGGTTTCTGTTTGAGAGAAGAACTCAGCCTAAATCTGCAGGGTTTGTGTGTTAAACGTGTGTGAATGAAACAAAACACAACTCCAGGTCTGTTTGTGATGAGGAAACAACATTAGAACATAGATGAGAAAATAGTGTAAGATGGGTCCTTTAATTACATTTACTGGTACAGTGAAGAAAAAGGCTGTGTGTATCAATGACAGGAAGTGCAGGTAGAATTGCTAAGTTGTATAAAGCAGGAAGACGGAAGGCCATCCACTTCTATGATACGATCTTAAACGTATCTAGTGCCGCCATTGTTTTCTATAGCCTGCACAGACGCATGGGGAGCACCCAAAACAGCAAACACAGCAGGCTCCTGACGGTATGTCTTTTATTTCGCTCACAGAAGACATGTAAAGAAAAATATTTCAACAGACACAAAGGAAGGTGCAGGAAAAAACAAAACAAGCCAAAAAAAAAAAAGCTTATATTAAAGGGCCCATATTGTGCTATTTTTGATCTACTGTATGTTATTGTGTTTCCTCATCACAACCATAACTGGAGTTGTGTTTTGTTTCATTCACACATGTTTAACACACAAACCCTGCATAGTTAGACTTCTCTCAAACAGTAGACCCTTCATTCCACCTTGTGATGTCATGTGGTAATACAGGAAGTGCTCCAGTGTGTTTTTTTCAACTTCATACACCTTCACTGCAATTACTGGATATTTTCATCCCTGAAATTGCCAATCTCTACTGAACAAAAGGTATAGGTAGCTGTTAACTTTAAAACTACCACTTCATGACATCACAAGGTAGAACAGAGCATTTTGAGTTTTAGAGATGTAAACAGCCCAATAATGCAGAATTACTCAAACATGTGTGAATGAAACAAAACAGAACTCCGGGTCTGTTTTTGATAAACATTACTACATTATAACATGGCTTAAAGCTCACAAGAATCAATTTAGCATACTATGGGACATTTTTAAGAAAGCCCGTAAGAAAAACTGTAATAAAATCTTGCTGTTTCACCCAGTCCTACAAATAGCATCTCGCAAAGCTCTTCGCTGTCACATCTTTTATCTCGGTGCCGTATATTTAATGAAACATGGACACTTTGAACGGTCCCTTCACTGTTGACACAACCGGCACCTCCGCTCAGCCTTGTCATCCTGCTCCAAAGACTTCCTCATCCATAAAACATGAGCCACTGCTTTAAACCACTCCACCACTATCGCGGCACTATTACTCAATTAGTCCAGTCCACTTCAGATACGCAGACTTGTAAAAACTAGTCAAATGTGACAAATTGAGAGGGCCCAGTGAAGAGAAGGAACATCTCCAGAGCTGAGTGTAAAAGGTTGCTTCGTTTAATAGGCTGCTAGTAATTAGGAAAAGAATTAAATCAGAAGTTGGGCTTGAATAGTCAAAACTTATGCGGTAATAAAAAGAGTTTGTTCAAATTATTGCTCAAATTCACCTGATTTATGGTAATTATTTGCTTTCAAAGGTCCACTGGTGGTTCATTCTTGCACGGCTGAGTGGAATGAAAGTCAAATATCTGAAAAATAGCTAAATCAGTCCACATCATTTATTTCTAGTATTAAAACAACTTCATTAAAAAAAAAAAAAAAAAAAAAAAAAACACTGTAATTGTGTAATTTCTCATTATTCACCCTTCACCGGTTTCGTTTTGGAGCTTAACATGCAAAATTGGGAAAACTTTCTTTCCCGATTAAAAACATAAAATCATTGCTCAACAGAGACTGAATTGGAGCTATAATTCCTAAATTTAAAAAGGCCTTTGACAAAACATAGTAAATAGGTCACAATCTAGTATCAATCCCACATCTTCACTCTGGGAGTCCCCCAGGGTTCAATATTTGGGCCTACGTAATTTTCGTTTTAGTCCTTCCTCTGGTCCATCCAAATATTTTTATCCAAATGTATGCATATTATATTGTCCTTTACACTTCAGCTAAGATTTAGACCATTCTTAAACTATCAAGGGAAAAGTCTAATTCTGTTCTATTTGTGTGATTTTTTTCAGTAGTGATACTTTTATTTATGTTTTATTATTGAGTATCTGGGTATTGGCAACCCTACAGGCATTATTACCTGCTACTTTCTATCTAAACCAATGTCATTTAAATGCATTCTCTCCCCTTTTTCCTCCTGTTGTTTCAGTTACCACTTCTCTACCGCAGCAGCAGAACCTATACTTATCAATCTCTCCTTCACCACTGACAGCTCCACCATATAAACAATCCATCCATTCATTAAAAATGCATAACAGCAAAGTTGCAGAGGTGTGCAGTGCTCAGTTCTATTTAATCATGTACATGCAATAGTACTCCTACAAAGTACAGTTATAAAGGTTGTGGTTCCTCTTCCCACTGTAAGTCTACAAGTGTCAAAAGCTTTATGTTGACAATATGAAATCATCTGAACATTTGTGTTTCTTGTAGCACTCATTCAGATATGATTTAATTTATCTAATTTTTATGGTCAATGATCCTTTGAAAATACCAGATTTTGTGCATTATTTAGTAGAGATGTAACAATAGCTGAAATATTGTGATATCGTGTATCGTTAAATAATCTCAATAATATCGGAGGCCATCACAACATATCGAATTACTATTAGTTTCTTTGCTTAAATTAAAAGTTATGGTGATTTTGATGGCTTTCTTTGTGATATGAATGTATTTCTTATTTTGTAAAGCACTTTGAATTATTTTGTGAATGAATTGTGCTATACAAATAAACCCGCCTTGCCTTGCCATGGTGCAGCAAAAAAAAAAAAAACAGAGGGAACTACATAGACCGTGATCCTTAATTATAACTGTTACAAAGCACTTTTAAGTCTTAATTCTTCATATTATAAGAGTACCAAAGGCTTTTCAAAGCTTTTAAAAAGGAAAAGGTAGCATATTCACAATTTTGTAAACCTCAAAATATCGCAATAAATATCGAACCATGAGATGCATATCGTATCAAGGGATTTTGTTTCATTACATCCCTATTATTTAGGATTTATCCTTCCAATTACTTCAGATGTTATGTCTAGACAGTCTCTCACTACACTCCTTCGGTGTACTTTTCTTTATTTCTGGGACCACTACTTTCTACCACTTGAGAGTACTTAATAGTTGAAGTAATGGTACTTGTTTAGCTACTCTACCCAGCTCTGTAATACTTTCCTGGCTAAAATATATATTGAAACACCAGGAGGAGGCCCCAGGGAAGACCCAGGACACGCTGGAGGGACTATGTCTCTCGGCTGGCCTGGGAACGCCTTGGGGTCCCCCCGGAGGAGCTGGAGGAAGTGTCCGGGGTGAAGGAAGTCTGGGAGTCCCTGCTTAGACTGTTGCCCCCGTGACCCGGCCCCGGATAAGCGGAAGAAAATGGATGGATGGAAATATATATTGAAACACATGATTACACTTTATTGAATGAATAGCTTGATTCATTCTCACAGATAATGAAAGCTTAATTATATTTTTAATTATTTCTAGTGCGTTTAGTTAGTTTCTTGTAATACACGCCATGTTTTTACCGCCTGCTCCTGTCAGTTCACACTCTAGTACGTCTTCTTCTTCTTCTATATATATTTTCCCTCCCTGATTGTTGGCCCACAATGCAAAATCAATACAAATAGAGACTGCAAAGACGGGAGAATGCTGGAACTTGCAATTTCACAGCGGATTGGACAGCAAGGAGCTTTTTCTGATGCAACAATGAAAAACGGCTCAGACCAACCAACCTCAGCAGACACAGTTTACGTCTACCCGTCTGACTCATGGTTTTCATTAAAGTTGGGATGAATTTTTAATGTAGAAAATGGATTATGGGAGTCAGAAAAACTACATTGCAAGGTGTGGACGGTGTAAGGGAGTGTAATGGGTTTGATTTAGTGCAGGACATGGCGTATCGGTGAGTTTTGCAGGTGGAAATTTTGCTGCAAATTTGCATAGCCACTTCTGCAAGTAGTTTCATGTGAGCCAGGAAAGGAGAAAATCACAGAGGAACAGAGCATACTTGTGTATTTATGAATAATGATGAGCCAGGAGTTTATATTTTCAAATGCAAGCCTGGAAGTTGTACAATGATTTAATTTATGCAAAGAACACTAAGCAGAGAAAAAGAAAGTATGCGTGTTCTGTAACGTGTAAGCCATAAGGGAAAATGTGTTTTAATTATGTGAACTGCCTGAGTCTGTTAAAGGAATCAGCCTCTCAGTTCTTGTATAAAAGTCACATACTTACAGTACATACATGGTGTTGTGTGTTTTTAAATGCATGTCATGATTCACAAAAGAATAAAGTGGTGCTTATATGTTTGAAATAATCTCACATAGTTTGAATGACAAGTTTTGGATGAGGCTTTAAACATCTTAGTATTGTTGATGTTTGAGGTGCCTTCATGCCTTGTGACATCATTAAGTGGTAATCCAGGAAGTTATTTAACTTGCTAAATATTTAGTTAGTTGCTGTCATTTACACAAATTTTCACAGGAATGCGTTACACAACTGCATTATCCAAAAATGCTATTAAGTATTAGTAACTAAATGACACTGGTTATCTAATTGTAGTTAGAGCTGAATCATTGCTTCCGCTGATGGTGACTATATGTCCTGAAATCTTCTCAGTATTTATGTATTTCAACTTATAAATCATGACAGATCAATAAATAAAGCACATCAAAGACCTTTAAACACTCCATCATCTGAATGCTTAGAATGTTCCACAGTAAGGCATTAATCTTTTTCTTCTTGCAATATTTAATTACAGGTTATTTTTATTACAAACGTGTATTTTTACTGTGAGCTTCATCACCTCCCCACAGATCTGACCTCTAAATGAACCTGGTGGTGTCACTTGAGACAGATCAGTTTAATGCCATAGTGTGCGACATTCCAAACAAAGCAGTAACATCTCCATAGAGACAGGAAGCAGGTGGGTGATCCTCCAACAGAAAAGTTATAGTGCATATTTTAGTACACAAAAGCATTTTTATTTCTTGGTTTTCTATACACATAGTTTGAGTTAAAAATACAGCAAAGCACAAGAGTCCTGTTAGTCCAAATGTGAGTCAGAGTAAAATATACGCCCTCCTGCAGCCTCCCTGGACCTCGCATAAGGCCACATTGTACCTCAGCGAATTCCACACGCCAAAAAACTCTGTCTGGGGTCTCCTCCCAGAAACCTCTTTACCAAGGGAAGGAGAGAGGGAGGAAGAGAAAGAGGGAGAGAGGGAGTGAAGGAGAGAGGGAGGGAGAGAGAGGGGGGAAAAGGAGAGAGGGAGCAGGAAAAGAAGGAAAATGGCAGGGTGAGGGAAGGGGGATAGGTGATGAAGGAGAGATAGGAGTAGGGAGAGAGAAAAGATGGGAGGGAGGGAGAGAGAGGGGACAGAAGAAGGATGAGAGAGAGAGGGGGAGAATGGGTGGGAGAGAGAGAGCGGGAAAAAGGAGGGGCGAGGAGGAAGAGATAGAAGGGAAAAGGAGAGAAAGAGAGAGAAGAAGGAGGGAGAAAGTGAAGGAGGAAGGCAAGAAGAGCGGGAGGGAGATATGGAGGGAGAGAGGAATGGCTGGTATTCCAAATGTTGTTCCCAGAGCTTATTTTCATCCTATCATCATGTTCTGGGACATAACACACAGTCGACCAATCAGAGCGCAGCGTGTCTGACTGCATCACCACAATCCAAACAACCATGAGAAACACACACAACTGGCAAATATTGTCTCCGAAATAATTTTTATTCTGTTTTTCACTTTATGTATCCAATTTAAGGCAAACAAAAGCAATAGGCAAGCTGTTCGACTTCTGTGGATATAAAAAATATATTTCAGAAAATATATATATAAAATGCCTATAGGTACAAGTACAATATTGTCATGATACTTACATTTTTTAACTCGATTTCGATATTAGTAAGGAATCCATACTCAGTACCGATTCTGATACCACGATGATACTATATTTAGAACACTAGAATGTGATTTTCAAAGTTAAATGGTAGTACTTTGATTTATATTCCCATGTGGTCTTATATCTGTGTAATCCCTCTGGTCCAGCTAGGTTCCATGGGCGTATACTTGAAAATTAATTATATTGTCCAAATAAAATCTCTTTATTATCATCGTGGTATCGTAATCGGTAGGCATATATTATTCTAAAGTAAGGCTGGACTAAGTTTTAATAGCGCTGTTCAATTAGTCTGTAAAGTTGTTATAGGTTTCTTCAGGGCTTGATGGCTTTCCTTTTTTTCTGAATAGAAATTAATGAATAAAAATGTTGTGTATCGGCTATAATGAGGACCTCAGGAAGAATATTGTCAATGCAACGACTAATTACAAAAAAACAGCAAATCAACAGGCGCGTTTCTGTCCAAACAGCAGCTTACCCACGTCCAATCAATGCGTCTGGAGCCTTAACTAAACCAATAGTGTCCCTGCCTGCCTCACGTAAGACGAATGGTGCCCTAGCGTAGTTTATCCGCTTTAATTAGACAAAAGTGGCCCCGGAAAACAACCGATTTATCACTAGAAAATCACTGCACTGTGCACAAACTTCGCGGCCGATCTCAGAATGCACAATGAGGAGCGGCAGGCGCGCTGGAGGAATGCGTAAAAAGGAAAAGTTGGCCAGGCACTCACCGCTCACTCGTGCCGTGTCTCTGTCCTCTTCCACGCACCTCACGCCGGTTGTAAAGCCACGCCAAACTTCCACACTTGTTGCCGCTGCGGGCTCTCCCTCTCTCACCCCGAGCCGTGCGTAATCCGCGGCAGTGGAGAGTACCAGGAGGAGTGGAGAGCGACGGTGTAATGGTGACATCTAGTGGAGAGACGGGGAACTGCAGTGATAAGAAATGGAACTGCAAATAGAGTTGGGTGTTTTGTGTATGTTTGATTAAAACTGTAGACTGGTAAGTGGTTGGATGTTAGCATATAGCCTTATATCGGTTGAATACCGATAAGTTTTCTGTCATTGTGTCCTTTTGCAAGACAGTTCGCCCATCTATGTGGTGTATGTGTGTCGTTGTGTATGTATCTGCGTGTGAGGCTGGGTGGGGTTGATGGGCTGGTGGTGGTGGTGGGATTGGCAGCCTCGTTTTCCATCAGTCTGTACCCCAGGGCAGCTGTGGCTCCATAATCTTATCACTGTTCAGAGAATGATGAAATCAGTGTAGAGCTTTGAGGGGCTTGCCAAACTCAGTATAAATGTAACGCTTTATTATTACGTGACCCTGAAATCCTTTAACATGTATAGTTATCTGCAGATAGCAGCCCTCAAAAAAGGGATTCTAGCAAAATCAACAAGATAATCAGAAAGTCAGTATGTTGTGAAGGGGGAGCAGGACTGTGATGTTAGAGGAGGGAGAACCACTCACAACTGTCACTCCCACCTGCTCCACAAGGAGCTGGGCAGCAGCGAGAGCAGGTCATGGAGTTTGACCTGTTTCAGTAATGAAAGTCAACTTGGAATAACTATTGATTACCAAGTTTGAGGCCTTTTCTTGAAGACTGCTTGGTTCTCTCAGGATGACACAATCTTGTGTGCACTTCAGGCCAAAGGGCACTGTGTTAAATCTATCAAATGGATTTCTGCTCATTTGTGTTTATTCAAACAGATGAATATCAGTGTAAAAGTAAGGAATAAAACCAAAGTGAAATGATTACATGCAACTTCTCTCCAGTAAGACAAGAAAACAGCAGACAGAAAGGGATGTCACCATTGGTGTTCATTGCACATAATCACAGAACATGGAATTATTGCTAATGGTCTCATGTGAAATGATCGCACATAGCCTAGTCAACAAGTAAAAAAGCCACACCTCAGGTGTAATTTTAAATATGAGCACAGCCCTGCACTGCTTGACATCAGCCTATTTCTCACCACAGTAACACAACAGCTGCCTGCACAAAAGGGCATATTTAAATGGACCTATTTAAATTCGCTAAAAAGCAGAAATTCATGACAAAGAGAAGATGTTCAACACACATGAGTGAGACCAAGCTTGAATAAATACACTATATTGCCAAAAGTATTCGCTCACCTGCCTTGACTCACATATGAACTTGACATCCCATTCTTAATCCATAGGGTGTAATATGACGTCGGTCCACCCTTTGCAGCTATAACAGCTTCAACTCTTCTGGGAAGGCTGTCCACAAGGTTTAGGAGTGTGTTTATGGGAATTTTTGACCACTCTTCCAGAAGTGCATTTGTGAGGTCACACACTGATGTTGGACGAGAAGGGCTGGCTCTCAGACTCTGCTCTAGTTCATCCCAAAGGTGTCCTATTGGGTTGAGATCAGGACTCTGTGCAGGCCAGTCAAGGTCATCCACACCAAACTCCCTCATCCATGTCTTTTGCTTTGTGCACTGGTGCACAGTCATGTTGAAGAGGAAGGGGCCAGCTCTAAACTGTTCCCACAAAGTTGGGAGCACGGAATTGTCCAAAATCTCTTGGTAAACTGAAGCATTCAGAGTTCCTTTCACTGGAACTCAGGGGCCAAGCCCAACTCCTGAAAAACAACCCCACACCATAATCCCCCCTCCACCAAACTTTACACTTGGCACGATGCAGTCAGACAAGTACCGTTCTCCTGGCAACTGCCAAACCCAGACTCGTCCATCAGATTGCCAGATGGAGAAGTGCGATTTGTCACTCCTGAGAACACGTCTCCACTGCTCTAGAGTCCAGTGGTGGGGTGCTTTACACCACTGCATCCGACCCTTTGCATTGCACTTGGTGATGTATGGCTTGGATGCAGCTGCTCAGCCACGGAAACCCATTCCATGAAGCTCTCTACGCACTGTTCTTGAGCTAATGTGAAGGCCACATGAAGTTTGGAGGTCTGTAGCGATTGTCTCTGCAGAAAGTTGGCGACCTCTGCACACTATGCGCCTTAGCATCCGCTGACCCCACCCCGTCAGTTTACGTGGCCTACCACTTCATGGTTGAGTTGTTGTCGTTCCCAATCACTTCCACTTTGTTATAATACCACTGACGGTTGACTGTGGAATATTTAGGAGTGAGGAAATTTCAAGACTGGACTTGTTGCACAGGTTCATCCTATCACAGTACCACGCTGGAATTCACTGAGCTCCTGAGAGCGAGCCATTCTTTCACAAATGTTTGTAGAAACAGTCTGCAGGCCTAGGTGCTTGATTTTATTCACCTGTGGCCATGAAAGTGATTGGAATACCTGATTTCCATTATTTGGATGAGTGAGTGCATACTTTTGGCAATATAGTTTATGTAAAAGGCTATGTGACCACATGACAAGCACTCTCACCTCACAGCTAGACAGTCCATGACTCTATCTATCTATCTATCTATCTATCTATCTATCTATCTATCTATCCATCCATCCATCCATCCATCCAAAAAAGGCACCGTATGCATATAATTAGGCCATCCTCCAGGGCAGCCATATCCCACTGCCCAGTGCCCACACACTGAACTAATCGCTTAGTCTTACCTAACTGTTTGGGCACATGTCAAAATCCGGGGTGCTTGTTATTATGTCAGGACAGTGAAATGCCGTGTGACCCTGCCCGGGGAAAAACGATTCCCTTCCCTCATTTTGATTGAATAAACTTTTATCGCATTGTTTTAGGTTAGACCTTAAGACAAAACCATAGTGTCCAGCTATAGAAAGCCTTTAAACTGCAGAAAATGTGAACTTTAACTCGTTTAATCTGGGACACATTCTGCACCAGAACACCACCCCGCAGTGCACGCGCCCTGGCTGGCTGCTGTGAGGGCCGCGCGCTCCCGCCGCCGCCGCTGTCACACACGTCCACGCCGCCTCACGTGCTCCTGTGTGCCGTATATAAACGCCCCGGTCCCGGCCTCATCATGTCCAGCGCATCCCCGGACAAACGCCGAAAGATGGAGTCTGCGCTCAGCCAGCTCAAGCACTACACCGTGGTGGTGGCGGACACGGGCGATTTTAACGGTAACTGCGCTGAAATCCCCCCGGCTAATGCGGCCGGGCTAACGAGCTAACCCTAAGTCTAAGCCTCCGGGAAGCGTGGAGCGGTACTGGGACTAATGTCAATGACCGCGGAGTCAGTTCACCGGGAGGCGGTGTTTTTAACGCGAGCTGCGGCTCACGCTCTTTCTGTTAGCCCGCTAACGCTAGCATGCTAACTTTCGGCTAACACATTGCAGATACTTGCTGCTGTTTGTTAATAAGCTCATAAGAGGATTTCTTGCTATTTTTATCCCTTTTGGACCACTTTGCTTACCACTATGGCTCATTACAATGTCGTGCTGCATATCCTAACTCAGTCCAACTGTCAAACCTCCAGCCTGTGCGGTAATGACAACAGGTTGATGGAGTTTTCCTCTAGTAAAACAGTGTAAAGCTTTAGAAAGACGAAAGGCATAAATGCATTGTGCGTGTGGTTTCCGTGTGTGTGCTCATATGAAACAATAGCAGAAGGTCAGGTTTGTTTGTCAGCGCAAGTGAATGAGGAACAGTAAGTGCATTATTATGGCTGTGATGTAAAGCAGAGCTCCTGTCCCCTGTCTCTGTCCACTCAGGATGACAGGACAGAATCCCGTGTGCACTCAGCCTTGTCATGCAGTTATGTTATTCTGTTTGTGTCAGTTTAGTGCACATCTACATTTAGCAAAGTACTTCATAATAATAATAATATTAATATTAATATTAATAATAATAATAATAATAAATATTATTTTTTTATTATTAATATGACAATAATAATAATGATGCAGATTTGTGGACAGAGAAGACAATACTGCTGTGAAAATGAATACCGCGATTTTTGTATCGAGTATCATAATGTTAATGAGTAGCACCGCTGGTCGACTAAATACATTCTTGGTCGATTAAAGACGTGTTGCCAATCGATTTAGTTGAGCAAAAATGGGCGTGGCAAAATATCTAAAGAAATATTCTGTATCTCTGTATCAGACCCAAACTGCACTCATGAGATCTGCACAGAAGTTCATGCAAAAACAACTATTTATGCAGAAATACTTGGAAACACTGTGTATATGCAAATGCTTATTAAAGTCATTTCTGCTGCTGTTCAAAAATCCTTCTAATCTAAATGGTCAACTAATACAAATTCAAGTTACCTAAGATGTTTTTTTTGTCTTGAGTACCTCCTATTACTTGTGTTTCTTTAATAATAATAATTTAATAATAACTAGTGCATTTCCACTTGTTCTAACTATTATATTTTCTTATTTAAATAATAATGCCAAAAGTATCCTACTGAAACATTGTTAATAATGTACAACAAAGACCGTTATACATTAAAATACCATTCAATGTCAGCTTTCTTTTTAAATCTGAAATGATTTCAAGTGCCCCCTGGCAAGTGCTCACACACCCCTAAGGACCTACAGCCCTAATAATCAAATATCGGAAGTAATATTTTGGCAATCCCAACAGAAAAAAAACAAACGTTTGTTTGTTCCTTTTATTATTTATCGGCTTGTTTTGCAGCAGTATGATATAGCGCCGACCTGCTGGTCTTTTAGTCGACTCTAAACTGTTCTACATCTCTATGTATCTGAGCCAGTCTGCACTCTCAAGACGATACCTGCTGACTTTCACTTAAATCTCAATACTTCCTTCCATTCAGATGATTTTCCCTTTGTCACTTGTTCCATTGTTACCCTGCGCTGCTGAATGTCCATGTATATATTACTTTATTACTTTCTCTGGGTATATTGAGAAGTAATTAAGCCCAGATTAGAGAGGGCAGATTTTGAACGCAGGTCTCCAAATGTCATGGAATACTATTGAATAGCTGGTTTGTACAGTTACTTCCTCACTCGTGGTTGACTGGTGGTGGCTCATTACTACACTGTAAAAACCCAGATCTTACCCAACTGTTCTGTCCCCTTACAAAACCCTGCTCCAGCCTGATTGAATATTCTGTCAGCACTGCTATTGACTGCATACTTCATGCAATGGAGGAAGATGAGGCCAATTCCCTTTATAGATGTGCCCAGTTAAGGACTAACTCTGTCAAATTAAGTAGTACATTGCTTTCTGTATAAGTTAAGTTAGTTACGCCTGACTGACCTGGACGTTGTACTCCCTTCAAAAACCCCTCACAAGTTAATATTTGCAATATGTAGTGTCCAAAAGTAAAATTTCTGCTAACCGGCAGTATGGATTCTTGGTGAATTTCACTATTGAACATTTTTCTCAAACGGTTGGTGAACATGTCAGTACAAACTTTGTCCAGCAGGGGGTGTGTGAGTTCCACCAGTGCCATCAATCACACGATGAGCGAACAGTTGAATCTTGTTGTAGACACTGGCCTTTCACTTCACTATTGGCCAAGCGGGCTGATATTTGTACTCTTTAGTGTATTGGCTGTTGGCTTTAAATGTCCAACTGATATTCAGTGTTGATATAGTAAAGAATAGGCATAAAACTTCATTTGAGAAACCTGCACAAACCACGACCTTGCAGTTCTCTTAAAGGTTTGTGATACAAAAGGGCTGTGGAACGTGATTTTTGTAGTGAATCTAAATGACAGAATTTGGGGAAAATCAATAATCAAAATTGGCCCAAAAATATAGGCCATTGGTTGGTCTGGATTCCAAATTATTGGTGTTGGCCATGAAAAAAAACATGTCTGTCTGTACCTTTTCCTTCTGGAGATTCTAGTTTACCACTGTGCTTCACTATTTAGACATTCACCTCCTCACCAATGGAATTCCTTTAGTCCTTTTGTATCCTAGTAAGTTCTGCACTGTATGTTTTTCTTAATATCAATTTTTATTTTTTTTTTGCATTTCGTTTTAGTTTTTTTTTTTTTTCTAAAAATAGAATAAATGTTCTTGCAGAGCCATAGGGTCCTTTACGTCAACACCAGGTAAACTGATGCAAATTCCTTTTGTGCTAAAAATAGCACAAAAGGAAGAATGTTTTTTTTTTTTCATAGACAATGTTGACTTTGTTTAGTAAAACCACAATGGCCAGTGTAGGGCAGATTTTTCCCCAATTCCCCCCAGATGATCCAAAATGAAATTGCAATGTACTATAGTTACAGATCGACTGATATATATTTTTTTCATGGCCGATGTTGATACCGATTGTTTAGAATCCATATCAGCCAATCAGCGATTAGCTACGCTGATATTTTGGGCTATTGGTCCATCTCTAGTTTGAGTGCACTGCTCTGTGCTCTATATCTCGGCCAGTCAATAGTTCTGTATCACTAGGTTTAATACTGGTTCTAGGCCTCTGAATTCCCACTTTGATTTGTGACGCAAGGAAGTATGGCAGCATGTGTATTGTAGAATACATTTAGAACTTTTCAGGTAAATGTTAGGGCTTTTTACTTTATATCTGTCATGATAATAAGGCTACTGTATATTGACTTATTATGTACTTTTTCTTGTGATTAAGATTGTCATCCATCCATCCATTTTCTCCCGCTTAATCCGGCTGGGTCGCGGGGGCAGCACACTGCCCATTACTCTGTGCACCAGACCCAGACCCCTATGAACCCCTCTGCAGGTGGTGAGCCCACAGGAGGGAGGAATTCCTTGATGGTCCTTGACTGTATACTGTTCATAGGGGTGTTGCATGTTTTTGGTTGATGGGGGTACTCCGGGTACTCCGGTTTCCCCCCATCAACTAAGATTGTCAAATGTATTGAAAATCAGGTACCAATCAAAACTAGATGCTCATTTGACCAGGTATAAATAAAAACTTTTCCTGAATAGTTTTAGAATGATCTTGAGCTGTATCAGAACAAGTATAAGAGCACAGAGACTAGTATACACCCATGGAGCACTGTTGAACCTATCTGGACCGCTGAGGGATAACACAGATTTAACATGACTTAATAAAATCAAAAGTATTATTATTACTACGATTTAATGTTGAAAGTCACATTCTATCTATTGTGTAAAGTGCTTTTATTATCATTGTGGTATAGAATATCAGGTCTGTTCCTTAGTATCGAAATGTTAGTGTTGTGACTTTACATTTCTGATTGGTAAATATCTTTTTCTAAGTCCTAATGTGTTTTCCTAATTGTTTTGCAGCTATTGAGCAGTACAAGCCTCAGGATGCCACCACAAACCCCTCTCTCATTCTCGCTGCTGCCAAGATGCCAGCCTACGAGCAGCTGCTCGACCAAGCCATCAAGTATGGCACTGCCAAAGGAGGGTAGGTTCAGCTCGCACATTTGCTTTAAACTACAGCTCAAATGAAAATGTATTTCTCATAATGTAAAAAATGTGTCCATGTCGCCATGTTAGCAGAAGCTCAGGGTAGGACTGGGAGATATATTGATACTTTTTTTTTCTCTTTTCTTTTGATTTTCAGTTTTATTTAGTCTTTTCAAAAGCGAACTTTGTTTACAGACTTATAATCGGTGCCAAACAACATGCTTTTACTGACAGATGACTGGCTATGGACCTGTTGATTTAAAAGACCCTACAATATCATTGACGATTAGACATGACTGAATCTTGATCTTTTCTCAATGAATTTCCCAGCCCTGGCTCAGGTTAAAATGGTTCTCCTTATGTAACCAAACACAAGTATAAATGTACCCTTGTGCCTTTGTGCAGGTCTGAGGAGGAGCAGGTGGCACACACTATGGACAAGCTCTTTGTGAGCTTTGGGCTGGAGATTCTCAAGAAGGTCCCAGGCAGGGTCTCAACAGAAGTGGACGCCAGGTCAGTTCCAACATTCCCTTTCAATTAGCTTTAACGTGGACATTTTTATTGTCAGTAGTTTCACTAATTGCTGGTATGTGTCTGTTGTCACCTTGCAGATTATCTTTTGATAAAGATGAGATGGTAGCCAAAGCCCTGAGGCTCATTGCTTTGTATGAGGAGGCAGGCATAAGCAAAGAGCGTGTCCTAATCAAGCTGTCATCAACATGGGAAGGAATCCAGGCCGGCAAGTATGTATCAGTACAGTAGTGACATTCACCTGCATTTTCAGTCCCGTTTGTTTCACTTCATTTTTACACAACTCAACAGCGTATTATTTGGAAAATACAAATGCATAGTACAGTGGCTTCTGTTAGACTGTTAGGACATTAAAATGAAATCTGTCCGACTGTCCAGTGCACACTACACATCTTGGTGCATCTATACCCAGCCCAAATCTGTTTGGTCTATGTTGCACAGAGGCTCTCCTTGCTTGTCCATAGTACCTTAATTGTGCTCCCCGCCCTGAAGAGTGTGTTAAAGACAAAAGACACAGCCAGAAGGCCTGCAAACGGATAGTGTCAATCAAGAATCTCATGGCTGTGCAATACAGACATTTGAGTAGAATTATTGGGGAAGGGACATGAATACCATAAAAATCATGTACTCAGTAAAAGACCATTCATGGTTCATTAGTTTTAGTCACGGTGTTGGGACACCGCCATACATAAACTAATGATTACTTAGGATAAATATTCCAAATAGGTCTGAATATTTATCCTAAGAGAGAGCCAAAACTTGTCTTGAAAGAGATGTACCAACAGGCAGAAGGATTTGAGGAATGCAATAAATGACTTGTGTACCTGGTCAGTGTGCCTCGGATCCTTCTACCTATTGGTAGAACTCTTTAAAGGCAAGTTTTGGCTCTCTTGGTATATGTTCACATCCTCGAAGAGCACCTGACGTTTTCTACACAGTTCCTGACCCAGTGAAGCACTTCCTTCCTTACCTGCCTTATAGGTCTGAATATTGTTGGACTTGATTGTATATTATAAAGTGTGGATCCTTGTTGTGTGTCTGTTGCAGAGAGCTGGAGGAGAAACATGGCGTCCACTGTAACATGACGCTGCTGTTCTCGTTTGCTCAGGCAGTGGCCTGTGCTGAGGCTAAGGTCACCCTCATCTCTCCTTTTGTAGGCCGCATCCTTGACTGGTACAAGGAGAATACCGAGAGCAAGAGCTACGAACCCCACGAAGACCCAGGTAAACCTGCTGTTTTAATGGGCTTTACAATTCTGTTTTCAAAGTCATCATTCATCCTAGTATCCTCCTAGCAACAAATACTAAAACTTGTATCGAACCTAGATACTCATTTGAGCAGGTATCAATACTAAAAGTCATTTGTGGGACAGAAATGAGCCTTGCCTGAATAGCTTTAGAATGATCTTGAGCTGTCCCGTGGACCACTATGGAACCTACCTGGACCACTGATGGATTACACCGATATAAGGCCACATGGGAATAGAAAAGGTACTATGATTTTAATGTTGAAAATCACATTCTGTTGTTTAAATAAAGAGGTGTTTTGTTTTTTTTTAATTATTATCATCCTGGTATTGGATTTTGTATTGAGTCCATCCTTAGTATTGAAATCTAGTATGAAATTTTAGTATCATGACAACACTAATGCGTGCTTATGTGTCCACCCTGGCAACAGGGGGAGCTCCAACAAGTGTCTGAACAAAATAAGTACATGCATTAGATCAGGGGTCTCCAACCTATAGCTCAGGAGCTACCAGTAGCTCACCAATTCCCGAATTATATGCATTGCTGAATAATGAAATTTTGGTTAATTGAATGACTGTTACCATTGTAAATGTATCATTTTGATGCCTAACTTTCTGTAGTAATAAATTGTTTTATATTATCTAACTGTACCCCATCTAAGGCCGTGGCTCTTTTATATACTCAGTTTCTTGCAGCCGCTAAAATGAGTAGCTCTCTGGTATTTTCGTTTTGTAAAGATAGCTCACTGGAGGAAAAAGGTTGGAGACCCCTGCATTAGGTGATTAACCTACTGAACATCTGATAGATCTGTGTAACACTCGAGTTGAATTCTACACATTTCTCAATCTGGAATGGCTCTTGCTTAAAGCGATCTGAAAGTTCAAACTGATAAGTCAAAGTGTCAGCCGAGCAAACCTTTGTCCAGTAGAGTTGAGAGGAAAGCAGATCCCTTTGGCCATGTTTGCTTTGGTTCATTTGGGCGCTTCACCTTTGGATTATCAGATGATGGCAGCTGTCTGAAACTGGCAAATATCGTCTATCTCTATTACATACTTTCCTGTGTATGTGAAATTGGAGGGCACTAGTACTACTGTTCAGCAGGTTCAAGATACATTTACATTGAGTGGTGTCCTGTGCAGCACAGACAGGAGATGACTAAACCCAAGTTTCCTAAGATCTTAAGCTTTCATGAATTTAGATTTATTGATGTGGGATGTATTATTCTTAAAGTATGGAGCTACTGAATAGGTGTTTTAGCAAATGACTGCCTTGAGGTCTAATGGGTATGGTATGCAGAGTCCATTCTCCCTGAGCTGATGTAATGTAGTTTGCTCAGAACTGTTTCTTCATCACGTCTGACTTCCTCTGTAAAGTGTTGAAAACACCAGTGCTCTTCTTGTCAAACTGACTAAATGAGGATGTTTACCTGTTGTCTTCACTTCATGTGGAAATGCAGCCAAGATCCAAATAAATGCAATGTTACATATGTGTTGAAATATCAGTTTATGGCAAAAAAAGGAGAAAATTTAATTTGTCAACTGGACATAGTTTATTTGGTTGAATACGTTTCGCAGCTCATCCAAGCTGCTTCTTCAGTTCTCCTTTTTTTGCCATGGATTCTACCTGGACGACTGAGGGATTTTACATACATATCAGTTTATATTATTTTAAATGATTTTGACACAGCTCAGCAGCCTCAATGCACACTATTTCATTCATGATTTATAGTGGATTGGAGAAATGGCTGGCTACTCCAGAGGGTTAAAAAGGGCAAAGATGTTTATTGACCATATGAGTGAAGAAGTAAAATGTGTTTATTAAACTTTGTCACAGAATATGATCCTGGTAAACTCATAAATGGATTCTGTTTTGTAATGTTGTGTGGCCTTCTATGACCTGTGGGATATTCCATCGAAGTCACTCTAGGCTTATCCTGAAATCCTGAGCTGAAACTAGCTTCATCTCCAGTTTAAACCTCAACTTGTTTCAAGTCTGACCAAAGCTAACTCAGGCCTGAAGTTTAAGCTGCACTTTGTGTGCGCTCATATGGACTCTGAGAAGGCCAGATCAATGGAGTTTGATTTGGGCCACGGTACTTTTCCGGTCATGCTAAAATGAGGAGCAAGAGGAAAGACACGACTCCCTCTCCTCTCCTGTTCGCTCCCCCTCCTCTTCCAGTCGCTCTGCGGGTAGAGAGGAGGCAGAGTGCGGAGCCTGGTTAATGTGCCCAGAGAATGAAGTTGCCTCACCCCTTCCCGATGCGCGGTAGTACGTGTAGAGCTTAAGTTCAGCTGTGCATAAAAGTGAAGCTGTAATGGAACTCTTCACATGTAGAAACGATAAACTTCATGCCAAGGAATCTGACAGAGAGCGAGAGATGAGGGATTGAAGAGACAGACGTGATGAAGGAGCAAACACAGAACCCACTGTCATCCTCAGTCCAAACCAGCGTCTGTGTGTAAAAGCTCCACTGCCCCTCATGACAGCCATTTGTGCAAGATCATTTTAATTAAATAATGGCCATAGGCTTTTATTTGGTTTGTGCCTTTTTGATGAGTGCAGCGTCCGCACACATGTGTTGCATGTGTGGGAGCTTGTAAAAGTCTGAAGCAACACGTGACTAATAAGTCACTTTTTAAACTGCATCAGACAGAGACAGGTGTGAGTGCACGTGCTGAAACCTTTGACTAAACTGTTTCTTTAGACATTCTTGGAGACAGAGCTAAAATAATCTTAACAGTTAGCCTGGTCCTGACCAGGTTTGTGCTTGGGTGCTTGTTACTGCGGCAATTCAGCGCTACCTCTGGTAATTCACTTTGGTGGAACGGAACTGAGGATTTGACAAGCCCTGATTGCCCAAATAAGCCAGGCTTTCACTTTAGCTCGATTCATGGAATACCCCCCTTGTGTATATGTGCTATAATTAAGCCTATTTAAAGTCCATTGTCTCAAACTGGTAAAGCTTCATTTTTGTGCCAAACCACAGATGACATGTTTCAATACATCGCTCACTTTACCCTTCCTTTTGTTTTTCCCAGGTGTGATCAGCGTCACTAAGATCTATAACTATTATAAGAAGTTTGGCTACAGCACCGTGGTGATGGGAGCTTCCTTCAGAAACACAGGCGAGGTGAAAGCCCTGGCAGGCTGCGACCTCCTCACCATCTCCCCCTCTCTGTTAGCCGAACTCAGCCAGGACCACAGTGCTGTCCCACAGATGCTCGATGTGGACAAAGGTAATTCCCCGACACCTGTCCTCCTGCAGAACCCTGGGCACCTCCCAAATACTTAATCCATTTTAAACTAAATCAGATGTACTCACAGCGCCCTCCTAAACCTACTACCACATATGAAATCATTTTGTCTCATCGATGATACATTTGTACTTAAAAGTCCTATATTACTCAAAATTGACTCTTGTGAGCTTTTACCCATTTTATAATTCTGTTACCTCATCAATAACATACAGGTCTGGAGTTTTGTTCTGTTTAATTCATACATGTTTGAGTAACGCTGCATTATTAGTCTATGTATATCTGGAATTTCCAGTATTTACTGAATTTAAGGTAAAAAGTATCTGTTAACTTAAACTATTGTTTCATGACATCAGAAAGTGGAAAAGAGCATTTTGAGCTTTGGAGCTATAGACAGACTAGTGATAAAGGTGTGTGATGTGTGTGAATGAAACAAAACACAACTTCTGGTATGTTTTTGATGAGGTAACAACATTCTACCATGGCTTGAAACTCACAGGAGTCAGTTTTGTGTTTGTATAGGACTTTTAGTCAATATTGTGGTTTTGAGTTAACAAATTGTACAAGATCTACATGTGGTTTTAGTTTATTTCTAAGTAAAAAGTGAAATCCTGTAAGTTGTCTCATGGTCACTTGTGTGGGAGCATGGCTCTTAACGCTCGGCTGTTTTGCAGCTAAGGCCTGTGACCTGGAGAAGATTCACCTGGACGAGAAGTCTTTCCGCTGGCAGCACAACGAAGACCGCATGGCTGTGGAGAAACTGTCTGACGGCATCCGCAAGTTCGCCGCAGATGCCATCAAGCTGGAGACTATGATTAAGGTAAGACTTTTACAAGTTTCTCTGTAGTAACACTTTGACATCAGTATTAGAGTATTTTGAGTAATCCTTTTATTATCTCTGGGTATGTTTTTGATGAGGTCACAACATTATGACATGTCTAAAAACTCTCAGTAGTTAATTTTGTGTAATATCAGGCCTTTAATGTTACTACAACAAATTGCACCTACACCATTTTCTATCAATTATATATTCACTGTTTTTGTCTTCTACAGGAAAAAATGCTCAATATGAAGAATGGACAGTAACGACTGACCTGCAATACCGCACCGTGCAGCCGCTCCACTCCCCAGGTTCTGCACGTGGCTTTGGCTCGACTAATCTTAATCCTTCCCCTTGGACACTTTCCAGTCAGACCGAACTCAAAATTATCACCTAATGTCTTATTGAGATGTAATATTTTTCTGAAGACCAAAAAAATAATGCTAATTTCTAGGACCACATTGTTCTGATTTCAATGAATTGTAACACGGCTATCATTCCTTTTGTTGTATTTGCACCCAGTAAAAGGTAACTTGTAAATTGTATGTTTATTGTCTCATAATTGTTTCTGTCTTAGGTTACGCATTAGGGAGGTGTAGAGTGACACAGGCAGTGCACTGAAAGCATTCACATCTATAAGGCCAGGCAAGCTCCTTTTTTTAACACGCTTGTACGTTCAGGTAAATCTAATAACAGTCTATAACTTCTTCCCTCTCCTCCCCTCCTCCTCTTTGTTCCTATGACGCTCAGCCATTGTCATGCTTTCTTTTACGGCCTCTAGTTCTACCTGTTTGACACCATTCTGTGACTGCCCAAATTTGGAAAAACTCCTCCTTAAATCTTATCAGGTGGCAATAACACTTACTATAAGTCTCAAAATCTCAGTTACAGCTAAAGTGCAGTGTTCACAACGGTGTGGAATCACATTAAAGGTAACCCTATTTTTTACATTTTGGAATAGTGGAGCTATATATTCATCTTAAGGAGGTCCAGTTGTAGTGCAAATGTTAACGTGTCTGCAGTCCGTAGGCAGGCTTATGTATTTTATAAAGTTTTGAGCTAGTAAAAGAGCATAACATTAATACTCGATCTATAGCTGGGTTTCAGGCGACATCACAACATTCTATAGGCAGGTAAAATGAATATTGTTCAAATGCAGATTCTTGTTGTAATTCAGTGAGTTCTTGAGTCAATAATAGGAATGATCAGCTTCAACATTTGTCAATTTACCTTTTGGATATTTCATGGCAAAGTACAGTGGAAAAACTGGCTCATCACATTCTAAAATCTTGAAAACCAGCAATACTGTTTAATAGGGCTGGGACGAGACACAATTTTCACAAGATGAGACACACCACCAGATTAGGTCCACAAGAATGTGACAAGTAGAGATTTTGATATAATTTGTAATAAATAAGTAGTACAATCCACTTTCACAATTTTGGCTTCATTATTTGTATTTTATGTAATACTTCTGCGGTCATTGTACTACAGCTTCTCAAATTGTATAACTCACCGGCTCTTAACTCTTTTTTTTGTTTAAGGTAAAGGTAAATTCAGCGGCAATTTTGGCAATTTTCGCAAGATCTTGTGGCACAAAATCTTGTCCCATCCCTACTGTTTAAAAACACAATACGGAATACAATATATAAAAGTATTTTGTGGTTGAGCAGCTTTTCTTCCTTTTTGCAATGAGCCAACCATACCAGTCGGCTCGTCATGCTCTAAATCCTGCGCTCGAGCTTTTAGAAACAAATCACTCCGTCAGTCAGTCCACCTGGAAGTATGTGAAGGGCCTGCGACAAAATGAACACTTCTACAGCTAAACTCGCATTACGGCTATGTTTTAGGCAGTGAATTTTAATTATTTTCAAATCATGATTTTACACCACATTTTGTCTAATCTGTTTGATTTGGTGCAAAAAGAATAACGTTGATTCAGATACCCATTTACTGTTCGGGTTGTGTAAGGAAGTTGTGTTTGTACTTGAAATTGATATAAAAATGTGCGGTTATGCCTGACATGCAGTTGTGTAACAATCTCTCTGCAACTTCCATAGGTTTTCCAATATTCCCAAACTTAAACAGAATCTTCACAAAAACACACAATCCCATAAACTGCTGTTCTTCCAGGATCCTAGTTTGCCGCCATAAAATTTTACTTTTTAATATTGTCTTTTGAATACCATGGACAAGAGAAAACAAATGAATCAAATTCTTAATAAATAATTCTTAACTAATAAATTCTTATTTATTTCTATTGATTTATTTCAACACCAAGCTTTCTCCCACGTTCGTAACACAGACATATCTGAGGACATTTATTTCCACAGCATTCCTATTCTTGACATAAACATTTGATTGTTTTTACAGTTAATCACAGAAAACTCAGTGTTAGTACATGTATTATTTAATTTATATCAGGTTTTGAATCTTGTAATATAATCAATAATAAATCAAAGGTTTACAGATGGGTTTTCCTTTTGTCATTTTTATTAGACAAACCACAAACTTGAATGGCTTAACGGTACAGTCATACTGTATCATTATCATCAATTATGTTTGCACAATAAATAATAGAGCATAATACACTCAATCATCATATTTAATCTCGGTAATCTCCGTAGTAGTAGTCTGTAGTAATCTCCGTAATCTAGTAACAGAATTATACTCCAAACAAAAATCAAATAAATGGAATTCAACAGGTGCAGGTAAAGCTGCATTTTGTGACGTTTCTGGTGTATGGCATTAAACCTTTCTATCTTCATGAAGACCAAACGAAGTTACAGGTCAGATCTGTGGAGCGGCAACCCCGCTCACAGTTAGAATGCCTTGTTTTCTAGATATTTTTGAGCTATAAAACCACTGTAATTTACTAAATGTAAGGTAGAGCTGTTTAATGTCATACTGTGGAACATTCCAGGCAGAGCAATGATATATCCATAGAAACAAGCATGTGACAGACCCCCAACCAAAAAGTTACACAATGTACCTTTTAAACTGTGAAGTTCTGCAATGCATCAAAGTTCCTGAGGGTTTGTGGAAGGTGGTTCCAGGGCAGCAGTGAGGTTTGGTCCCCCAAAGTTCTGGTGTTCATGTGAGAAAAAGGGGTTTTGTAATCAGTTTTATTGCCATTCTCAGTGGAAAAAAATCACAAACCGGGAACTCATTTTGGATATAATAGAAGAATATTAACTATGATAAAATAATTACGGTGTACATTAAAATAAGGTAACTAAAAGTGGACTTTGATGCAAGTATGGGCAGAACAACAGCTATCAGTGCAATAATTACAGCTGAATTGAGTGGACGCAATTGGCAAATCAAACAAAATGTCTTATTCTGCTTAAAAACTGCTAACCCTGTAGTATAGGTGATTCTTCTATTAGTCAGTTAGTCAATTCATATAGCAGTCTTTTTGTCAGTTTTTCTGGACGCGTTTAGAACGTGAACAGAATCCTATTATTAAAACATAAATCACAAATCTAAACCAGAAAAATGTCAATTGCATAATAAAACCGGTCAGCCCCACTACCTCATTTTATCTGGAATTGTAGATTTTAGCTGGGCAGAGATTATCCATAGATGGAAATTATTGTTGCAGATCAATACGGTTGTAGACAGGCAGTAGTAGTAGCACTAAATACTGTGTAAATACATTAAGACGTTGCATCAGCCTATACTTGTTTAACTCCAAGTAGCTGTTTTCACATTTAGGAGAACTTCAATTCTAGTCTGTTAAGATTCCGTCCCAGGATTAAATACAGACTACGCTCACACGCTGTGTGAAGTGTGTTCTTGCATGCAGTCTTCATCATTATGTACAGGACAAAAGATGCCACTGTTACTACTGTTAGTACACTTATGCAACTACAATTTACATTATGTTTGGATTAGAATTCACCCAGGAAATGTAAGGGCTAAAAAAAACTGTGCCTCACTTGCAGTTGGTATGATCATTACCTGATTTCTGGAGTAATCAAATTATTGAACTGTCATGAAACCTGGTACATCCAATCATGATGCCAGTAATCTCATTTGTTTCTGTTTGTTTACACCTGCTCAAATATTTACAATGAAAATATCCATCCATCCATCCATTTTTTTCCGCTTATCCGGGGCTGGGTCACGGGGGCAACAGTCTAAGCAGGGACTCCCAGACTTTCTTCACCCCGGATACTTCCTCCAGCTCCTCCGGGGGGACCCCAAGGCGTTCCCAGGCCAGCCGGGAGACATAGTCCCTCCAGCGTGTCCTGGGTCTTCCCCGGGCCCTCCTCCCGGTGGGACATGCCTGAAACACCTCCCGAGGGAGGCGTCCAGGAGGCATCCGGAACAGATGCCCGAGCCACCTCAGCTGGCTCCTCTCGACGTGGAGGAGCAGTGGCTCTATGCCGAGCTCCTCCTGTGTGACTGAGCTCCTCACCCTATCTGTAAGGGCGCCCACCCAGAAACTCATTTCGGCCGCTTGCATCCGCGATCTTGTCCTTTCGGTCATTACCCAAAGCTCATGACCATAGCTGAGGGTAGGAACGTAGATTGACGGTAAATCAAGAGCTTTGCCTTTCGGCTCAGCTCCCTCTTCACCACAACGGTCCAATACAGCGACCACATCACTGCCGACGCTGCACCGATCCGCCTGTCAATCTCACGCTCCATCCTCCCCTCACTCGTGAACAAGACCCCGAGATACTTGAACTCCTTCACTTGAGGCAAGGACTCTCCACCCACCCGGAGAGGTCATGGGTCAAGGCCCATTTGGGCTGATTTGGAGGAGCTGATCCTCATCCCAGCCGCTTCACACTCGGCCCCAGTGCATGTTGGAGGTCCCGGTTCAATGAAGCCATCAGGACAAAATCATCTGCAAACAGCAGATATGTTGGACACCACCCTGGCGGTGTCCAACAGGTCCGACTTACTGCCGGCAATGCGAACACAGCTCCTGCTCTGGTCATACAGGGACCGGACCCCATACTCCCAGAGCACTTCCCACAGGACCCCACAAGGGACACGGTCGAATGCCTTCTTCAGATCCACAAAGCACATGTGGACTGGTTGGGCAAACTCCCATGAACCATCGAGCACCCGATGGAGAGTATAGAGTTGGTCCAGTGTCCAGTGTTCTGCGGCCAGGATGAAAACCACACTGTTCCTTCGGAATCCAAGGTTCAACCATCGGTCAGATTCTCCTCTCCAGTACCCTGGAATGGACCTTACTGGGGAGGCTGAGGAGTATAGTTGGAACACACCCTCTAGTCCCCCTTCTTAAACAGAGGAACCACCACCCCGGTCTGCCAGTCCAGAGGTACTGTCCCCGACTGCCACGCGATGTTGCAGAGACGTGTCAGCCAAGACAGCCCCACAACATCCAGAGACTTAAGATACTCGGGACGTATCTCATCCACCCCCGGAGCCTTGCCACCGAGTAGCTTGCCAACCACCTCAGTGACTTCAGCCAGAGTGATGGACGAATCCGCCTCTGAGTCCCCAGCCTCTGCTTCCTCCTCAGAAGACGTGATGGTGGGATTGAGGTAATCCTCAAAAGTATTCTTTCCACTATCCAACAACATCCCCAGTCAAGGTCAACAGCTCTCCCTACATTGTAAACAATGGTTGGTGAAACACTGCTTCCCCCTCTTGAGGCGCCGGACAGTTTGCCAGAATTTTTTTGAGGCCGTCCAATATTCCTCCTCCATGGCCTCTATGGCCACTTGTAAATAATGTGGCAAAAAGACCAAAATGAAAGCTAAAATATGCTTAGTTGTGTTTGATGATCAGATACCGTTTGTGCTTGTAAACTAAACTAAATTAAACAGCAAAAATCTGATGTAACTACTGGGTTATCTGATTTAACCGGCCATGTTAAACGTCCTTTATTACTCAAAGTTGGCTCCCGTGAGCTTTTAGGTATGTTGGAATGTTGTTACTCAAAACAAAACAACAACAAAAACACACAAAGTTTTGTTTCATAGTAATCTTTTATTTTATTTTATTTGCCTTTAATACAACTTTAATGTGTAGACCTAGTCAAAATGGATGTTATGACAATTTCTTTACGTTAGAACAATAAACAGGCTACATATTAAAGACTACATCTCCACACTACACAATGCTCTGTTCCACCTTGTGATGTCATGAAGCGGTAGTTTTCATATTAATGGCTACCTTTTACCTTTGTTCAGTAAAGATCGGCAATTCCAGGTCTGAAATTATCCAGATGATTCTAGTGAAGGTGGAGTTTGAAAACACAGTAGTGGATCAGTGATGTCAGATTGTTTTCTGTATTAGAGAAGAACTTCTAGATTAGGCTAAATATGCAGGGTTTGTGTGTAAAAGATGTGTGAATGAAATAAAACACATCTGTATGTTTTTGATGTAAGTAAACATAACAGTTGGGCCTAAAACAATGTAATGCTTGTGAAAAGCCTTCTTTGCATTTCTTTACAATTCCTTTTTTTTTTCTTTTTTTTTTGTTTTACTCATAATTGTGCCACAATACGAGACAAAAGTAGTATTTTTAACACAGTCATTTCAGTTGTGTTGCATCAGTTCGTCCTTGTGCCATATTTCAGAGCAATTTTCTACCATCTAATCTAGGTGTGGGCAAGATGTGAGTTCTGTATCTCCAAGTATCTCCAAGTTAATGACTGGACAATTGAACAAGAACAAAAGAAACCACTGAAGCAATTATTGTATCTTTATATCTCATCTATTCAGTTATAAGTTACAGGGTGTGATTTCAGAATTATCGGAGGTTAGCAGAGGTTAGATGAATGTTAATTGCCAATATTTATTAAAGATGTGCTATGTAGCTTTGCTTGTTTCTATGGAGATGTTATTGGTGTTCCTAGAATGTTTCACAGAATGGCCTTAAATCAGTGTAGAGATGAGCACGTGAAGTCACCAGCTAATCTTCAGTCAGATCTGCTCACAATATGCATTTTTCTTTTTTTCAGGTATTTTAGAGCAGTAAAAACACCTGTACCTGTACTGAACATTACTGACAAGGCAATGACATCTCCTTTGAACTTTATTAGTAACAGTCCTAATGGTGATTTATTTTGGAGCATTTTATTAGATGTTCTGAAAGCACACGTGTACAGAAGAAACAGTTTGTACATACCCTCAACGCACTAGCTTTCCTGTGTTTCGTTATCTTTATGACACTTGACAGGCATTTTGATTTTTCAGACCGTTACATCCAAGAAGCTGTACATGTCACTATGCGGGGTAAGTTCTATATTATCCAGGTTTATACATTCACATAAAGGTGCATGCTGAACATTGTGCTCTCTCTTCAAGGTCCCCTTCCCTTCTGAGATGCTTACACTGACATTGGTGATACTACTCCAGGCCGTGGGCTTGGCTTGGCCTGCCTCCACCAGTCCTCCTCTGGGGATGACTGTCCATGTCGTGCCCCTAGACTCCACTAAAGGCCAAACTGTAAGCAAACAAGGATGTAAGCAGATGTAGGATGTAAAGGAGAAACTATTGGTTGCATTCAAAACATAAAACATTCTCCAGTGAGATGATGGATGCAAAGATTCTGTTGTAGAATGTAGAAAAAGCAATTTTAGAGTTTTAGCAGGTCTATTAGTAATAATCAATCAATCAGTATCACTTTATTTGTGCCACACGGGCAATTTAAGCAGACTGAGCAGTAAAATACAATAATAACATAAAAGCTCAAACAAAAGTCTGCTTAACAGGTAGAGTCTTTAGATCCAGTGTCAGGGCAGTTTCAGGACAAAAGTGTCCGTCATCTGTGTGCTAAAGCCTGGGCATCACCATAGATACAGGAAAAACAAACCGCTTAAATCACACAATCCAGTAGTCCTTAACTTCCATCCTTTGAACTGCACAGGCTGCTTAGTTGGTCAAAATCCCCAAGTGTCCCAAACAGCCAGCCACGACCATCGTAAATGTACATTTTGTATTCTAAATTCTGATTTTATGATTAATAAGGCTAGGGTTTTATTTGGGGACCACAATTTGAACACAGAGGAATTCAAAGTGCTTAAAGGTTCACAATGTTTGCCTATGATGTTCCTCAGTATGGCATTGAACTCATCTTATCTCCATGGACACTCCCGGGCATTGTTTATAAGTCAGATCTGTGGAGATGCGACTCCTCTCACAATATGAATGCATGTATTTCCAAAGTATTTTAGCAGTAACACAGCAACAGCTGTTGATGGATACATGTAATATACCTATGTAGAATTCCATACTGCGGAACATTCAAGGCAAAGCAATTACCAGTCAGTCCCTTCCACATTCTGTTCGAATCCAGAAGGGACTGGAACCGGACCACAGAGGGTGAAAAATCCTTCGTCAAAACTTGAAACAATGCGATCACAGCTGCTAATTTGTAGCATGTGTCTCAAATATGGAAGACATCTCTCTAAAATTCTTGTAATATTCAGTACAAAATATATCACTTCCTTTATCTGAGATAAATAATAGTTGGGTGCTTCGACTGTTGATTCTGTAAAAATCTGCGCAGTTTCTCAGTCCTTTATGTTGTTTTTTTTTCTCCTTTTTTACATGTAAGCGATTACTGCATTTTTATATCTCATCTGTTCAGTTATAAGTTACAATGTGTGATTTCAGAATTATCGGTTGAGATTACATAAGCAGAGGTTAAATGGATGACTGTTAATTGCCAGTATTATTGTAACTTTGCTTGTTTCTATGGAGATGTTATTGGTGTTCCTGGAATGTTTCACAGACTGGCGTTAAATCAATTTAAAGACAAGCACGTGAAGTTGACAGCTAAGTCTCTGGTCAGGTGTACTCACAATATGCATATTTTTTCAGGTATTTTAGAGCAGTAAAATCACCTGTAGCACGTGTCTCAAATGTGGAAAATGTCTCTCCAAAATTTTTGTAACATTCAGAACAAAATATATCACTTCTTCTATCTGAGATAAATAATAGTTTGGTGCTTTGTTGTTGATTCTGTAAAAATCTGCAGCAACCATGTTTGTTTGTTGACACAAACTGACCATGCATCTTTCTGATTGGTTAATCTGCCTGTCAACCATGCCCTCTGAAATCAGGGAGACAGGACACAGCTCTAGATCCACTCATGTTTGTAATTTTTGTCAAAGCCTGTGGTTCTGGCTGCTTAATTACTCCCTGTGTGGTATGTGTTCTGTGTGTCAGGTACGGGCCCACTTCACTGCCATCGTGTCCGGGGAGTGCAGTGCTGTGACTGGGCTGTGTGCTACAGGAGAGGACTGTCTGGTGGAGAACAACACCGTGCCCTTCTCTGGGAACAAACCAAGCCCAGGCTGGTGCTCCCATCACTGGCAGAAGACCCTCCCAGCTAACTTCAAGGGCAAGATCTCACTGGGGTATGAATAGTGCCTAAAGCGACCAGAGTCTTGATAGGTTATGACCCGTTTATGTTCTAGACAGGTAGAGGACTATATGAGATTGAGTGATTCTGAAAGAAATGATGAAACTGAAAATCCACAATTTTTGAACCGCATTATTATTATTATAGACTAGGTCCACAAATTTGCTCATTTGACCTTACTTATTTATTGACTTACTAAGTTTGACTTGATCACCGTGTTATTATTGTTTCAATGTTATATTCACTAAAAGCAATGCATTAAAATGTGTAATAGGTTTGCTTTAGTTTTTGAGTCCCTGCTTCTCATGTTAAATCATTTCCCTCCTTCAGAGCATTATCATATTACCATCAGCGTGCATTCCGCTAATGAAACTACTGCACATCGCATCAGGTTTGTGAGGTTTGTAGCCAAACCACCTGATCTCGTCAGATCTCAGAAGCTAAGCAGGGCAGGGTCTGGTTAGTACTTGGATGGGAGACCACTGGGTTAGGGTTAAGGTTAGGGGGAACCAGTGGCAAAAAACTGTTGCTGTGTCCTTGTGCTTAAAATTTCACCCACATTGCCTAGTATAAAAATGTGTTGTGCGCACGTGTTGGCTGTGGTCGGAGCAGGCAAGGCCTTAGAGTGTGGAGTCAATGAACAAAATTGTAAAGTAACATCTGGAAAATATATAAGATGGGTGCATTATTATTATTATTATTCACTATTATTAAATACACTACTATTAAATTGTAGTGTATTTTTTGTGACTTTATGAAAAAAATACAGTGCGGGAGCATGGGTGACATAGACTTGTGGGTGGAGCCATGTATAGGCTCGTACTGGTAGGGACTGGGAGAGATCGGTTTTACTCAAATATCCATTGATGACACCTAAAATCTCTTTAGGCGTGTTTAAACGAGGGTACAACATTATAAAATAGCAGATGGGTCCAAAAAGTCGATTTTGCATATTACCCCCCTTAATGTTCAAAGTCCTTTCAAGTTATAAGTAATGCCACCACATTTTGAAGCTTTGGGGGGGAATAAAATAACATTTTTGTTTGCTGACTGACTTTATCTACTACAGAGATATTAACTATATAGCATGTGAAACATCTGTCTTTTGAGAATGAAAAAAGAATTCTAACCTGTCCTTCGGCTCTGGGCGGTATAGAAGAATGGATTATGCTAAAGCTCTCTGTAATTATAGGCCTGTCCACATAAGCATAGTATCTCCTCTGCCAGCAAAAAAGGTGATTTTTTTTTTTTTTTAGCTAATCTAGATTTGAAAATTGGTGGCATTGCTCAGACCCAAACTCTAAACTAATAATAATCTGGTTAATGAAATTGTCAAAGTAGGAAATCTTCAAATCTCAAAATGTTCTCAGTTTTTCTAATTGCTTGTTGAAATTTTCAGGTCTTCCACAGAGATGTATGTGGCACTACAGGCAGATCCCGTAGTTCGGGCCAACAGCGGCAAACTCAACCATCCAGGCTTTGTGGGCCTACCCCCTCCCCTCAGGTAAACAACAACAGGAATGTCATCAAGGGAGGAATTTGTACTTAAGCTAACAACTGTTTGTAACTCTATATCTAATAAAGAACACTATTTCTTTAGACAATAGAATGTGATTTTTAACATTAAAACAAAGTGCTTTCTTTTCTATTCCCATGTGGTCTAATCTGTGTAATCCCTCAGTGGTCCAGGTAGGTTCCATGGGCGTATACTAATCTATGTGCTCTAATACTTGTTATGATACAGCTCAAGATCATTCTAAAGCTGTTCAGGTGAATGTAACCTTTTAGTATCAATTTGTATTCAATAGTTTTGACAGCACTACAAGATTACAGAACCCTGTAATATTTTGAAAATAGATCATCCGCACAAGCTCTGTGAAATACCTTATTTGTGTGCACTCTCTAAAACCTACTACACAAGTAGGTCAAGTCACTAATAGAAATGATCAGGTTCGACATTTGTTATCACAGTCTAGAATCTGAAAACAACCATAAAATAAATGACCTTGTATTACTGTGCTGTAATATAAGATAATAAGGTGGACAAAGCATAATGTCTAAAAGTGTAATTGTGGTTATTACATAGTTGCTGTGGGATCTTCAGCTCCCTCTGCTGGCTTGCTTATCCTATTCCTCTTTTTCATGACTACACACTTGTCTGAGTATTTTGACCATGTTCTGGTATAAACAACCACATTGCCACACAAGTGTGTACTTTCTCACACATTATAAAAATGTATAAATGTTCAAACATTCATATCGGAAAACTTACCACATTCCAGCAGTAGTGTGATTTAGAGTACAGATACTAACCCATACTAAAACTAGTATCTAACCTGGATTAAAAATGAACCTTTCCTCAATAACTTTAGAATCATCGCTGTATAAGAGGACATAGACTAGTATACGCCCATGGACCACTACCTGGACCAATGAGGGATTACACAGATATAAGGCCACATGGTAATATAAAAGAAAGCATTATGATTTAATGCTGAAAATGACATTCCATTGTCTAAATAAAGAGTCTATTCCTTAGTATTGAAATAGAGCTTGAAATTTTAGCATCCTGACGACACTAGTCCAAAGAGAGGCTGACCCAGAGTAGGTATGTTCTGACTTCTTGTGTTTGATGCAGGGTCCGGGAGAAGTGTCCTCACCACTTCCCCCTGTCGGTCAGAGATTTGGATGGAGACAAGGTGCACTGTCGCTTTGCCAAAGAAGACCAAGGAGAGTGTGTGAACTGTGCACGCCACTCATTTGTGGAGCTGGACCCGGTGAGTTCTACACCTCTTAAAGTGCCGGTTACACTACTTATTTCACTAAAACATTGTTAACATCATTATAATTAAGATGTTGCCAAAAAAAAAAATGTGCGCATTTGTTTCTAGTTTAGTTCATAATCTTACTGGACACGGACAGTAGATTGTCATATGCAGAGGTAATTCCAGTTCAGTTCCAGCTCTGTTCTAGCAACGTTAATATAAACAAGAGCCAAACCAACATCTTAATTTTGTTAAATGCATGTTTAAACTGTAGAAAAATGTCTTTCTCGTGTGTAAATTGTCCGTGCACTTTGGAATTTTTCATGTTCAAGAGAGGTATTCTGTTTGTTATTTCTGTTTGGTACTTTTCTTTTTTTCTGCCATAACTGATGTAAAACTTTGATAAATATTAACCACAGGTACTACCCACCCAATCAAGTCATAATCATAAAAACTTGGAGACCTGTCAGATGCACTTTAAGAATGATGTGGCTCTATAAACCTATCGTATATTGGGGAATAACATTTGGACTGTTTTGTTTTAACAGTTGTATCTACCACTACCTTTCTCATACATTGTGTTATCTAATACAGAACCTTTTTGAGTGCAGCAGAAGCACAATCCCCCACTGTTCCCCCACTGTTCTCGCACTGACCCAAAATTTGGTGGTTTGAACCCAGCTTCAGAACAGCACTGGGTTGATGTCTTTAGGCAAGACACTGAATGAGAGCGAATCCTTTTAGGTTTAAACCAAATGGATTTCTTCATTGATACTGGCAACCTAAATGAGAGACTTAAAAGATTTCTGAAGTTATAAGACTATTAAATTGACATATATTCAGATTTTGTGTTTGTAAACACAGCTACTGAAAGTCATTCTTATGAAATTTGAAATGGAAATTTAAAGCATTTAAGCTAGCAGACAGAACTGCTCTTGTGTGTTGACATCCCTCTCCGCTCTCTGTTCCAGAAGAATTGCATGCTCTTGTTCACTGGTGATGCTACAGCTGGAGTGTATCACGTTTACCTGATGGCAGAAGACCTGGTGCCTGCTCCTCAGACAGTGCAGCCTGTTCCGAGCCAGCCAATGAGTGCTGTCCCATTCATCCTGTCGCTCACTGGTCAGTCTCTCACAAACAAACACTGTATTTGTATTATCTAAGCACCTGTGTTCAGTATGAGCGAGCTGTACTGTAGAATAAATTGAAGTAACCTTCTGTAACCGCTAGCATCCTGAGCTTTGTTTGACTGGAGCCGAACGCTGTGGGTGCCGTCACACTCGCTTAGTCTTTTTATGACTTCTTTATACAGTCTGTGGTTGGAAGAATTGGCATGAGATTGGAATTCTAACGCAGAAGTTTATTTACCATCAGTACAGGACCCAGAGACGTGAACCCTCAACACATTGTGATGTCCATTCCATTCCAGTTTAGTCTAGTCTGGCTATGCTTCTGTTGTAGGGAGTATTATACCTCTGACTAAGATAGGCCAAGACATCACTGAGCCTCGGTACAGCACAGCGGTGCAATTTCTCTGTCAAGGTGTATCTGTGATATGATGGATTTACTCCCCTTATTCTGCCCTGTACACTGTAACTTCTGACTGCTACATACATAGTTCTGTTTAAGCAAGCATCACTTTCTTTTCAATGCAGAACTAAAGAAAAATCTTAATTTCAGTTCATGTGCACAAACAAGTCAGCAATGCACCCTTTGTCAGAGAGACTTGAAAGCGGCTTTGTAATCCTTATAGAACTTCTTTGCTGATGAATGTGCATACATACAGCCGGAATGATAATAGTGGCACCTATGGAAACTTCTGAAATAAGGTCAATACTCCCTCTAGTGGCTAATGAAATACATGATGTCAGATTCTAATACATTTATTGTCACTTTTATGACAGCAAAAACTTTTGTTCAAGTGCAAATATTTAGGATGTAAAATGCAGTACTGCCTGATATAACCAGTACCTCCAGATGGATTTGTCCATTTTGACCTGACCCTGTTGCTGTACTGTCTCTGTGTTGTTGTGGTCACAGTTGCGAAGGGGAGTCACAGCTGTAGTGCGGAGCCCGTGGCCTCAGTCAACAATCCGGAGGAAAACTCTGTCCTCTACATCCTCCCATTCCACGAGAAATCCTTCGCCGTCAACTACGACTCAAATGACGAGAGGTGCTGCTCTAGACTGCTCTCCACCACTCCATATATGGGATTTTAAAGTGCATATGACAAGTTAGACTAGTTATTTTACTAAAACATTGTTCACATCAGTATATTTAACGTTCTACTAAAAATCCAGAAAAAATATGGAAGTTTATCATTTTACTTCCTGGTTGGACTTAAGCAGCAGACAGGACATTCGTACAGCTAATTCCATATAACTGTTAAGCAGCAGCCAAAAATGCACAATAGTGATTAGACTTATAAAAATAAATGACAACACATATATTTTTGAATGTAATTTTTTCTTTTGATCACCTGTATTTTTGTACTTTTTTCCCACAAACTGCCACTTAACTGATAATTAGAAAAACATGAAAACCTGTCATGTGCACTTTAACACTGTGTTTCTCTCTATAGATGGTGACAAGATTGACAGACAAATGATTTTCATTAACATCACTGTGTACATTTCACAAATAACGCGGATTGCAATGATGTAGTTTTGGTTTTACAGTGTACAGGTCTTAATCTATGGAATCAGTTTGCAGCCAGGTTGGTAAACAGAACTCTGATGCACACATTCTTGTAAAGCAATGTTTCTTGTGCACAAAAGATGATTATTGAATACTTTTACAAGACAATCGCTTATACTTAAAAAAATATATATATTTATTTTTTTCTTTCCATAAATCAGTTTTTAATATGTACTATTATATCACATCTTTTTAATCTAATGTAAAACTGTGAAAATTCATCTTGTCCATAATACAGTAATCATTCTTTTTTACAACAAGAAACTTCAATCTAGCTTTTTAAATTGATGTCAGTTAAAGCAGACCTATTATGCAAACTGGATTTTTCAGAACTTTTAACCATGTTAGTTGCATCCCCTCATGATTTACTCATCCGTACTTGTGTTTGGAGTGATTCGTGCGTGTTCATTTAGTTTTCACTGCCAAAGGCACAGGGCCATTGCTTTGTACTCACTTCTTCTTCCACTTTTATTTTCTTAATCAGTGATACGTGCAGCTTTGCGCAGTCATGTTTGTACAAATGAAAAAAAATCCACTACTCGTTGGTGTGATCTGCAGCTATCCATAGGAGGGGCCGACAGCACCTACTTGTTTCTTTAATTAAGCTGTTTTAGATGAATATTGCGATTTAAAATGTCCAAACTTGAATGTAATGATCCACGGGTGTCATAGATTATAACTATACAGCAGACACAAGCACAATAGGTCTTCTTTAAGGTTTAGGAGCAAATCAACTTTTTTTTTTCTCCTCCAATCATAAAAAAGATGGAAAATTACGGGAACAAATCAGAGCGAAATCATTGGATTAAAAATATGCTAATACAAATTGTTTGTGTCTGGTGTGCTTGCTTAAAGGTGCACTGTGTAATTTTAAGAGGCTTGTGAGGTCAAAATAAGTCAGCTGTGTACTGTCTGCGTCTAACTATAAAGCGTTTTCGTGTTCTTGTTTTTTGTTAAGTGCACATTAATATGCTAGTTGTTGTTAGCTTTACCGTCATGACGAAACTTTGCACTGATTTCTAAAAGTTATGAAATGCTCTATAAAGTGCGGTGGATAATTACGATAAGTGAGGAATAACTTTGGACCTCTGCAGACTGTTTAAAATTGACTCGTTTTATTTAACTTTTATCAACTACTGCTCCTTTAATTAATTTTCCTTTGAATGTTCCACAGTATAGCATTAAGCATATCTTTTTATTTATTTGATTAGGTGTTTTTATTGTTTAAAAAAAATACCTAGAAATTCTAACTGAGCAGGAACTAACATTTTAATGAGCAGTACCATGTAACTTGGTACAACTTGTAACCTGGTGGCATAATTTGGTCATCTATACTTAAATACTTAATGCCATACTGTGGAACATTCCAGATGAAGCAATAACATCTCCATGGAGACAAGGTGGCAGCAAACCATCCACCAGAAAAGCGACACAGCAGCAGTTTGAAACGTTGATTTGACATTATAAAATATACCCTTGTGCGTGCTTGTTGTTGCAGTGTGACAGAGGTTGCCGTCATCGGGCCTCCGCAGCTCTACAGAAGTGATTTCCTCTCCCTGGGACCCATCTCCTCTTTAAATATCGCCTGGGTGCGCTCAGAGAACAAGCTGGCTCGTCTACTGCCCATCTGCTTTGTGGCCAATACCCAAAAGTGAGTCATTTCTCACATACTCTTTTATTTCCTCATCAAATACCTGTTGGAGGCTGACAGTAACTCTGTGTCTTTCCAGTTTGCAGTCAGAGCCTAGATGTGTATGGCTGTACCAGCGTAAGTACAAAACAGCTCTTATCAGTGCTTTAGATCCATAGTTATCAAACGTCTGTCAGTGTTTTTTTTCTGAAAGTGCCCATTTATGCAGAAAAAGTAGGAAACAATGCATTTATATAAAGAAAAATGAAACGTGTGAGTTTAATCTGCTTTTTTCTACAAAAAAATACCAAATGTTCAACTCACTCACTCACTAACCTCACTAATTAGAGTAACATGAGACTTAACACGTTCTGAATTAATATTAAGGTCTAAACAAAGATTTCACTGTTCCAAACAAAGATTTCACTGTTCAAAGATTTCACTGTTCCAAGATTGAACCACTTCCTGAAACCAAAATTGTGTTTAAACTTGCCAAAAAGTAATCAGTTTAACTCATACCTACTACCCATACCACCACTTATGTCCAAATTGGTCTTGGTTAGCTTTACTATCAATATATATCACAAAAAAAAAGTCATTGTAAATAAATTGATTGGATTGTATATTTGTCTAAAAAATCTAGTTTGTGGAACAATAATTATTGAACCAAACTTTTTTTTTTTTTTTTTTATTTACTTGTATATTGTCAAGCTGGTGTAGGCCCCTTGAGTTAGCGTTATGAATTAGTTAGACTTACAGTTAGAAGTAGAAAAACTTTATGTAATAACAAAGAGAAAAATGTATATATAAATGGTAATAATCCATTCTAAATAAGTAGCAGAAAGAGCAAGAGACTGTGTCAAATAAGACATAATCAGTTAGTTAGTTATCATTTCGTTGTTCATATGCCACATGAGGAGAGTTTTGACTTATTATTATTTTCATTTTCCAGGAGAAATGATGGCTCTTCCTACTGGAACTGGTAAGATCATAACACAATGTTTAACTAACAAAGCATTACATTGAATATACTGTATTTGTCATTGGCTTTCTTGTTTTGCCTTTTACCCGCCGCAGTCCTGACTTGTGAAAAGACTCAGATGTCCCTGGTCCTGCCCATCAGCTCCTTCACCAAAATCAACATCAAGGAACTGCAGCTCAACAGCCCCACCTGCCCCATCTCTTATAACAACACCCACCTGATGGCACAGATCCCACTGGAGAGCTGTGGCACCAAGGCTGTGGTAAACCAGACTCAGTCCACATACACAGACTCATACAGGCTGTGAAAGTGCTCTCAGAAATCACACTTTACTCTTCAAGACAAGGCCTGGGAAATGGACCATAACAGATATAGGTTGGGTTCACGTGACATTTTAGAATCCCTGTATTTTAAACTTGAGCTGGAGGCCAGGTCAGGATTCTATGGTGAAATTTGCTGCCTTAATTGTCAGATTGCAGATTTGTCAGCCTGAATTACAGTTTGGCTAATCGGTCCATATTACACGATATTCTGATGTTTGCTATAATGTTGTTTCCTCATCAAAAACATACCTGGAGTTGTGTTCTGTTTCATTCACACATGTTTGAGTAACCCTTTATTAAACAATCCCCTCCAAAAGTATTGGAACAGCAAGACAAATTCTCTTATTTTTGTTGTTCATTGAAGACATTTGGGCTGAAGATCAAAGGAAGAGTCTGAGACAAGAGTTCAGAATGTCAGATTTAATTTCCTGGTATTTAGATGTGTTAAACAACTTAGGATATATCACCATTTGTATTGTATATTTCTTTAGTCTCCTCTTCAGGAGGTAAAGTGCATGTTCTATCGGGTTAAGGTCAGGTGACTTCCACTTTTTCCTTTCACTTTTTTCCCCTGAAGTCCTTTGTTTTGTTGGCTGTGCTTAGGGTCATTGTTCTGCTGCTTGATAAAATTCCTCCCAATTAGTTTGGATGCATTTCTCCCTACATTGGCAGACAAAATATTTCTGTACACTTCTGAATTCATTCTGCTGCTACCATCATCAGTTACATCATCAGTAAAAATGAATGAGCCTGTTCCAGAAGCTGCCATGCACGCCCAAGCCATGACATTACCTCCACCATGCTTCACAGATGAGCTTGTGTGCTTCGGATCATGAGCAGTTACTTTCTTCCTCCACACTTTGGCCTTTCCATCACTTTGGGAGAGATTAATCTTGGTCTCATCAGTCCAGAGGATTGTCTGGCCTTCTGATTCTTCCTGCTGATGAGTGGTTTGCATCTTGTGGTATGGCCTCTATACTTCTGCTCTCAGAGTCTTCTTCGAACAGTGGATTGTGGTGCCTCCACCCCTGCACTGTGGAGGTCGTTGGTGATTTGACTTACTGTTCTTCTGGGGTTTTTCTTCAGAGCTCATTTCTGTCATCAACTACTGTTGTTTTTCTTGGCCGACCTGTTCGACGTCTGTTACTCAGAACACTAGTAGTTTTTTTCTTTTGCAGGACATTCCAAATTGTTGTGCTTGCTATGTCCAATGTTTGTCCAATGGCTTTGATTGATTTTCCATCTCTTCTCAGTTTGAAAATGGCTTGCTTTTCTCCCATAGACAGCTCTCTGGTCTTCTTTTTGGTATATGGTTTTTAACAAGAAATGCAGTCTTGCAGCCAAGAAGTAGACTAGTCCTGCAGAGCTAATTAATGCTTGAACAACCAACCTTAAAGGCAACACCTGGTCAACGAGAAACACCGGTCAGTCACATGTTCCTATAGTTTTTGCTCACTTGAAAAATGGGTGGGTTTAAACAAAGGTTGGTTTGTCCTGAGTTGTTTAACACATCTAGATGTAAATACCAAGGAATAAAAGATGACATTCTGACGTCTTATCAGATACTCATCTTTTGATCTTGAACCCAAATGTCTTCAGTAAACAACAAAAATAAGAGAATTTGCCTTGCTGTCCCAATACTTTTGGAGGGGACTGTAAGTCTATCTACAATAAGTCTGCTCAAAATGCTCTGTTCCACCTTGTGATGTCATGCGTTAATACAGGTGCTCCATTGTGTTTGTAAACTCCATACACTTTCACTAGAATTTCAACTCTGGAAGTGCCTGTTTCTACTAAACTTAAGGTAAAAGGTCGCTGTTAACTGGAAAACTACCACCATGACATCACAAGGTAGAACAGAGCATTTTGAGCAGACTTATTGTAGACAGACTAATAATAAAGGGTTACTCAAACATGTGTGAATGAAGCAGAACACAACTCCAGGTTTGTGTTTTTGGGGAAGTAACAACATTGTAACATGGCTTAAAACTCACAGGAGTCAGTTTTGCGTTATATATACAGTATACACACCTCTAACCTATTTATGAAAAATAGATGAGTATTTCAACTTTAATACAAGCTCATTGTTTTGTTTTCTCCCTTTACTCTATAGCACTCCGGTCAAGAGCTGATCTACACCAACACATTACAAACCGTGCGCACCTACACTAAGGCCATCCGCCGGCAGCCCATCCTGGTGCTCCCTTTGGCCTGCCGCATCCCCAGTATCCAGGCAAAAGGCCCTAACTACAAAATCACCATCCCC
Organism: Taenioides sp. WSHXM2023; assembly: GCA_029959045.1. Lineage (NCBI taxonomy): Eukaryota > Metazoa > Chordata > Actinopteri > Gobiiformes > Gobiidae > Taenioides > Taenioides sp. WSHXM2023. Next base: position 32,189,186 of record CM057091.1, read on the forward strand.
AAAGAGAAAGAAGTGTTCGGTACTGTCGTGTTCAAGCTGGAATTTCACTTCCCGGGACAAGGGCCTTTGGGAAAATTCACCAAGAATCCCACGTTTCGTTACGACAACCGGAGAGTGAGACGAGAACTCACAAACTCTTCTAGTAGTTCTTCCAGCTCGACGCCTGCTGCCACAAACAATGCTACTACTGCCGCTGCCACCACGGCCTCGATCATCGGCACGAAGATCGACACCCTGGACCTGTACGTGACATCCAACTGCACCGTGGCTCGGGCGGAGATCCTGGTGAGCAGCTGCGTGGAGTCCGAAACACAGGACTTTGCTGTGTCCCACTCCCTCCTGGATCAAGGGTGAGTGCTGTGGGAAAAATCCAAACAAAATACTACAATACACAAAGTAGGGATGGGCCATATTTATATCACAGTTTTCTTATAACCAGATTAGAGTTTCAGTTTAATTACGATTCATGTTTTTTACAAGGCTTAAATTTTAAGAGGTAACTAAAGCTTTCTACTGTTTCCCTATTGTCCCCAAAAATACTTCAAGGTCCTATATTACGCACAATTGTCTCTTGTGAGCTTTAAGCCATGTTAGAATGTTGTTACCTCCTTAGAAACATACCTGGAGATGTGTTTTGTTTCATTCTCACATGTTTGGGTAACATTTTATTATTAGTCTACCTATGTCTCCAATGCTCAAAATGCTGTTCCACCTTGTGATGTCATGAAGCAGTAGTTTTCATGTTAACTGCTCCTTTTACTTTTTGTTTAGTAGAGATCAGAAATTCCAAGACTGCAATTATCCAAATGATTCTAGTGAAAATGTATGGAGTTTAAAACCACAATAGCACACTTCCTGTATTACCACATGACATCACAAGGTGGAACAAAGTGTTTTCTGTTTGAGAGAAGAGCTCAGCCTAAATATGAAATGTTTCTGTGTTAAACATGTGTGAATGAAACAAAACACAACTCTCATCACATTTTTGACAGGGAAACAACATTATGACATAGATCATAAAGTTGCATAATATGGGCCTATTAAATACAAGAGAAAAGAAATCCAGGGCTAAAGACCCTGTACCACAGTTTGAGAACCACTAGCTAATAATACATTATATTGTTTGTTTTCCATACTATTTCATAAATATTTCATATTGTGATAACTTTCATATTGTGCTTCATTTATGTTAAAGCTGCTTGCTGACATATTGATTATTATGCACTGTCCTAATTCAAATACATACAATATGAAATAACCTTGTAAAAATAAATGTTTCAAATTTGTTTTAGAATTTAAACAATCTCCACGATTTTATTACAAGCAAATGTAAATACATAGCAAATGGAAAGTGAATTTGGATTTCTGTTGTGTTTTCAGGTGTACAGCCTCTTCAAGTGCTCTAGAGGTGATCACAACATCTACTGGAACTAAAATCTACCGCCTGGATCTAGCTAGCCTGAAGACCCAAGGCTCCGTAGTAAGTAGAACATCAACATCCCATTCTGTTAGATATGAATATGACATTAAAGACATTAGACTTTGACATTATTAATCCAGAACTAATCCACTACCAAGGCCTAATAGCATTGTTGCACAATAAAACACTAGGAAACCAAAAAAAAAAAAAAAATTCCATGCACAGTTTGCACATTTCACACACTTTCAGCTGAGGAAAGTTGTATATCTTTAAAGAGGGGGTATTACAATTTTATGGGGTATTGACTGCTAACACATAACATATTTAGATCATCATGTTACCTTTTATTGTTTTAAAAATGCTACATTCGCCGAAATGCTACATTCGCCGAAATTATTTTCAGTTTTGCTTTTAACTCTGTGAGCCTTTTTGCTCCTCGTGTTAAGCCACTCCCCCTACAGAGCGCTAACACTACACAATCAGCCCGCAACCCACTAATGAAACTACTGCACATCACACCAGGTTTGTGAAGTTGTAATGTACTGTTTTGTAGCCTGCTTTTGTATATTTATGGAGAATTGCTGCACAGGAACATGGGTTATGTAGGGAAATGGGCTAAATCTTGGACAGGATTATACTGTTAACCTTAAGGAGGTTTTGAATAGTGCCCAGGAGAGATCACAAGATTACTCAAACATGCATGGAAGGCATATAAACCACTTCAGGCATGTTTATGATGATAATGTAGTAGAAAGCACCAATAAGTCATTTTTACCCCTTCTTTATAAAAAAAAAACCCTCCTAATTTAGGTCTTCCTTTTGAGATTTTCAGTTGCATTTGAATTTGTTTTGTGATTAAATATTTTGATATAATATTATATTATGCAGAATTGACTCTTGTAAGCTTTAAGCCATATTATAATGTTCTCAAAATGCTCTGTTCTGCCTTGTGATGTCATGAAGGGGTAGTTTTCATGTTAACAGCTACATTTTACCTTTAGTTCAGTAGAGCTTGGCAATTGTCTGGGCTGAAATTATTCAAATGATTCTAGTGAAGGTGCATCAAGTTTAAAAACACTTCTTGTATTACCACATGACATCACAAGGTGGAACAACGTGTTTTCTGTTTGAGAGAAGAACTCCTAAAGCCTAAATCTGCAGGGTTTGTGCGTTAAACATGTGTGAATAAAACAAAACCCAGCTCCAGGTGTGTTTGTGATGAGGAAACATTCTAACACAGATCAGAAAATGGCGTAATATGTGTCCTTTAAACTCTTTTTTCCCCCTGCAGATGTATGTGAGGTGCACAGTGAACCTATGCATCACCACTATGCCCTCCGCCAAATGCCCAGACCTGTGCACCACCAGGCTCACCCGCTCTGCCATGGTCAACAACGTCTTCAGCAGCTCCTACACCATCACCTCCCCTGCTGTCAGCCTCGTGTACACCCCCGCCCCACCCACCACCATTAGCACTGCTCCCGTAACCACTACTACCACAACCACTACCACAACCACTACCACCACTACTACCACAACTACTACCACCACTACTACCACCACTACCCCAGCTCCCACAACTTCGCATGGTAAGATTTTTGAAAAACAGGGCTTCTGGGAGTCTTGGGGGTGTTCACACTTGTCCTTGATTCTGATACTGCTTAGTTAATCGCAGGGGTAGAAAGAAACTAATTACAAATACTCACGTTACTGTATTTAAGTCGATTTTTGGAGTACTTTTTTGAGTAGATTTTAAACTTGTGCATAGTAATTAGTTATATTTTATTCTCCCAGTCTATGGCTGTCTCTGCTCCTCTCTATACCAACAAACACACACATAACAGCCTTGGATCATCTGTGCTGATTGGCCAGAGCTCAGGGAAAATGCAGATTGAGGTTTAAATAGGGTTGTCAAAAGTACCAGGCAAATGCTAATCGATACTAAAACTAGTATCGAAACTAGATACTTATTTGAGCAGGTATCAATACTAAAAAAGTCACATTCACAGGACAGAAATGAACCTTCCCTGAATAGGTTTAGAACGATCTAGAGCAGGGGTGTCAAACTCATTTTAGCTCAGGGGCCACATGGAGGAAAATCTATTCCCAAGTGGGCCGGACCAGTAAAATCCTGGTAAATAACTTAAAAACAACAGCTTTAGATTGTTTTCTTTGTTTTAATATGGTCCAAAATAGTACGAGCACAACATCGCTATTAATCATAAAACACTTCAATTTATTTGAAAATTCTGAGGAAAAGTAACACACAATGCCTCAGTGATTCACAGAAGTATATCACAGAACTATATCAGGGTGTCTCATGCAGCACTTTACGTGTGGTTGCACTGTCTATTTGGCTCCTGATACCTGACATCTTTTAGCTTTAACCAGTGCATCAATATCAGGCGTCATATCCTGAGTGATAGCCAACTTCAGGATGTGATTTAAGTGTTTGTGCGTGAGCCTTGAGTGCAGCTTTGTTTTATTTATGCTCGTTACAGAGCAAAGTTGCTCACAAAGATATGTTTATTAAAAAAATTGCAGCTCCTTTTTATATTTTACTAAATTATCTCACGGGCCGGATTAAACCTGTTTGTGGGCCTGATCAGGCCTGCGGTCCGTATGTTTGACACCCCTGATCTAGAGGCTAAGGACTGAGAGATTACACAGAACAAATGGTACTATAAATAAAAGAAAGTACTATGATTTAATGTTAAAAATCACATTCGATTGTCTGAAGAAAGAGTGTTTTTAATTATCATTGTGGTATTAGAATCTGTACTGAGTATCAAGTCTGTTGCATGGTATGAAAATCAAGTTGTGACAACACTAAGTTTAAAATGATGTTTAGTCCTGACTTTAAAAGTACAAAATATGCATGAAAAATACTACTCAGAGTACCAGTTACAAGCTTTTTACACAGTCTTAGTAAGAATTATTTCAGTTTTTAATAACAAACATGAATAATTCAACTTAATAATTTGCTTTGATAACTAAAAAAACATACCCAAACATATTACATATTTATCATATTTGACTATAAGATTATAAAAGCTATAATTGTAAATATTTCTTTTTTTTATTTTTTTTTTTTATTAATAGTTAAAAATTGAGATTAGTTTAATAAGTAACACTGGATGTATTTCAGTATTTCAGCCAACTGTTTATATGATGTTTTGTTCAAACTCATGTCTTTTTTGTTTGTTTTTGCAGCACCAGAAAAAGCTCCATCTTTGGTTGTGGGCACAATAGTGGCTCTTGTATGTGTCATTCTTCAGCCCTTCCTCTGAATATGTTTTATGGTGATAAGGAAGACACCTACACTCTTTGAATACTATACATTTTTATTCATTGCTGAATTACTAATATAAAATGCTACAATACTTTCTAGTGCTACTGAGTGCCTTTCTCAAATTACACATTTGAAATGATGTATGAGAAAGAAATATTTATAAAATGTTTACTTTTTATGTGTAAGCGCCTTCTAAACCCTGGTCAGATGAAGGCAAATATAACCATCTTTACTACATCAAAGGCTATATATTTTGCGGAAATAAAACTACACTAAAATGTCTTGTTTCTTCAATTGTCATGACATGATCACTGTAGACTCAGAGGGCTCATACCAAGGTCTAGTGCTTTGTACATGGAAAAAAAATCCAAAAGGTGGTGGTAGTGTAGTTTGGATTCCTCCTCCCACAGTCTACAAATGACAAAGGCTTGTTGAATAAATGAAATGATTGGAATATTCAGGTTTGTTGCATCTTGTCTTCAAATAAGGTCTAGTTATTAGGAAAAAGAATTACTTTTACCAAATACTTTTTATGATTAATTATTTATTATGAGTCTTTCACTTCTATCTGAGCATGTAGGCCTATCCGTGTCATCTCTTAGAATAAGTACAGTCTTTGCCTACGCTTCCTCCTCAGGGCAAACGGATGACAAAAGTTTGGGAAAAGCTCTGGGCAAACTCCAAACTCTCGAGGAGGCTTGCCTTGTGTTTTCCTTTGCTTTGGACCAATGGCGCCGGCGGCTGGGCGGAGACGTGCCCGCCCCGCCTGACGCTCCGCCCCGCCTGTGTGTGCAGGAACACCGCTCATACATCCACTGTTGTTAGCGGCGGACCACTACGGGCTACCGGATTTTTGGCCTTTTTATCGGGAAACTTTGCATCCTTTCACAGTTTTGTGAGCGGGAAAGCCGCAGGTGGTGCTCTAAGCCTCGGTACACCGGTGTGTCGGCTTGTTTGCGGTGGCTGTCCCGCTGAGAGGTGAGTCCTGGTCGCCTGTTAGCCAAAGCTAGCCTCTGGTGGGGGTGTTGTAGCATTTACTCCGCTGCCTGCTGTCTAACCTTGTCAAATACGGTAAGCGGAGAGCTAACAGTGGACGATTCCTGCTCAGATGGATTATTGCACAAGAGAGTCGCTTTGATCATCATCAGCACTGGAGAAAGGAGAAGCGACAGGTTCAGGGATGTTCCAATGATTCACGCTAGTCAGTTGTGAGCTAACACGCAACGAGCGCTGAGCATGATTTAGCTCTGAAGCTAAAGCTAAACACAGCGGATCTATGGAGAACAGCTGCATAATGCGCTGGTTATGGTGCATCCTCTGCTCGGCTCTGTGTTCGTGTGCGGACATGACAGGGTGATGTGAGTGGCAACTGTTTTTTATTGTGCACAACTTCACGTCAGCGCGACGTAGAGTTAGCTCCACAAGTTAGCCTTTAGCATTCTCCCACTCGGAACTTGGTCCAGGACTTGATCTAACTACTTGATGAAACTTTTCGAACCCGAGCTAAAGCTTTACGGGCGGCTTGGATGTCGTTGGATTAGAGGAAGCTTTGGGAGTTGCGTTTTGATCTTGGACAAAGTGCAGTTTTTGTTTCTTGTTCGAGAGGTGTCACAGAAATATCTCGCAGTGTTCTAGCGAGCGCAGTCCGGTTTACGGTGTGGAGTACGGGGAGGATCGGGGACGCAATGTGTGTCAAAATAAGACGTTTAGGAGACATAGCCGAGTGTCCATCCGGCGTCAGTGAGCGGACAGCCGAAGACATGAGCAGCTCAGAGGGTCGCGTAGAGCCTATGGTGGAGTCTATGGTGGAGGCTGGTGTTTGTCAGAGAGGGGGAGGGGATGAGCCTGAGCCGTGCACAGCAGCGACGTGCGGACACAGACGGCGCCTACGAGCAGCCAGCGACCTGCCCTCGGCCCAGTCCTCCCGCCGTAGCGCCAGTATTCAGCCTTTTCACGGACTCTCGCCTGTACTAAACGTCCCCCAACCGGTTTCCGTCGTCAAAGGGTCAACTGGACGGTGCTCGGCGCTCCCTCCGCGCCCGGCCGTGCCTCCGAGCTCCTGCCGCGGGAGAGGAGCAGCGGAGAGGGGAGCGCGCCAGTGTGTGACCGGCGGTAATGACGTCTGCTTAGGGACCGTCAGCAAATGTACTGGGCGAAGAATCTGCTACTGCCGCTTCAACAAAGGATTACATAAGTGATCCAAGTCCCATTTCTGCCGTGTATGATGCAAATATGAATACAAGCTGCGACAAGACCTTTGTAAAACATGACTTTATCTACATATGGCAACCAGTTATCATTTTTACAAAAATAAATATGCAAGAAGGATAAACAAACATTAACATCACAAAATAATTTACAAATTGGGTTATACTTGAACAATAATTTCATTGGCCTTTGCCACATGTAAATGTAGTCTGTCATGGTGATATGTCTAACATATACCCTACTTGTTTTTATAGACAGACCCTAAAGTATTAACTCCCAGTTTAGTTCAGGGTTTATCACCAGCAGCTCTGTTTCCCACGTAGTCTTGTTCTTCAAAGAAAATCAAAATATTATGTGGAATCTGACCAGTTTGTTGGCACATGTTCATTCAAGTGTCTGTAACTTATTTGCAAAACTTCGGGCACTTCATCATTAATAATGTTTTGTTTTGTTGGTTTGTTTTTTTTTTTTTAATGTGCAAATATGCAAATAATTGCACCGCACATGGAGCTCATGGTCACCTATGAGAGAGAGATCCCTGGTCTGGTTGAATAACTTTTTTCAATAAAACTATTATATTTGTGTGATGGAATTTCAAAGTACAGTGCCCTCTACTGCCTAGGCAGAAGAGCTGGCCATGTCTGACAGCTGACTCTGGAGCACTACAGTATACTGTTGTATAGAGCTGCATCTACCAATTATTTTAGTTGTCGACTCGTCAGTGTTATTTTTTTGATTAGTCGACTAATATTGTACATTGAGGCTTTTCTAACTAGAGAATATTAACAGAGTGTATTGTTTTTGATCAAAATCAGAAATTGTTTATTTAATAATGCCACTGTTAAAATAAAAATAAAAGCTCTTTTGGCATCTAGAGTCTGTATAGTCCAGATAACAATTACATCAAAATATGACTGCAATTATTTCTTAAAGTCTACTAGTCCCACTTATTTGCTTAACTTTTTCAGCCCTAGCACGTATGACAGATCAGTATGTATAAACTACTAGGGAACACTGCTACTGCACTTGGGTTTGTTCCTTAAGCCAACCAACTCACAGCTGGTTAAAAATAATGTGTGGACGTCAGTTCTAGGATTTTCTAAAGTATCAAAAATCACATACACATACTACACTCGATATTCGTTTAAGTATCGATACTGAAAAACAGTCCCATAAACTGAATAAATTGTGACCTTTCCTGAACAGTTTCATCTTGAGTCAGTGTACCACCACATGTTATAAAATAAATACGCTATTATTTTGTGTTGATAATGACACTATGGTCTAAAAAGAGCTTTTAAAATGATCATTTGGGTGTCAAAATTGGTATTGAATATTGTCTCCTCCTCTGCCGCAGGTGCCTCAGCCGCCTCAGGTATGTTCTCACGATGAAGAAACGTGTGGTGGACCAGGAAGCAGTGTTCGCCTCGCAGCAGCAGCAGCAGCAGCAACGTCGACCCACCACCCAAGGGCTCCCTGAGGGCCTGCAGCACCGCACCCTCACCCCGGCCCCTACCGCTGTAGAGGCCCCCACAGACATGCAGCCAACCAGCGGCATCCAGTACTCACTCCCACAAGGCTACCAGGTATCATGCATGGGGCATTTCGTATATGTAAGATACTGCTTGTATTTAGTTAGAGTGCAAACTTGTATTTAAATTACCATATGCAGTTGCAGTTGTTGAAATTTTTATTGTTTTGAGTGTATTTTTTGGTACAGTTTAAAGAACCTTACTGGGGCTCTGTGCAACATTTCTGGTGAATGGTCTGCCACCTGCTTTTCTCCATAGATATTGATTTGCTTAGAATGTTCCACAGCACGGCATTAAACTTTTCTATCTTGTATTTATTCAATAACAGGTGGATGTATTGCTTAAATTTGCTTACATTTTTTCCGGTGAGCAGACTTTCCATGTTGAGTTTTTGAAAGTTTGTTTTGTCCGTACATACACTTGTAGTAAGAATTCCATTGTGTGACCTGTTTTTCCATGGAGATGAGTTTGAGGATGTGGGACCGTCCTACCGATGGGTTACATAATATACCTCTAAAAGTCCCGAGCAGTAACACTTCAAAAGCATAAGCCTTCACATATCCGGTGCAAGGTATTATTCCACATTCATATTGACATAGTGAAGTTACTTACCACAAAAGTTTAGAGTTTGTATCATGTCAGTGTAATCCAATTCAGTTCTGTCAGCTGGACAAAAAACAACAGCTTTTGTCCATCTGACAGTTTCATTTTTCATGTTTTTATATCATATCAAAAATCTGAAGTACTTGGCTCTTGTCTAAGGTGCCTACCATGGCTCAGAGCAGTAGTGGCCACGGAGTAAAGGGTGTGGCCCCTCACGTCGGACCCCACACACACAGCCTGACTGTGCAGAGCCAGGGCCCCGCTGTGGTCCAAGGACACGTCCACCCAGCACCAACGCTCACCTCCACACAGGGCCAGCAGCAATTTCAAAGGCTAAAGGTACCTGCACAAACTATTTTAAATCTGTTGTCTACTTCTATTTTTATTTGATGCATAACTTGTACTATTATTATTTTGTTAGGTTGAAGATGCCCTCTCGTACCTGGATCAAGTAAAATTACAGTTTGGAAATCAACCACAAGTTTACAATGATTTCCTGGATATAATGAAAGAGTTCAAGTCTCAGAGGCAAGTATTTTCTAATGTAATTCCATAAGAGACATTCCATGTTCCATCCCATTTCTCCCCATTACAATACTCTCTTTGATGACACTGCACACCTCCTAACCATATAAAAGATGTACTAAGGTGGGGTGTCACGTTTTTTTTCTTTGATTTAGCCATCAAGTCTTGAAAGTTTTCGAGCGACAGATGGATCCAGGCTTACCTGTGCAGACAGAGGCAGGAGACGTGTCTTGCTGATGTTTAGTTGATCCAGATTGTCTCATCAGATGAACATATCAAATAGGCACTCTGCAGTGCCCATTCATACAAATATGTGTGATCCGAGCGCTTATTTAACCAATTCCAAGCACTTTTACTGTCACGTGGACTGCGTAGATCAGCCGCTTTCGCACCACATTAGCCCCGCCTTTGAGTGAGAGTGGAGCCGCTCTGAGACCCAAGGCCGTTTAATCAGAATGAGACTGTTGAGTTCACACTGGCCCAAGCACTCCGCTCTCACAGAGCTCTCAGAACTAGTGGCAGTGTGAAGACAACTGTCCTTTATTTTAGTTTTTTTAAGCTGCTTTGGTGCGAGTGTTCCATGATTTTCTCTGCTTGGTTAATCCACCGGTGAAAAACTCACTTGTGAACCTATCCTCTCTCACAGCATCGACACTCCCGGAGTGATAAACCGCGTGTCACAGCTGTTCAAAGGCCACCCGGACCTCATCATGGGCTTCAACACGTTCCTGCCTCCTGGGTACAAGATCGAGGTCCAGACCAACGACATGGTGAACGTGACTACGCCCGGGCAGATCCACTACATCACTCCCCACGGCGTGTCTGTCCACAACATCCCGGTGACTGGAGCTCCCAGCCAACCCGCCAACCAGCCCACAAGCCAGCCTCCACCCCAGCAGCAGCAGCAACAGCAGCAACAGCAGAGCACACCGGCCTCTGTCCCCCACGTCACCCCAACCACCCCCACCCCCGTGGCACATGCACAGCCCCTGCCCAACAAGGTCAACAAGGTAAGTTTACACATTAGATTAGTATTTATATGCTCAGTAAAATATACTCAAGAAAATACACGATCTTAAAATGAGACTAAACACTTAACTCCGCCCACAAGCACATTTCAAACAGAGCTGCCAAACTGGGCAGTACCTGGAGGACTAAATGGGACAGTGAGGGAAGAGGAGGGGTGGGGTCTGGACATATGAGGAACAGTGTGATTGGTCGAACAGGTATCCATACTCTGTAATCAGAAACACCTGGCTTTAATCAGGACAGTCTTGTGTGATGTCACGTAGTACTTGAAATTACAGTGGCCACTGCAGACAACACACAATTTTTTTTTTTTTTTTTTTTTGGACAAGAAAGCTGCACATATACCTAGTTAGCACTAAAATTGCCAAAAAATGACTGGGAACAATAGAAGATGCTATTCAGACACCATACAGTTTACTGAACTCTGCACAGAAACATGGATTCTTGGGATATTTGTGAGTTCACAAACTCCCGAGAGTCTTGGCCCCCAGTGGTGCAATAGGGTCTGACAGGTAGTGGGCAACCAATCACAGAGCAACATTGAAGTTTGTGCAGAAGCCAAAGGCTAAGCACCCAAACAAACCAAAACAAACATGGCGACGCAGACAGATGTCCTTCAGACTATTTCAGTGTCAATACTGACTATTTAGTTTGTGAAAAACATGCAGAGGTAAGCGCTTTGTGCATTTTTGAATAGGGAAGATATTTGTTTTTTTCTCTCAGCTGGATGTAACAGAAGTTCCTCTGTTGTGATGCTTTGGCCAATCAGATTCAAATAACTGCTACGACTTTCTGCGCTTTCTGACCACTTTCAGTAAGCGCCATCTCACTTTCATCATGTGTAAAACTGAATGAGTGACACACGTATCAGTCTGCCGTGAGCCAGGTTACAGTTACCTGGTGAAAAAGTACCACTTTAAATGATAATTTGGCAGCAGTGAGAGAAGGTTACATTAGAATGATAAAAATGTCAGTGTTTAGCATTTTGAAATGTTTGAGTTCATTCAAAGAGTAACCATCTAAAACATTTTGATTAAACATAACACAACTCCAAATACTTGCAAATGGTGCAGAAAATTTGTATTAATAACTTGAAAAGGTGCGTAATATTATAATAACAACTAACTACAAGTAGCTATTACCCATTACTTAATATTTATTCACTGACCATTTGCTTTTGAGCCTGAAATCCCTATATCTATGACTTACAACCTTCACACTAAAATGAATAAGTAACCACAAATATCAATCCCACTGCATTTACATGAATATTTCCCACCTCCCACCTGTCTAGCCTCTGCAGTCTCCGGCCCACACGCCCACCACCCAGCCCAACCCATCCAACCCATCATACGCCTCCCCGCGCTCCCCTCCGGCCCAGTGCCACACCCCTGTGAGCAGCACCCCATCCAGCGGACCACCACCCCAGAACAACCAACCAGTGGAGTTCAACCACGCCATCAACTACGTCAACAAGATCAAGAACCGCTTCCAGGGACAGCCAGACATCTACAAAGCCTTTCTGGAAATCTTACACACGTACCAGGTAATGAGTTGTTTTCCATTATTTGATGTCATTATCCCATACTGGGGCATTTATCAATTTTTGTATAAAGAGTCACTTGACTGCTGGTCTCCATGGAGATTAGTTTAATGCCATACTTTGGAAAATTCTAGGCAAAACAGTAACATCTCCGTAGTGACAAGCATGTTGTGGGACCTCTCCAGAAAATTCCATATTGCACCTTTTAAGATGGTGTGCACACCCTTGCCATGTTAATCTGATGATTTTACTTCTGACAACAATGGTGCCTTTGAGATTATTCTACAGTATTGTGAAGAAAAAAGTCATTATTTGTGCTGATCTAAATAGAAATTGTACTTTGTGTGCATGTGAATTGATAGTTAATATTTCTGTAATAACCATCATCTGCTTTGACATTTAACAGCATGTTCTATCTTGTTCTTTTACCTGCGCTCCTTTTCACGTCAATGATGATCATTTCATGTGTCAAGTATTTTATGGTGCCTCTCCACTCAAAGTTACACTTACACTGCACTTACAAAACTTTGAGCTCTGTAAAATGTCATGACATCAGGGACAACCACTGTTAAACGTAACATGTAAAGGTTACTGAAGAATGAGGTATACCTTTACTGCTTTCTTTGCAGTAACATTTACTCATACATTTGATGAATCTGTATTTGTTACTTGAATTTTACCATTACTGCTTGCAAAGTATAAGTTACTTAAATAATTCTTCACCAACCAGGTATCCTTTTGGTTTTATTTCAAACTATTGTTCTGACTGTTGGCTCCAATGTGGCAGAAGGAGCAGCGGAATGCTAAGGAGGCGGGAGGGAGCTACACCCCAGTGCTGACAGAGCAGGAGGTCTACACCCAGGTGGCCAGGCTTTTCAAAAACCAAGAAGATCTGCTCTCAGAGTTTGGACAGTTCCTCCCTGATGCTAATAATTCAATGGTGAGTCCATTATTTATTTCACAATAAGTCCATGTGTCCCACAGATTTAGGTTTGGCTGGCGTTTGTTAGGGCAAGATCAGAATCAGAATAGCTTTTATTGCCATTGTCAGTGAACACAATTCACAGACTAGGAACTTGCTTTGGTGATGAGGTGCAACATAGAACACTGAATAGTAATAATAATAATATAAAGTAGAGATATCACTATTAAAAAACAAGATAATAATAATAATAATAATAATAATAATAATAATAATAATAATAATAATTATTATTATTATTATTATTATTATTATTATTATTATTATTATTATTACGTATCACTATTAAAAATAAAGTAAGAGCATGCAAAAAAAGATTAAGATATATAATAAAAAATAAAAATAGTCTAGTATATACAGTCCCTGACAAAAGTCTTGTCGCTTATCCATTTTGTAAAAACAAAAGCTTATAACCTGACTTTAAATAAATCGATTGGTTTTAGAAATGTCTCATATGAAAGCTAAAACCCTCCCAAATTATGCTCAATATACTAAAATAAATTTGCTTCACTGAAGAAAGATTGATCATTTAATGAACACAGAAAGGTCAGATTTTGGCAAGACAAAAGTCTTGTCGCCTACAGAAAATTGAACAAATAATTTACTTCAAATACAAAAATATGTTGCATAACGTCAGTGAATTAAGTAGTGGTGCTGTGAGATCCATATTTAATATCTTGTATGACTTCCATGAGTTTGAAGGACTGCATCCATGCGGTTCGACAATGATTCATACAATTTGTTGATGAAGTCATCAGGAATAGCAAAGAAAGCAGTCTTACATGCCTCCCAGAGTTCATCAAGATTCTTTGGTTTTGCCTTCCATGCTTCCTCTTTCATTCTACCCCAGACATGCTCAATGATGTTCATGTCTGGTGACTGGGCTGGCCAGTCCTGGAGCACCTTGATCTTCTTCGCCTTGAGGAACTTTGATGTAGAGATAGAAGTATGCGATGGAGCACCATCCTGCTGCAAAATTTGACCCCTTTTATGGTTGGGAATGTAAGAGGTAGCTAATACTTCTTGATATTTTAGGCTATTGATATTGCCTTCCACCCTGCAAATGTCTCGCACACCCCCATACTGGATGTAACCCCAGACCATGATTTTTCCGCCACCAAACTTAACTGTTTTCTGGGTGAATCTTGGATCCATGCGGGCTCCAGTAGGTCTCCTGCAATATTTGCTGCGGCTGTGATGTAATTCAACTGAGGATTCATCTGAGAAATCCACCTTCTGCCACTTTTCCAGTGTCCATCCTTTTAGCAGGCTGTGGGCCTTGGCAAATGCCACACGGTTTTTTAATTGCCTTTTGTTTAGTTCTGGTTTCTGTGCACTGATTCGACCATGGAGGCCATTTCGAGACAGAATTCTACAAACTGTTCTGGTTGACACAGGGACTTGAGGTGACCAGGCCTGGTGGAGCTCTGCTGCAGTGGAAAAGGGGCTGGCCTTGGATTTTCGAATCAACAAACGGTCCTCCCGAGCAGTTGTCTTGCGGGGTCTGCCGGACCTGGGCTTGTCAAAAACATCTCCAGTCTTTTCAGATCTTTTTCTTATTCTTTGTACTTGACACTGAGACACATTGAAGGTGTCAGCCACCTCAGCAGTGGATCTGGTCTTCAGCCTCTTGATAATTAATGCTTTGGTCTCAGGGTGGATCTTAGGCATGTTGTCAGAGGTCAAGTTGCAGTTGATGTGAAGGTCTGGTGTGCTGGGGTTCTTTTTATACACACCCACTAATTGATTGATCAGTAACTGATCACAGGTGAGGCTGTAATCTAGGTGCATCATATGACAAGGCGACAAGACTTTTGTCTTGCCAAAATCTGACCTTTCTGTGTTCATTAAATGATCAATCTTTCTTCAGTGAAGCAAATTTATTTTAGTATATTGAGCATAATTTGGGAGGGTTTTAGCTTTCATATGAGACATTTCTAAAACCAATCGATTAATTTAAAGTCACGTTATAAGCTTTTGTTTCTACAAAATGGATAAGCGACAAGACTTTTGTCAGGGACTGTACAGAAGCATCAGAACAACAGTGCAAACTGACAGTGCAAAAGATTCAGAAATGACTGAAGATTCAGTCATTTCAAATTTTCCAATCCCATGTTATGTTATGTGTTAGTAATGGCATGTGTTTGTTCTTTGTTTTTTGTCATATTGCCATTCTGATTTCACATCTGCCTGGTTACGATATTTGGTCAGTTTCCCCCACATACTCAGGCTGCACTGTTGACAGTGAAGTCTGCAGAGAGCTGGTTAGATCTCTCTTGTGACCAGCTTTGTAGACTAACCCTTAAGATGGGGAAGCAAGACATTTACACAACTTACACATAGTGGCCAAAAAGTAAGTAAGACTGTTAGTTCAAAAGATCATTTTCATTAAGTCGTATCTGAAGGAGCGGTGCAAGAATTGTTTAATATTATCAACTTGTCACTTGTAGAGAAAAGTATCTTATCATATTTTGGACAAATTAATTACTTGCTTTTGAATTTCTAGTCTATGAAGTCTATTTTAGTGAAGTTTTAGTGAACCTCTACTAAAATGTATGTTTTCAGCTGCTGGGTAAACCGACACCAGACCGGGTGGATTCAGTGCGTAATGATCACGGAGCCACAGTGAAGAGACCACTCCTCAACAACAAGCAGAGGCTCAGTCAGAACGGGCTTCCCCTGAGGAGGCCTTCAGGACTGCCTCTCACACCTCCCATCAAGGTACACAAGTCTTATCATTCTGACCTTATTGACTCTATTGTGTATTGTCTGCTCTTTATGATGTCTAAACTTTCATTTCTTTTACAGAAGAAACCAAAAATAATGGGGAAGGACCATGGGATAGGTGAAATTGGCAAGCACAGCACAAGCACTGAAACAATGTTCTTTGAAAAGGCAAGTTCAGTTTTGGTTTGGGTTGCAACAAAAAAAATGTTATCCTATAAATGTGGAATATTGTACTGTCTTGGCATTTTAATAACATTTGTGAGACAGTCAGTGCAATTGAATCAAAACCAAAATAAAATCAATTATCAAATAAAAAGCAGAGATACACAGTTCCGATATCGCTATATGGGTTTTGAGTATCTACTAATACGCAATACCAGGTTACTTTCTTTAAAGTAACTACTAGTTACTAGCTTTTAAAAAGATAATATGCAAATAATTTTATTTGTACCCCCATTATAGTAACTTTATAACAGCCAGATGCTGTAACTCAAACTTGGTGGCAGAATTCTGTAGGATCTAAGCTTCAAAATCAGATCACTTCACTGCCTTGATGTTGAGAAAAATATGAGCTAAAAAATGTCTAACTGGAGTACTGGATCATTTTCAGAAGATCCATTACATTTCTGCTACTGGTATTGGGGATCTCTTAGACCAAGCACAGCGTGAAACAAGGCTACATGAGGATTATATTGCTAAATTGCTATTATTGTATAATTATTTTGATGTATTTTCTTTAAGGCTTGATAAGAAAAGGAAAATTGCAAAATGGAGTGAATGCAATTAATTCTATAGCAATAATGTGTTTGCTGTAAAACTGTGTTGTTGTCTCAGGTCAGGAAGGCCCTCAGGAGTCCAGAGGCTTACGACAACTTCCTGAGGTGTCTGCACATCTTCAACCAGGAAGTGATTTCTCGAGCTGAACTGGTCCAGTTGGTCATCCCGTTCCTGGGGTAAGGGTAGTGCTGCCATGGGATTTACAGCGGTTATTTAATCTCATCAGGCATTTTGTTTCGAATACAAGTACTGTTACTTAAATAAGAAACTCAAATAGGAATTAAAGTGTGCTACTTGAAAAGTATTACTTCTTTAAAAAGTTTCTCAAGAAAATGTGGGGTGCGTAGTACTCGGGTTACAACAATCCTGGTTTAGTGAATAAACTTGACTTCACAAAATTATTTAAATCTTTAAACTACAAAATTCTACAATATCCAAATGTAAGGTTCAGTTTTCTTTTCTAGTCTTTCATTTGAACGCACAGATAATCTAATTTTGTTTTTATTTTTTTTACATGTTCAGAAAATTCCCTGAACTTTTTTCGTGGTTCAAGAACTTCCTGGGATATAGAGAGTCCATGCACAGCGAGTCGAGCCACGCAGAGAGTCTGCCAAAGGAGCGCGGCACAGAGGGTATCGCTATGGAGATCGACTACGCCTCCTGTAAGAGACTTGGCTCCAGCTACAGAGCCCTGCCCAAGAGCTACCAGCAGCCCAAGTGTACCGGGAGGACGCCGCTCTGCAGAGAGGTACACGCTCTTCAGACTCCTTCAACTATGTTGTAACTCACAAGCATAAGCATGCCGCCATCAAGGTCTATAAGGCCGCCTTGTTCACTGTTTTTTCTGTTGCAGGTATTGAATGACACATGGGTGTCATTCCCCTCCTGGTCTGAGGACTCCACCTTTGTGTCCTCCAAGAAGACCCAGTACGAGGAACACATTTACAGATGTGAAGACGAGCGCTTTGAGGTAAGGAGCAATATCTTTACCCTAGCGGTGTAGGCATAATAATCCCTGACTCAAGCCTACAACATTTCAGTGGATTTTGTAGATATTGTAGTGTGTGCATATAATATGCTCATTTATTTTACACCCTTTATACTTGGATATGAAGTAAACATATTCAAATCTAATTTTGATTTACTGATAACTGTAACACTTGTAGAAGCACATCACGATCATTACCTTCTATTCCCTTTTCAAGTGTCCCTTCAAGGCCACTAAAGGTATTTTTGTGTGTGTTTAGCTGGACGTAGTTCTGGAGACTAACCTGTCCACCATCCGCGTGCTGGAGACGGTACAGCGCAAACTGTCCCGGATGCCCGCAGAGGAGCAGATGCGCTTCAGACTGGACAACAGCCTGGGCGGCTCCTCGGACACCATCCACAGAAAGGCCATTCACAGGATATACGGAGACAAGGCTCATGACATCATTGACGGACTCAAGAGGAACCCTGCTGTCTGTGTGCCCATAGTGCTCAAGAGGTACCACACGCCATTACTGCTAGAATGTAATAAAGTAAATGTGTTTTGTCTCATTATAGATGTATTGTAAAAGCAGCTTGTCTGTAAAAAATTGCCCACCAGATGCAGACAGCAAGCAGTGGTCTGTTAACATGCTAGTTGTTGTAAGCATTACTGTAATGACAAAATTCACTCTGGCCTCTGAAAGTTGTAAAAAGCTTTTATAAACTCATCAACGTGAATGATTCACATTTAGGAACGTGAGGAATAAGTTGGCCCACCGCAATTTAAAATGAACTGTTTTTCATTTTTTAAGATGGTAAAAATCAGGTATATCACCTATAAACAAACCCAGCCTTCTGTGCTGTCTCTATTCCTTTTTAATCCTTTCTTACCCATATCTTAACAAAGGCTTGTTTAACACTGTTTGCTCTTCACAGGCTGAAAATGAAAGAGGAGGAATGGAGAGAAGCTCAAAGAGGTTTTAACAAAGTGTGGAGGGAGCAGAATGAGAAGTATTACCTCAAGTCTCTGGACCATCAGGGCATCAACTTCAAACAGAACGACACCAAAGTGCTCCGGTCCAAGTCCCTGCTCAGTGAGATCGAGATGCTGTACGACGAGGTAAGCCTTCAGTCGGCTGCATTTAGGATATGTTTTCCTACATTGTCTATTTTGGGCTGAAATTGTAAATGTATTTGGAGTGTTTTCAATCTCAAAACATACCCTTGTCAATTTCAAACCCACCTCAAATTTTGTTCTGGTAATTTTAGGACTTCAGTTGCTCTTTCTACAAAGCATCAGTGTATTAGCGACATTTCATTAGTAACATAATGGCAACAATAAGGTTAGACCAATTGGCAGTAGAGTTTGTCTTAAACATTTGCTTTTGAATTTTTTTCCCATGTATTTCAGCAAAAATGTGTCTTCCCCCAGTACTTATTTATTCTAGAAGCAGCTCTCGAGGTCAAATTAAGTCTGCTGTATACTGTTTTCATCAAATTCTATTGTCCAATAAACAGGAAGTGCGAGTTATCATGCTAGTTATTGTTGCCTTAAGCTTCACCACAACCCGGCACTGGTCTGAGTTGCACACTGTAACAGCAGATAATGCTATTAAAACATGTTGAAAATGTGATTTAGTGATTTAGTGTTTAGTTCCACTTGTGAGCTTGTTATAATGTTGCTACCTTTTCAAAAACATACCCAGAGTTTAAGTAATCCTGATTTATTAGTCTGTCTACATCTCCAGAGATCAAAATGCTCTGTTCCACCTTGTGATGTCATGTAGTAGTTGTATTAAAGTTTACTGAACTAAAGGTAAAACGTAGCTGTTTGAGAATGCCATTTCCAGAACTGACATCATCCAAATGATTCTAGTCAAGGTGTATGGAGTTTAAAAACACAGGGGAGCACTTCTTGAATTACCACATGACATCACAAGGTGGAACTGAGTGTTTTTCTTTTGAGAGAAGAACTCAGCCTTAAGATGCAGGATTGTGTTAAACGTGTGAATGAAACAACGCAACTTCAGGTCTGTTTGTGATTATTAAACATATCAACATCAATCAGAAAATGGCGTACTGTGGCTCCTTTTTAACGTTCCTTTTTCCTGTTTATGTTTCAGCGTCAGGAGCGATCCTCAGACGACACTTCCACGGCCCCCCCTAGCGGCCCCCACATGACCCTGAGCTACGAGGACAGTCAGATCCTGGAGGACGCCGCCGCTCTCATCATCCACCACGTGAAGAGGCAGGTGGGCATCCAGAAGGAGGACAAATGTAAGATCAAGCAGATCATCCAGCACTTCATCCCAGACCTGCTGTTCTCCCGACGCGGCGAGCTGTCCGACGCAGAGGACGACGACGACCAGGAGCCAGACGCAACAGAGGTGGGACAGTAGGACGAGAATGTGTAATATTTGTCTATGTTTAGTTAATCAGTTGATTTAGTCAGATTGGGATTTACAAAAGTTCATACAAAAGAAAATTAACACAAATATTTAAAGTGGGACTGGGCGCCCCTCCTGGGCGGGGTCTGGAACAGTGTGATTGGTCGAACAGGTATCCACACTTCAAACTCCGCCCCTGCAGGTTTTTGTTATCAAAAACACCTGGCTTTAATCGGGGCAGTCCTGTGTGATGTCGCATAGTACTTGAAGTTGCAGACGTCACTGAAGTCAGCACAGGATTAGATTTAGGCCAGAAAGCTGCAAATTTACCTCGTTTGCACTAAAGTTGCAAAAATAAGATGACTAGGAACGGCAGGCAATGCTGTTAAAACACCGTATACAACAGTTTAGTAGCAAAAAGTTAATTTAGTTACACTTTTAAGTCTCACTGTGTAACCCTTTAGTAAAAAATAATCAAACATAAATGCGCTCTTACTCCTTTTGGTTTCCATGGAAATTTTGTTCCTTTGCCTGGAACATATTAGGGTATAAAATACATCCGTGTCCATGGAGAATGTTCCAAAGTACATTTTTTCTGTTTCCATGGTTTTAATGTTTTTTTCTCGCTGTATAAAGAACTTCTTTCTTGAGCATTGAATTTGAGTGTAAAAACATCTACGTCTGCCTACTAATAATGTGTTTAGTTATACTTAATAAAACACAACATAACTTAATTTAGCCAGAAATGCCTTTTTTGCAATTTGCAGAATGTGAATAATGTCATAATGTCATTTTCAATCAAAGCCCAATAATGGCAAAAATGCTCAGAAGTCTGTTATAGAAAACAGAAGACATTTACAATTCAGATGCACTGAAAAAATACATTTATCAAGATGATCTAAAAATATAATTCCTTTGTGTCCATGCCCAAACCCTAGGACGCAGCCAAGAAGCCCAATGGTCTCCCAGCCAGCGGGCCGCCAAAGTCCAAACTGCTGTTCAGCAACTCTGCCGCGCACAAGCTGAAGGGTGCAGAAGACGGCTACAACCTCTTCTACGTCAATAACTACTGGTACACCTTCCTCCGCCTCCACCACATTCTCTGCAGCCGCCTGCTGCGCATCTACAGCCAGGCGGAAAAGCAGATCGAAGAGGAGAGCCGCGAGAGGGAGTGGGACAAGGACGCCCACGGCAACAAGAAGGACAAGAAGGACAACCCAGCCATCCAGCTCAAGATGAAGGAGCCCAGTGAGTGTGAAAAGAACACGTTTACCAGTGGTTTCCAATCATATTTTATGACCCATGTTAAGCTTTTCTTTATTTAATGCAGCTTTACGCCTAAATACACATAGTATATCTGTCCTCTACCTTTAGGGCATCCTGCCCTTATTGGTCATGCTCTGAATCAGACTTTTGAGACCTGTATTTAAAAAGTTTATTTTGGAATTAGGCTTAAATTCATTAAAACTGAACATGGGCTGTCACTAACAATTATTTTGCTAATGGATTTACACTGGATTTATACTAATTGCAAATCTGGTGCGGTTCAATTCCAACTGGATTTTAGAGTTTTAGTTACACTACAGGTGGGGGATATAAAAGAAGGCAGTATGAAACCCCTGTGTGTTGCCTGCTCAGTGGACGTGGAGGTGGAGGACTACTACTCTGTCTTCCTGGAGATGGTGAGGAACCTTCTGGACGGGAACATGGAGCCAGCGCAGTACGAGGACACTCTGAGGGAGATGTTCACCATCCACGCCTACGTAGCCTTCACCATGGACAAGCTCATCCAGAGCATTGTCCGACAGGTCAGGACAGTTATTGTTGTGCTCATGTACGAGGTGAAAGACGCAATCTGAATCTTCATCAGGGCACATCAAATTCACAGGTGCATACTGATAATATTTAATTTCACATGGCTCCACTATCAGACTCCACTGTCATGTGACAAACCACCCATTTATTATACATTTACAGTGGGAAGACTAAGTGATGCATCATGTATTATGAGCATATGCTTTGGAAAATTCAGAATCATTTACTCATGTTTATTTATTTGAATAGCTACAACAAACAGATTAACGATGAAGTAATCTGATGCAGATATCAATGTTTATTTATGTTTATTGGTTTGTTGGCTAATTCGCAACACCATGTTATGCAACCCAAGTTGTGTAACCTCTGCGACACGAGTGTTTTTCATATTGCACACATAATTACACACTGATCTGTGCCCTCAGCTCCAGCACCTGGTCAGTGAGGACGTGTCCATACGAGCAACCAACCTGTACCTCAGTGAGAGCGCCTCCAAGGCCACAGGGGGCGCTTTGTGCTCCCAGGCCTCCCGCAGTGCAGCAGAGGCAGGATACCAGCGCAAAGCCGAGCAGCTCACAGCTGAAGAGAACTGTTTCAAGGTACAGTCGGAAAACCTTGTGTTTGTGTGCGTGCGCGTGCGCGTGCGTGTGCGTGTGCGTGTATTGAGAAAGGGCCTGTTTAATCCCTATGTGTCTGTTTCAGCTGATGTTTGTAAAGGGCCCAGGAGCCGTGAGTCTGGGCATTGAGCTACTGGACACAGAGGAGGACAACTCAGACGAGCCTGCTGAAGCAGAGGTATACACTACGTCTCTCTTTCTATAAAAGACTTCTCAAATTATTGCACTCTGGAGCCCTATATGAAATTAAATTTATGCCTCTAATAATGTAGTGGTAGAATTATTCAAATATTGTTTATTTGAATAGTTTCCATTGTTTGACTTGTTAATTTACAGTTTTCAACTGTAAGAAAATGACTAATATTTTGGCGTATGGCCGGTTGTGTGCGCTCACTGTAAATGCAGTATTTCATGTTGCACTGGCCTGCGAGTTCAAGTGTGTCATTGTACCAATGCGTGTGTGTGTGTGTTTGTTTGCAGAGGTGGTCGGACTACGTGGACCGGTACCTCAACACAGACTCTGCCTCTCCAGAGCTTAGAGAACACCTGGCCCACAAACCTGTGTTCCTGCCCAGGTGAGGACTCTGCTGCCCCCTGCTGCTCTAGGGCCTGTGTGTAGGGCCAATATGTGGCTATAGCCTGCTGCTTGGAGCTCACAAACTGCCACTTTCCTGTAGAACCACATGTATGTAGGGCCCTCACCACGTGCGTGTAGGGCCCTCACCATGTTTATGTAGAGCCTCATGTAGGACCAGTGGCATTAAAGCTGTGAGCTGCCTATCGTAGATTAGACCTCACACTCGACTGCACTTTTTATGAAATCCATTTATTTATGTGAGAAGACTTTATTTATTGTGGCAGTCACATTTTAAAAGAGATCAAATGTCACGTGACCATGTGGGCCCTAATGCATTGTTTCTGTTGTAACCAAAACAAATGGGTTGGACTATTAATGTCAATGTTCTTATGGTCTGTTCTTGGTTTGAGCAAATAAATTACAATTATCATTCAGTGTGGAATCAACAGAGGAAACTGTTTCGTTTAATCTATTTTACTCCTGGTATTAACCCTGGAATTATCTTCAGTGACAAAAGATTTTTAATGGTAGACCACAAGCACTTTGTATTTGTCAGTGAGCTTTTGTATGGTCTTGCAAACTGCACGATTAGTGGAATCTGGGCAATTGGGCTGCAGCATGTATGGAAAAATGTAATCAAATTCTAGACCTTTTTGAAAATATCATAATAATATTTAAACTGTCAAACACTAAAGCGGGAAAATCCCAGTACGTGCCAATACCTGAATTCCCCCCACATAACAGTTCATTTATTACACAAGAGATCCAATTGTCTTATGAACTGTTTTATCCTTCAAATAAATACTGAACAGGTTTGTATGAATTAAACCAAGAAAAAATAAGGTCTGATCAAAAATCAACCTGTTATAGTCTCATTACATCCATTTAAAGGCCCAACCAGGATACCGGCTTAACCGATATCATGGAATCCATATGTGACCCAGCTAATTTTAGTATCACTGCCGATATTCCTAATGTTAATTATTCAATAATGCATCTTAAATGATAATGTTCTACTTTTTAATGTTCAGATAAATAATATTAAGCCTAAAAATATTGTTCCATCAATACTTTACTGAACAATCAAGTCATCTAATTGTATCGGAATGCTTTTTTTTTTTTTTTTTTTTCTCTCCCCCCCAAGTTTTCAAATCACCATTTAGTTCAGAGCAGAGTATAAGATAAGAGAAGACTGAAATCTGAACTGATTAACTACAAGAATCACATGCATTTCAGTTTTGTCGTTGACAATATTTTGTTTGCAGAATCCATTCTAATAGGTGAATAACTAATAAGATAATTCGTTTAATCAGACTTTGAATTTTAAATGCCATTGAATTTCTCACTTTAAATTAAAAACAAAACAAAAAAAACTTTTACATATTCAGCACAAATATTTTCAAGCCTTCAAATTCAACAGTCAAAATAGTCAATAGTCAAAATTCAGAGTGTAAAATTTGCAGTGAAAAAAATTTGCAGCAAAGATCCAAGATGCCAAGGCAGAAGCAATCGATCCAGAGTGATCGATTAGTCTAATTTAGTAACAAACAGGAAATGGTGCAGTGCAGCGATCTGATGGGTCAGAAATCGCCTCATCAAAACCTCATCTCTTTTATTTGTTAAGTGTAAACCCCGCCCACAGATGAGAACCAATAGGAAACAGCCTCTGTCCTCCTCACTCACACTGGATCGATTGCTTCTGCCTTGGCATCTTGGATCTTTCACTGCAAATTTCACACTCTGAATTTTGACTATTAAATTTGAGCACTTGAAAATATCTGTACTGAATATTTAAAAGGTGAAATTTTTATTCTGAATTTGAAACACTGAAAAGGTATTCTTAAAATTTCAGGAACTAAAATTCAAAATAAAATATGGTGAGAAATTCAGAGGTATTTAAAATTCAAAATCTAATGGAACAAATTATCTTCCATCTTCCTTCCTTTTTAGTGCTTGAGTTTTGTTTTTAGTATAAAGTTCAGTATGTGGATGTTGACACGTTTTTGGCACGTTTGTATTTTCAGTAACAAAGCCATAATCAAATCATGCTCATCTGTGCACTACGCCGACAGACACAATATTTGGTTCTTAAATAGTCGTTTAATCTCTTAATATCCTCTGCTGATTTCACCTGGAATGACCCTTTACCTTTTTTTTTATTTTACCTTTATTGAACCAGGAACATGTTGACTTTTGTACTCATTTCTACTTGTGCCATTGTGACTTTGTGCGCCTATCCAGATGTGTTTAGCGCCCTCTGCTGCCGACATTTCTCCAAATATATGATCTATTTTTAAAGGCGTTACTTGGCCGTATGGGTTGTACACAGGCGTAGGGTTGGTAAATAAAATGGTTTGTCCGATTGTACATGTGGTGTTTTTCTTCCTGGGTTTTTAATGTGGCACCATTTGTTTAGTGTATTTGTTTTGCGTTTTGAGATGGCTGTCCATGATCACATTTCACAGTGCATTGTAAAACCGACTATTTGAGTTCTCGACCCATTGAACCCATTGCATAAATCTGGTATGGACTGACTCATTGGAAGGCTCACTCACTTTTTATTCTCACCATGCAGTTGAATACGTCACATGACCTGCTGGCTAATTTATTCCTTTATAGGTGTTATTGTTATTATAAACAGAGGTGGGTAGAGCAGTCAGAAATGTACTCAAGTAAAAGAACTACTCGAGTAGAAGTTACAATGTTGACAGTCTAATACTCAGCAGTCTGTAGTTTCACCTACTGAACTTTTTCCTGAGTAAATGTGTAATTTTGATTTGATGTACATGCATCGATCCAGCTTTAGTTTCAATAGTATACTGAAAGACTGGGCAATATGGCTAAAATAGAAAATTCCAGTTATCTTTTGTTTTTTGGACACACTGGACAATAATGATTTTAATCTGCTTTAATCAAAGTCAGCAGGGACTGCCAGTCTTTCAGACGAGAAGCTCTTTACATTCTCATTCTTATCATATGCAATTATTTCCCCACTGTGGGACTAATAAAGGCATATCTTATCTTATCTTATCTTATCTTATCTTATCTTATCTTATCTTATCTTAAGAAATTGTAAATGGCCTTCAGTTACATTTGTATAGATATAGAACTGTAATTGTACAGTAACCCTGCTTTGCAAGTAAGAAATTCAGGAGGAAACTTTTTTGATAATTATCCTTGATTTCACAATGCCTTTCACATGAGACATGGCCGGTCCATTTACTGAGAATGAGGAAAAAAAAATTTGGTTAAAGCACTGGCAACCCAGAGTGTTGGGATTGTATTACCTTTTTCAAAGCAGTAGGTATCTGCCATTACAGTTTTGTATAAATAAAGAAATAATGTTATTATATTAATGTACAGGCCCAGTGGATCAGAGCCAGTACCCGATGCCAATATGTGTACCTGTACATCTCTAAATCATACAATCTTGTTTGAATACATAAGAATCGTATTACATTTTGACACTTTGTTACTATACAGTAAATATTGTAAATATGAGTACTCCTTTACTGAAGTAAGAGCAGTGATTCTTCAAGACTTACTCAAGTACAAGTAAAGTATGGTGTGAAAAAATAAACTTTTAAAATAAGTGTATCTTGAGTAAAAGTTCCCATATCTACCCACCTCTGATTATAGCAGATACAATGTGACTGTTCCCTGTAGGAGCTTGTGTTCTATCTCTCACAATTGGCCTGTTATGTTTTGAAGTGCCCAAAATATGCTTGATGGTTTCAGTCCTCCCTCACCTCACCACCGCGGGGTAAGTATGCTGCTCACATTCTAATACTGGTGGGGTGACGCACACGTTTATTTTAAAACCAAACATTAATTAGCATAAATCCGGTGTGAATTTTCTCTTGCACATTTGAATGTCTATGCAACGGTAGTGCACTGTACAAAAATGTTCCGACTGCCTCCTCTGCTGCTCTTGTAGATGCACAAATCCCACGAATGAATTGCCACCTTTCTAATTCTGTTACCTGGTGAGTGCAATGCATGGGGTTAACTTACTTTAAAGGGACAGCCTCTCAAATATCTGTGCATTGGTTGTACTATAATGACATTCTACAATTTGAACCGTGGTGAACGTGTGGACTGATTTTGGGTGTGGATTTTGCAGAAACCTCCGTCAGATCCGTAAATGCCAGCGCGGATGGGAGCAGCTACAGCAGGACCGCCCCCCTCGAGAGGACAGTGAGCTCAAGAGGCAGTGCATGTTCAAACTCAACTCGTACAAGATGGTGTACGTGTGCAAGTCGGAGGACTACATGTACCGGCACACGGCCCTCACCCGGGCCCACCAGGTGAGCACCAAATCAGGGATACTCATACTCACAGTCCTGATGGGGCTGTGGAGCTCCAGGTCTATGTTCTCTATAGCTGAGGTGCCCCAGAGTGTAGAGGGCATTGCATTAGGTGCCACCCTTCTGATATGGCCTTAGTGGATATAAACATTCTGCAATTTTAAGTGCTTAAAGTAACGGGTATCCACTCCACCCCTGCAGGAGCCATTAGAATAGGCCACTCGTTTTAAATGTTTTTGACCATAAACCTGCAAATTTACCTAGTTTGCAGTAAAATTGCAAAAAGAAAGCTCTTTGAACAGTAGATGCTTTTAGAACATCATATACACAGTTAAGTAGAGAAAAAAGTTTAGTGTTTAGTTCCACTTTATATGATTATGTGCTCATCGTGTGTACCAATTCAGTTCTAATTTGTTTTAAACTTAAGTTAAAATCTTTCATTTTAAAAGTTTTGCTTTAACTTCAAAATCTTCTGTCAATATTAGTGTTTTAGCCTCTGTAGATCCTCCACAGTCTGTGTTTAAGCTGCTGTAGACATTATCTGAATTCAAATCATTTCATGATATTGGAATTATATATGACCCCCAAAGCAGACACCAGTTTATTTTGAGTGATGTGATATGGCCGAGCCCTACCACTGTACTACACTTGTACCATATATGACCATGCATGATACAAAACTAGATATACTTCCAATCTTATATCCTTCTGATTGTATAAAGAACATTATGTGCTTAATGTTTTTAGCCTGTTTCATAATACAGTTTTGTAAGAACTTGACATGCTTGGATACTTCTAGACTGCTTTTTTTTTTTTTTAAGAATAATACAACATTGTTTAAAACCTCTAAACAACAGTTTATATGTTTACATGTTGAATGTATTTGAATGAATTGATCTCAGAGCTGAGTATATAAACGTGATTACAATAGTATGCTCAGGTTTCTAGAAAAGATTGAATTTTCATGTTACATTTTTAACTATTTCATCTTCAGATGTGCAAAAGTCTGTCAGATAAAACATTCTGATGTCACTGAAGCCCAGTGTTTCTGTATTAAACCCTGTAATGCACACTCACAACACAAACGGTTTGAGTGACACGGCGCTGTTGTCTCTGTTACAGTCTCACCAGCGCGTCCACACTCGCCTGCACAGACGCTTCCACTCATGGCTGGACGCATGGGCCCAGGATCATGTGACCAGCGACATGGCGGCCCACACGCACAGGTGGCTGATGGGAGAGGGCCAGGAGGAGCTGATGCCCTGCTCCACGGCACTGTGCCCGGAAGTCCTGCACTACATCAACGTCAACAAGTACCGCGTGACCTACAAAACGCTATAGTCCCCGGACACAGTGTAGCTCCAACCCAACCTGCCACTTAAAGACATTCAACCACACCCACAAGCCCAAGCACATGTGTTACTGCCATTCTCCAGTCCAAACTTTTTAATACACTGGTTTGATGGAAATTTACTGATCAGATTTAGTGGTCGAATCCGGGCATATGTCCAAACTGTCTTGGGAAATGGTGGAAAATGCACTTGCAAAAATTGTTGTTACGAAATGTTTCGAATCGGACAAAGTTACAAATAGATTCGCACAATACCAGTCTTCTTACAGGCCCTATATTGTGTTGCACCTCATGACATTATCAGGTGGCAAAACACAACAACTTTTCTGTGTTTTTAGAGTCTATTCACCTTCACCAAATGTTCCATACAAACAGGTTATTTAAAGGTGCACTGTGTAACTTTTTGGGGTAAAGGTCGTGCCACCTGCTTGTCCCCATGGAGATTTAATTGCTGTGCCTGGAATGTTCCGCAGTATGGCGTTTAACATGAATACTTTGCATTTATTACAGTACAGGTGTTTTTATAGCTCCAAAATGCTTTCTGCATTTTCTCCGCAGATCTGAACTGTAACTTCGCCCGGTGATGTATGTTTAAAGCCATACCCTGGAACATTCTGTGCAAAGCAATGGCTAAACCTTCATTGAGACAAGCATACCGCCCATCAGAAAAATTGCACAGTGAATTTTTTAAATTACTTGAACCAAAAATCATAACAATAAAATACAGGACCTACAGGAAAATACTGCAATACAATTCTAATCCTCAGGCTGGTGTGTAAAGGGCCCATTATGTTATATTCTGATGTACGTTATAATGTTTCCTCATCACAAACAGACCTGGAGTTGTTTTGTTTCATTCACACATTTAACGCACAAACCCTGCAGATTTATGCTTTGGAGTTCTTCTCTCAAACCGAAACGGTCTTTTTGAGACTCCATACGCCTTCACTACAATCATTTGGATCATTTCAGACCTGGAATTTCCAATCTACTGAACTAAAGGTAAAAGGTAGCTTTAAAACTACCACTTCATGACATCACAAGGTGGATTGCATTTTGAGCTTTGGAGATGTAGCGAGTCTAATAATAAAGGGTTACTCAAACGTGTGAACGAACAAAACACAACTTTGGTTCTGTTTTCGAGGAGGTAACAACATTGTAACACGACTGAAAGCTCACGAGAATCCCTTTTGTGTAATGCAGGACCTTTTTGAAGCAGTTCACGTGAAATGGAGACCTATATGCGTAAAGTGGGTTGTACAATTTAAAACCTGTGAATGTTTTTCTATTAGGATGCACTGTATATGCCCCATCAAACCGAGTGTATTCTCCAATAACTTATGACTGCGTCTGTACATATGTTTATAACTAGATTTTTTATCAATTGTCTTGTGTAGCCAGCGTTGACAGATTTAGACTTTAGATAGAGATGTATTAAGTATTTTAACTGTTTTTTTTGTTTACCAAAGGTTTATTAGTTCTGTTTATTAGTCTATGGCCCACATTTCAACAGCTCCTGCAGTGTAAGTACGTACTGTTCAAACGAAGCGTTGCGATGACTTAAAACTGAATGTAGCATACATTTTGGTTCTTAAAGGGCCCATATTACGCTATTTTCTGATCTGTTTTGTTGTTTCCTCATCAAAAACATACCTTTATTCACACATTTAACACTCTGTTCTGTGGTGATGCAGGAAGTGCTCCACCGTGTGTTCAGACCTGGAATTGGCGATTTCTAGTGAACAAAAGATAAAAGGTAGCTGTTGTCTTAAACTGCAGCATCATGACATTACAAGGTGGAACAAAGCGTTTGAGTTTTGGAGATGTAGACAGACTAATAATGCAGAACAAAACACAACTCCAGGTATGTTTTTGAGGAGGAAGCAACATTCTAGCATGGATTAAACCTCACAAGAGTCAGTTTTGCTGTCTTGGTTGAAAAAAACTTCCAGTGGTTAATTTTAGCACCAAAAAGCAATAATTGTTGATTTGATTCGTTACATATTGAATCACAGAATTTAGAAGTCTGACATTTGGCTAATTCAATATTTTTCTTTCTGAATTTGGGTATGTTCAAGTAATAATGAGTCAGATATAAAATAACAAGCTTTTATTTTGAAATGTTGAAAAGTGACAATTTTAGAAAATGCGATTGAATGGGGGGAAAAAAACACATACAGAAATTCCACATTTCCTGCAGTGAGTCCAGCTACAGACAATCGGAGCCGTTTCATACTTTATTTTTGTACCGCGTGTAGTGTCAGAGAGCCACCTCCAGGGGGCGACTGTACATAAAGTTTGTATGTGTTCATGTTTCAGATGTTGTACATGAGTGTAGTCTGGTGTTTGGCATTAAACTCTACTTTGACTAGAGTTAAAAAGTGCACAGACTCGTCCTTTCACTAATGAAATGTTTCAAGTGGTTTTCTATGTGTCTCTACGGCTAATGCTACAATATCCTCCACTAATGTCAGCTGATAAGAGCTATGCTGATGTAGGTCACTTTGTGTTGAGGTGGAGACTGATCACACGTCCCTATTTACCCGGGACAGTCCCAGTTTTGAGCCCTGTGTCCCCTGTCCCAGCAGATTTATCTAAAACCACTGATTTGTCCCAGTTTTATACAAGAAATGTCCCAGTTGTCCCTATTTTTGACCAATTTGTTACCAGCAGTGAAGGAGTCAATATTTTGTCCTTTTTAGGCTAAAATACAGAAAACCATACTTGAAAATTAAGCATAAGGCAAAAAAAAATTTAAATGCAACGAAAGAAGTCCCCCAGATCCATCCAGACCCGGGTGTGTCCTAGTTTTTAATTTTGAATATCTGGTTACTCTAAACTAGGGTTGCCAAAAGTATTGAAAATCGCACTACTCTATTCTAAAACTAGTATTGAAACTAGAAACTCATTTGTATTGATGTTAAATAAACCTTTCCTGAATAGCTTTAGATTGTATCCGAACAAGTATAGAGCAAAAGAACTAAACGCCCATGGACCATAGTCTTATTACAGGTGTAAGGCCACATGGTCATATAAAAGAAAGTATTATGATTTAGTGTGGAAAATGACATTCTGTTGTCTAAATACAGTATGTTTTTATCATTATTGTGGTATCACACTTTGTATTGAGTATCGAGTCTATTCCTTAGTATTGAAATCAGGTCTACAGCAGTGATTTCTTTAGATTTTTGGGGGGACTGGACTGCTGATGGGGCATCTAGATGAAATTTTTCAGACTGATCCATTTCTGTCACAGTAGCATGGCCAGACCTTTCTTAAAATTGCAAAAAGAAAAAGTGGGACTCTGCTCATAACACTGTTCAGTTCAATTAAAACAAAAACTTAAATCTCGTTTCAATTCAGTCTAAACTTAAAGGTGCTCTGTGGAACTTTCCTGGTGAGGGGTCCACCACCTGCTGGATTGCAGATGTAACTGCTTTGTCTAGAATGTTCCACAGTTTGGCATCAAACCAGTCTATCTTACATGTATTCAATTGAGGGTGTTTTTAATGCGAAAAATAACTAAACAAAACACCATCTTGCCATGTGTTCTTACGGTGAACGGGCTGGTTTCTCCACAGATCTGACCTGAAACTTCAACCTGTGACGTCACCTGCATGTCGCTGTGTTTAATGCCATACTGTGGAACATCCCCAGGCAAATCCTCAAGACTTTATGACTAAACCAAGAACCAACTATTTGGACAAAAAAAAATCACAAAAACAGGTGTAGTAAATGTTAGTCACACAGGGGTGATGGTTGGGCTATGAGCACAAAGGAAAAAGTTCCAGATTAAAGGGATATTGCATTAATAATTTAACCAATTTATGCAGCCAAACCCACAAGAGCACATGTGAAAAGTGACAGCTGGCATGATACGGCCCATAGACGAGGAAGAGGAGGAGTCTGGTGCTACGCTCGCACATAGATCCGAGTGCACACCACGTCGTCCGCTCCAAAGATCTGCAACAGACAGAGACAAGTGTCAAAACTCACCACTAGATGTCACTGTGGAGACCAGAAAACCACACCCGACTATGATGTACAGACATCATAGTCGGGTGTATGTAGCTGTAACTGTAGCCTGCGCTCTTACAGTTTTAAAATACATGCTACAATCACACCCGAACCTGTGTTGCCAGAGCCTGAACCTGCAGATAGAGGACACGTACAAGGGTTTCTCCTTCTCAGAACCTCCAGAATTCACTCGCTCATGAACTGCAGTTAGCATGCTAGTTGCTGGTAGCCCTACCGTGACAATACATTCCGATCTGGCCTCTAAAAAGTTGTATAAGCTGAATAATTATCATCCATAACTGCATAATACCCTTTCTTTAAAGAGCCTATGACAGGTTGGACTATTCATTTTACAAAAACACAGTTAAGATCATTATATTTCAGATTTCCAAAATTCAAAACTGGGACACAGCGAGGTTGGGATGGTTGGTAGAAATGAAACTGTGAAAAGACAGTGTAACGTTGTCCATTCTCCATTCTCGACTCAGTTGTGGGTTGGTTATAATCTGAGGGACTTCTGTTGGTGCATTTTTTTGCCCTATGATCATTTTCAAGCACTGTTTTCTGTATTTTAGTTAAACAAATGGCAATATATGCTCCTCTTTACTGTTGGCAGGGATCTGATTGATCCAAAATAGGGACACCTGGGACGTTTATTGTAAAAAACTGGGACAAATCACTGGTTTTGTATAAATTTGCTGGGACAGGGGACACAGGGCTCAAAACTGGGACTGTCCCGGGTAAATAGGGACGCTTGGTCACCTTAAGTTAAGATCATTACACTAATTTTCTCAATTTCGCCATTTTTACGTTTAAAATTTTACTTTCTGGTTGGAAATCGTGACTTCACATTAGGGAATTCATAACTGTTACCTAACAAAACTTCTCTAATGTTTGACATTATTATCTGACAAATACAAATATAAGAAAACACCTTTATTTTGTTGAATTCATGTTGATAGCATCAGAAAAAGCGTTTTTTGTATTTTTAGAACACTCTACTTCCTGTAATTTTCAACATATTTTTTTTTACTTTTCATTGCAAATTGCTTCCTGATTGGTGTGAAATGACACATTATATTTACAACAGGTATAATCTCACCAAATTAATTCAAAATTGGATAATAAAAATCTGTCTTTAAAAGATACTCTACGGAACATTCCATTTCTTCTCTCCAGTCCGCTGTAGTCCATTGTATTGTATTGTTTTTTCCTGAACTCCGCAGCACCTCGTGAGCCCCAGCTGGGAGTGAGCTCACATAAAGCCTGTCACAGTGTTGGATGGGACATGGTCGGGTGCGCGCGCTTCACCCAGATTTATGCGTCTCCCATGGGTGCCGCGGCACGGCCCCCGCGCCCACCCGTCTTCATTAGGAGCGGGCCCCGGGGACATATCATACGGCGTGCTCCGTCTCTCAGCGTATGATCCATGGGGCCAATCACCGCCAGGCCCACCATCACAGCCGGATAATGTCCACCGGGCCCCGCTTCCTGAGGCAACCGGACCCTCGCCAAGCCTGCGTTTGTCATTCATAAATCAATACGGCGGCGATTGAAATGGAATAGAAACGTCCGAAACAGACACACGCACAGAATAAATGATAGACCTGTAATGGATGTCTGAAGGCCCTTTCTGTGAACAAGATGTGCACACGCAGAGGGCCCCCTTGTCCACAAGAGGGGCCCCGCGTCCACACAGGGGGCGTTCACAGAGCTTTTGATTTTGTCCCATGTATTTGAGCAAAACGTGTCCTGCCCCCGTACAGATATGTTGTACAAGCGGCTCTTGAGGTCGAAATAAGTCGGCTGCGTATTGTCTCCATCTAATCAGGAAGGGTGCGTTGGCATGCTAGTTGATGTTAGCCACCAAGCGTCCTATTTATTCACCATGATGAGTTTATAAGTGCTTTTCATCACTCTCAGACACCAGTCAATTTTGTTGCGATTTTTTACATTTATTTTTTTTAAAGAAATTGTGATTTTCAGAGTACTTTCCTAGCAGCATACTTTTACTCTTACTTGAGTAATAGTTTTATTGAAGTACCAGTACTTTTATTTTGAGTAAGTCTGCAAGTGACAAAAATGTTATGTTGGCAATATGAAATGATTTGAACATTTGTGTTTCTTTTTTTTTTTTCCTCATTTTCATGTCTCTTCTTTGAAAACACCAGATTTTGTGCATTCTTTAAAATTTTGTCCTTCAAATCACATCAACTTTAAAATATAAATCTGTTGTTACGTCGCGACAGTCATGCTAAATTACTGCTGAGTAGTACTTTTCCCAAATACTTTTTACTCTTACTCTGATTAATTTCTTACACCACTATGTACCACGTTGCACTTCTGCTGTGTAATTTTATTTTGCTGTAACGTTACTCTTACTTGAGTAGAATTTTTGTCTACTCCACCACCTCTGCTGTAAAGCGAATAACACCTAGCATGCTAACACGCACTTCCTGATTATTAGACAATAAAATAATAATTCATAATTTGATGCGGACAACACGCAGTAGACTTATTCTGACCTCAAAAGCTGCTTATACAATAAATATATCTGTACGGGCTTTAAAGGTTCGTCACCTGCTTGTTTCTATGGAGATAGAAAGTCATTGCTCTGTTTGGAATGTTCCACAGTGTGACATTAAACAGCTTCACCTTACATTTAGTCAATTAAAGGGGGTTTTACAGCTCATAAATACCTACAAAAACAGGCATTCTGACTGAGAGCGGGGTCGTCTCTCCACAGATCTGACCTGTAACTTGGTCTAGTTTGGTCTCCATGAAGATAGAAAGGTTTAATGCCATACTGTGAAACATTCCAGACAAAGCAAAAACATCTCTGATGTTATTGGCGAATAATTGGTCTGGTTCTTCTTCTCCTAACACTTCCATTGATTTTGGAAATTCCCTGATTTGGACATTTCCAGCGGTTTGATGAAGTGGTCCGTGTGCGCAGGGAGGGACTCATTCAGCGATCATTAAAATCTGCACATAAATACAGCCCCTGACAGTCCACACTTGAAATATTGATTTATGAACAGCTCGGTGCAAAAATGAGACCTGCTTTAAACTGGAGGCAACAACAGGCCAAGGAGATGAGTCCAAACTGCCATAGACAGGAAAATGAGAGTACCTCCTGGGTTTACAGAGGTGGTGAAGTAGCCAAAAATGTGTTTAAGAGTACTTTAAAATAATAAGTACAATTAGTGGTCCAGGAAGTAATGTCAAGAGTAAAAAATTATTACAGAAAACTACTACTTAAGTAAAAGTGCTGGATGTGATATCTGATTTCAAGGTCCGATCTTACGCAAAATGTTCTAATGTTGTTTCCTCATCACAAACAGACCTGGAGTTGTGTTTTGTTCCATTCATACATGTTTAACACAAACCCTGTATATTTAGTCTGAGTTCTTCTTGTTCCACCTTGTGATGTCATGTGTCAATACAGGAAGTCCCCCACTGTGTTTTTAAACTACACAAATTTTCACTAGAATCATTCTCGATCATTTCAGCTACCGCTTCATGACATCACAAGGTGGGTCAGAGCATTTTGAGCGTTGGAGATGTAGACAGACTAATAATAAAGGATTACTCAAACAAAACAACTCCAGGTATGTTTTTAAGGCGGTAACAACATTCTAACATGGCTTAAAGTTCACAAGAGTCAGGTTTGCGTAATACAGGACCTTTAACCTGACATTCTATTAGTGACTAGCCCCTTTTACCATCTGATTCTTAGTAACATAGACTGAAAGAAAACAGGTTTGACAGATGCTATTTGTGACCTTTCTAGGAAAACTCAAGAGCCTGTCTCATTTTTGTAGAGTGAGAATTCCAAGAATGTTTAAATAATCAGGTAAACAATCAGTCTGCAGAAATGACACACTCGTTTAAACAGCCTATAATTAATTCTGTGTAACAGCGGGAGGCTATTCCCAGTATGCTGTTAGGCTGAGTGCGGTGACCACAAAAGACAAAAACTCAAAGATTGTGCTTGGGGCTGAAAGTGAAGGTATAGTGGGTTTAGCATTGCAACTGGAGGCTACCTAGTTCAATTTACTTCACTTTTATGGCCATTTGTTACTCAACAGGAAGGGCATCTGGCATAATAATGTGCCAGATCTAATGTTTCTAATGAGATGTTAGTGCTTTGTCTGGAATGTTCCACGGTATGACATTAAAAGTCCTGTATTACACAAAACTGACCTTATGAGCTTTAAGTCATGTTAGAATGTTGTTACCTCCTTAAAAACAGACCTGGAGTTGTGTTTTGTTTCAGTAATCTTTTATTATTAGTCTGTCCACATCTCCAAAGCTTAAAATGCTCTGTTCCACCTTGTGATGTCATGAAGCGGTAGTTTTCAAATTAACATCTACCTTTTACCATTAGTTCAGAAGAAAAAAAACTCAGTGGAGCACTTCCTGTATTACCACACGACATTACAAAGTGGAAGAGAGTTTTC
This sequence comes from Taenioides sp. WSHXM2023, assembly GCA_029959045.1. Classification (NCBI taxonomy): domain Eukaryota; kingdom Metazoa; phylum Chordata; class Actinopteri; order Gobiiformes; family Gobiidae; genus Taenioides; species Taenioides sp. WSHXM2023. Next base: position 32,226,327 of record CM057091.1, read on the forward strand.
TGTTCAAAAGAAGAACTAAAGGTAGGGTTAGTGTGTTAAACATGTGTGAATGAAACATAACACAACTCCAGGTCTGTTTGTGATGAGGAAACAACATTAGAACCCTAGAATTTTGTGTAATATAGGACCTTGAAATCAGATATCACTTTCAGCACTTTTACTTCAGTAGTAGTTTTCCTAATATTTTTTTTTTACTCTTGACATTACTTCTTGGACCACTAATTGTACTTATTATTTTGAAGTACTCTTAAACACATTTTTGGCTACTTCACCACCTCTGTAAACCCAGGAGGTACTCTCATTTTCCTGTCGATGGCAGTTTTGACTCATCTCCTTGGGTCATTATGTGTCAACATCATAACATAGATCAGAAAATTGCGTAATATGGCCCTTTAAACTTGTCTATTTTGCATTTCTTCAATTACAGGTGTTTTTGTTACTCAATATACTTTGAAGAACATGCATTCTTACTGTGAGGCTCCGCTCCACAGATTTGACTTTTAAATTTGCCTGATTGTATCACAGATTTAACGCCAGACTGTGGAACATTCTAACCAAAGCACAAACATTTCCATGGAGACAACCAGGTCTTCAGACGGACTTCAGAAAAGTTACATAGTTCGTTTTAAAATCTGTAATTAGCGCTGACCTGCCCCTGTTGTATTCTCACACCTGGGGGAGGGAGAGGAGGGGGGAGGGGCTAGGTGAGGGGGAAGGGGGAGGGGCTAGGTGATGTGAACAGGTTTCACATCTGCCATCAAATCAAATAGACTTGGTGAACCCCCCAAGTCTATTTGATTTAACTTAAAATATCAGGAGCTCTCCTGCAGTCTACAGTAAAATTGGAGACGATGTGTCCATTACTTATATGGACCTAAGTTCATCTGGGGGCATGTTGGCATGAGCCCCAGCATAGAGGGGTCAACAACCCACTTAAACAAGCAGCGGGTCTGTACTGGCCCGTGTACTGGCCCGTGTACTGGCCCGTGTACTGGCCCGTGTACTGAGTAAAAACACAGTGAGCACATTGTCCATAATCACCAGTCAAAGCTTCAGGGAAATAAAAGGGATTGGCCTCATCAGATCAGTGAAGGTTTTCCTTATGACACACTCCATGGATGAACACACACCAGTGTGTGTCTCTGTGCACGTCATTCAGAGACATTTAGGACCCAAGGAAAACTCAGCATCTGCAACAGATGGGCTGAGGTGGGAAACTTTTAGATGCTTTAGATGTTAGATTTGTAAAAAAAAATAATAATAATAAAATTAAATAAAATAAAATAGTCACCTTTTGCTTTTATCACAGCTTTTGACCCTGACAAGGCACTGCTGTGAAGTGAAAACCCTTTCAGGAGACTTCATGAAGCTGGTGACAAAGTGGGTTTTTGTCCCATTTTAAACGAACATTAAATTGTTTACGGTAATTTGGCACATTTGTTAATTGTCATTTACCATATCCAACTAAACAGTTAGACATATAATTCTGGATTCTTTTGTTAAATTATCACGCACACACTGCTGATTTAAATATACTTTATTTTTTAATTTACATCCATATTCAGTATACTTACCTGCAGCTCCACATGTCTGGAGACAAAAGAGGGTGCGCCCTGGGTCGGCCATATTTAAAGCCTCTGGGGGGAGGTCTGGGCCAGACCATGTGGAGGGGACACTTGGTTTCAGTTCCTTTTTGTTTCATTGTTTTGTGTATTTGGTTTAAATATTTTAGTGTTTAGTTTAAACACTTTGTTTAAAGGGACGTAGGCCCTTTAATTTAAAATGCTCGCTTTGAATACTGCTAAAAGTACATGTACACCTGTCAAAGGAATATGGTACTTACCCGGGGGAGGTATAAAAGCAAGCAGGTTTTGTCAGCTGAGGAGACTTCTGTGCAGTAGGGTGCACTTGGTTGTTGCGCTTGATTTAATTTAAGTTACTTATTTTCTGTTTACCCGAGTTAACAGTTTATTTGTAATTCATTTAGTTTACGTTAACACTGGAAGTCGATTTTAATACATTTTGTCTGATCAAAGACACTTTTTTGATGAAGTCTGCCTCGTACCAAAACCACATTGTCCAGCTTCTCCACAAAGCTCACTGAGAGAGCGCCAGGGGTTTACAGCACAAAGTAAAAGGTGTCTACTTTGAGGATTTGAATCTAAAATATAAAAAAATATTTAGTTCATTATTTAATATTTTTTTCTTTATTGCATAATTCGATGTGTCTTGCTTCATATGGATAAAGAAAAACGATTGAGAGGGTGTGTCCAAACTTTTGACCAGTCGTGTAATTGACCAAAAAACAAATCAGATGTAAAAAGCTGCCGTCCTGTAGAATCCCTTAGTGTACATGATGCGTATGTGTCGTGTGAAGCGACTGACCAGCTGCAGCTCGTCCCCCCTCAGCTCGCGGCTCCAGAAGGTCTTGGGCCCGGAGCCGCTCAGTAGAACCTGGGAGCAGTAGATCTTGTTGTCCGTTTCCCACGTGGCCAGACTCTGCAAAGACATGTTTCCTTTCAATAACACGGAGACGGTGACCTGCTGACCCCTCCAACATCACTCTATCCTCTGCATTTGTCTAAGAATAAATATATCAACTTGTACTGCTCTGTTGTGTGGAATATTAGAGCCATAGCAACGCACAATTCAAAACATTGTTCAGAGTAGAGATGCTCCGATACGATATTGGTACTGGATGTCGGTGCCAATACTGAAAAATTTGCAATCGGCTTCCAAATAACATAAATAATAATACAAAGTTGCTCTGTAGTTACTTGAGAGATAATTAAAGCTGCATTGTGTAACTTTTCTGGTGGAGGGTCCGTCAAATGTTTTTTTCTCTATGGAGACGTTATTCCTTTGTCTGGAATGTTTCACAATATGGTATTAAACCTTTCTATCTTCATGGAGACTAATCCAGACCAAGTTACAGGTCAGGTCTGTGGAAGGCGACCCCGCTCACAGTCAGAATAACACAGTTGGATCAGTTTTGCGTCATTTTATTTTTGTTTTAAGGAAATAAATGCTGTTTTTAGTCTCTGCACTGGTACTGGTTAATATTGAGTATCGGCAATATCAAAATCGGTATCAGAACTGAAAAAGCTGGATCGCTGCTTCCTTAGTTGAGAGGAGGAGTCTATGAATGATCCCACCCACATGTTGCACCTTAGGGACCCTGGGACGTACCCTGCACTTGCGCCCGTCCACCGTCTCCTCCGTGAACTCCTCTCCAATGGTGAAGCTGATCTCGGTGGTGCGCACGGTGGTGGAGGTCTTGATGTAGAAATGTTCTCCGCTCTGCTTGATCTCCACGTGGGGTTTGGAGGCTGCAGCTCCAGCCACTTTACGGAGCATCGCGTTCACACCTTAGGAGCACACACAGGACGCACAGGGCACAGATGGGGAAAGGTTCAGAGTTAAGAAAAGATGAAGTAATTTCCCTTGTGAATCAATAAAGTTAAAGGCTCATGTTAAAGGCTTTGCATGTTCTCCCTGTGTTCATACAGGTTCACTCCATCACCCTAAATCCTTAATGCTCCAGGTAGATGGGCTTTACAAAGATGCTGAAGGACCCCCAGGCACATACTGTGGCTGAAGTTGGCAATGAGGATGAAGTGTCTTGCTCAGGGACACAGGAAATGCTCCATAGAGGCCCAAATGTCAAATGTTAGAAGAGAATAAATAGCACATTAAAACATGGATGACAAAGAGCTTTGTAAATCAATCAGACAGTGATTTTGGGCCTAGTCCCACAATCACAGCTCCCACAGGTGCTTACTGCTGCTGTGTCCTTGGGCAAGACATTTAACCTGCCTCACTCCCATTGTCTGTGTGAATGTGTGTGTGGTTCCTTGACATAAAGTGCCCAAAAGTGATTGAAGGGGAAATAAACGTGACCATTCAGCGTTCCGGTAACTTTCCAAGAAAAGCAAAGACAACAAATTGTTCTAATATTTCTAAAAAAAAAAAAAAAAAATCAACCCTAGGCCTTGAAAAAAGATGATTTTGTTTCATATTCTAAACTATAAACGTAAAATTTCACCATTCCATGAGCTACAAAACTAATCCTGCCCCTGACCTTTTTCACTTTCAGACAACAGAGAAAACAGCACAGAACCTGCTCCAGGCCTGAATCCCAAAACTTCCCCAAAACTATACGTTACATCGACTCTCCGTCCTACCACCGCCCCCTCCTCACACCTCCAGGCCTCTGCCGGAGCCTGGGGAGGGCATGCGTGTGGGGGGAACTTCTATCGTACTCTCCCCGTGTCTGTGGAGATGAATGGGCCGGGCTGTCAGTGGTAGGAAACATGTGGTTTTATATGTAAAGAGAGAGCGTTCTTGTTATCAGCAGATGTGGAGAACAGGGCCGAGCCGATGACGGGGTGATGAGAGGGAGGAATGCGGCGCTCACACTCGGGCTGCTGAAGATCCGAGCACAAACTGGAAAAGTGATTAGGCTAAAAGCTACAAAAAGTCTATCACAGAACTTATTAGAATCACGGGGTATAATTTAGGCACACGCATTCATTTGTTTGGCTGGTGTGATGTGGTATATTAATGCAAAAGATATAAAATGTTGTTTAAATTAGGAATGTACTGATCTGGCTTCTTCAGTTCCGATACTGATTTCAATACTATAGCTTTAAAGATCACATATTGTGCTTCAGCTTGTTATATAGTTAAAATGTACAACTATTGCGATTACACATTTGAAATCACAATAGTCTTCTAAAACGATTTAATTAAAGAAATAGCCCGCAGACTACAGCTTTAGAAAGATGAGGTGCCCAATGGGAGCTGACGTCGCCGTAAACATCATCACAAACAGAGTCGGTGTTACGGATTTGTTGGGCCGGTGTGTAAATGGCTCATATCGCACAAGCCAGGTTTGTCTATCTGCGACCTACAGCGAGTTTCGTTTCTCCACTGGAATCGATGAAAACGGGGCGTGTCAGTTCAGGGCAGCACACTTTTCTCTACATCCACACTCAAACGCGCTGACACGCCCGCTTTGCCTCATAGATGCCTTTGGGATGATTTAACACAATGAAACGCACTCAAAAGAAGCACAGATACTGCATTTAAAATGAAATATTGGGTTTATTAAAGCTGAGTCCTTGCAAGGCCACGCCTACATCTCCATATGTGACACACAGAACACTGGCAACTCCTGTGGATATTTGCACATCACGCTAGCATCTCAATATTTTGTTTTTTTCCATTTGTACCAAAATGACTATGCTGCCGAATGCTACTCCCATCACCGACTGAGAAAATAAAACTGTAGAACGCAGTGCGTACGTCACAGTGGGCGTGTGCGGTGGCGGTGAACACAGGGCAGGATCGGCAATATGTCGTCTTGAAAATAAATGATTAAAGATGACTCAAACACGCATGAATCACTCCAAATGCAACTTCCAGAGGGTCAATGAGAAGGAAGAACAGCTATAACATGATTAAAAGCTCTGAGAAGTCGATTTTGCATAATAGGTGCACTTTAAAGGTGCACGGCATAACATTTCTAGTGGAGGGTCCGCCACCCGCTTGTCTCCACAGAAATGTGATTTCTTTGTTCTGCAATATAGATTAAACCGATCTATCACGAGGGAGACGAGCAGGTTACAGCACTTCACTACATTACAGTTCAGATCTGTGGAGAGTCGCCCCTGCTCACAGTAGGAATTATTGTATTTTTGAGCAATAGAAACACCCACTATGAATAAATGATAGACTGATTTATTTAATGTCACATCATGTAACATTCCAGGCAAAGCAATAACATCTCCATGGAGACTAGTAGGTGGCAGAACGTCCACCAGAAATGTTGCGCAATGCACCTTTAAGTAAATAGTAACTAATGAACAGCTTTGTATAAATAAACATTCTGAGGTTTTCTGGGAACTATGATATAAAGGTGCATTGTGTAACTTTTGGGTTTCGGGTCTGTCACCTGTTTGTTTCTATGGATATGTCACTGCTGTGCCTGGAATGTTCCACAGTGTGACATTAAACAGCTCTACTTTACATTTATTCAATTACAGGTGGTTTTATAGCTCAAAAATACATTCTGACTGTGAGCGGGGTCGCCTCTCCACAGATCTGACCTGTAACTTGGTCTGGTTTGGTCTCCATGTAGATAGAAAGGTTCTTTAAATTGTGCCTATGGGTTATGTTGGTATACCTGTCCCATAATGATAAAAATCTTTGTTGCTGAAGAAACTGCGGTTGCCAGATAGCCCATCATTATTATCACGGGTTTTGGGATTGTCCGATAAATACAGGACTGAGATGACGAAGACGCTGCAAACTGTAACTTCTGCTTGTGTTGCAATGGAAACAATAGATGGAGACTTCTGGAACACTTGTGGCAGCAGAAAAAGAAGCGAACACAAAGAAAAATGATGCCACAGTCAATAGGCCAATAATATTTAATACAGATGGGGACAGCTAAAAAGAATACTGTTAAAATGCTGATATAATACTGTAATACTACTCTTGGGTCTTGGAATTATAAAATGATCAGGTTCAACATTTGTGTATTCGTCTTTTGTAATCTTATCTGTAGGGAATACTTTTTCCCCCCCCAACATTTTACATTTATTTACATTTATTTACATTAATATTATGAACGGTTTGTCTTTACAAGCCAGAAAATGTAGAAAAGGACACTGGAAAACACTTCTTTTACCGTCATTTAACTTTGTCACTGCTTCAGAGTCAGCAGCGTCGACCCACTCTGGAAGAAAAGGATTTGTGGTGTGGTTAAACTTAGACACTTATTTTTGTCATATTTTTTAGAAGTGAACTTAAAAGCGGCTGCATTTAAGACTTGCTTGTCTCAGTTTTATGATATAAAGTGACTGAATTTTTAAATGATTTCTTATAAAGGCTTTGTACCTGATTTATCGTTAGGGAAAACTGGCTCTTATCCTGTTTGAGTTTGACGTCATCACAATCTAGAATCTGAAAACCACTGCATTTCTTATATAAAGACCTAGCCAGCACCATCTTTTAAATCACTTGTTAAACTCTGCTTTTATCGTCAGGCATTTTTATGAATTGTCTTGTCTTTATGTGTGCATCTTTTCTTTGTATTTTCTCTGTTTTGTATTTTATCTTCTGTTTTTTACTTGGTTGTGAAGCATTTTGTAAATACAGTTATTTAAAGGTGCTATACAAATAAAGAACACCTCTGGGACATTATGTTTGGGTCCATCAGACTCCTCCAGGTTGCTCCTCAGACTCTACAGGAGCTCAGTGATGCCTTTACATAGAAGACTCCGTCCGTCGTCTCATTAGGAGCGTGCCACGACGTTGTCAAACATGAGTACAAGCACATGGGGGCCACATGAGATATTGAGAAGCATTTTGAGTTGCAGAAATTAAATTTTGTCCAAAATGGACTAGCCTGCTACATCATTATTTCACTTTGATTTTCAGGGTGTCTATAAATGAAGCCCTGCATTAAAAGAGGTGGCATCCTTTTGTTCCTAAGACATTGCCCTGTCCAGATTTGTATAGATATTCTGCATATTTTATTTTCACATTGAGATCTGATGTGTTTTCAAAATGTCCTTTCAGTTTTTTGAGCAGTATATTATATTATCCCTGAACACATTTTGTAATGATTTTTACAAAAGTGAAAAGTTCATTTGTGAACTTAACTACAACTGTACTTCAGTTTGTGGGCCTTGCTAAATATGAGCAGCAATGATCAGATATCGGCCACAACAGGAAGACGATTAGGCTGTTGTCCCTGTCCTGCTCCATGGACACACTCTGGAAGTGCTTTGTCCCACACGTCATACGTCTGTAAACGCATCACTATAAATGATGAATGCACGAAGATGGACTGCTCTTTCTTCAGGATCAATAAGATGTCTGTCTGTCTGTCTGTCTGTCTGTCTGTCTGTGTGTCTGTCTCTCTATGTGTCTATTACTGGACATATTAGACCATCACAAATTGCACAACATCTTTGAAATGAATGTCCACAATAAGCTTGATTCAGTGTTAAAATAATATATAATATGCCACAGGATTCTACTCGGAAACGTCTGGGAAAGAAGATTCCAAAAGGCGTGATTTAGATAAATTGATTTAGAAATGTTTTGTGGCAAATCTGTGGCATTCCTTTATACTCACTGGATATAGATCTGGATTTATGCTCCATTAGAGGTAAACTATAATGAAGAAATAAATATTGTGGTGATTTTATTGACGAAAATAAAACTAATTTGTGTTAATCTGGCTCTTTGTTTTCTTGTTCTATTTCTTCTAGTTTTACATGTATATTTTTGTTCTTGGTATTCTTCTATTTTGTTAATAACTGTTTATCAAATCAATGCAATAATATGCTGAAAATAATTCAGCTTTTATTGTTCTGCAAATCATAAAATCCTCTAGTCTCTATTGTACAGTAGCCATGTGTTATGAATTATTAAGACAAATATGAGCCAAACCCCGCACAGCCACGCCACAAATGACCCGTCTGTGAAAGGAAAATCTACACTGAACTTTAAATCAATACAAAACTGGTGAAATTATTTAGTAAATTAAATATTGTGAATTGTAGTGTCTGTAGTAGTAGTAGTAGTTTATTTTATACAAATGATGATGCCAGTATACGGCGGTCAGCAAATAACAAGCGACAACTTGGATAGCACAGAGAAAAAAATAAATTAATAATAATAATAATAATAATAATAATAATAATAATAATAATAATAATAATTATTATTATTATTATTATTATTATTATTATTATTATTATACTCTTGAGTTAAGTGCAGCGGTTCTTTTGAGTAAAAAATACTTCTACTACTCCTTCAAAATCATCAACATTTATCTTAAACACTAACCTGCTTCTGGATCTACTTTATTATAATTATTATTTAGACTTCTCCAAACATGTTCTGAAATGCATGAGATCCCTGTACTTTTGTCAAAAGTATTGAAAAATCAGATACGAATCGATACTAAAGCTAGTATCGAAACTAGATACTCATTTTTTGCAGGTATCGATACTAAAAAAGCCACTTTCACAGGACAGAAATGAAACTTTCCTGAGTAGCTTTATTTCTCACCCAGCGCTTTGAGCAGTTCATCGAAATTCTCGCTGCTTTTCATTTTCCAGGTCCCGCTGAAATTGGGCATGGCTCCTTCTCTCCTCCGTCTGCAGCTCTGTCTATCCTCTGCCCTCTGTTTTGACTCTCTTCTCTCCTCTCCTCCGTCTGCGGCTCCGTCTGATTCCGTCTATCCTCTCTCAGGGTCCCAGAAGAGTCACCTCCGCAGCCCTTCCCTCTCTTTGACTTTCTCTCTCCCCAGTCTCTCCCTCTCTCTCCCTGCTTCTCTTTCTTTCTCACCCTCTCCACCTTCTTTACTCCGCTCTATACCTCCCTCTTTCCTGTTTTGTCTCCCTGTCCTTCTCTCTCCCACCATCCCTCTCTCCAACTTTCCCTTCTCTTTCTCTCTCTCCCGCTCTTTATCCTCTCTCCCTCCGTAGTCCTCACCACTCCCCCTTCATCACTCTCCTGTGAGTCTGTCTATCCTCACAGCCCACCCCTCTCTTTTACTTTTTATCTCTTCTTCCATCTCTCTATCTCTACTTCCTTCCTTCCTTCCTTCCTTCCCCTCTCTCTTAGAATATCCCCCATCTCTCTCTCTCCCTCATTATCACTCTGTCTGTCCCTTTCTCACCCCATACATATTTCTCTTTTTTCTCTGTCCTGCCTCCTCCTCTCTCACTCTCTTTACTCCTCTCTATACTTCCCTTTGTCGTGTTCTCTCTCCCTCCCTATTCTCTCTCCTCCACTTTTCTTCTTCTCTCTATCACGCTCCTTTCTCTCTCTCTCTCTCCCCTCTTTCATGCCATCCCGCTCTCCCGCGGGGAGGGAGAGAGGGCCCTCCCTCTCTCCCGCGGGGAGGGAGAGAGGGAGGGCCCTCTCTCCCTCCCCGCTCTCCCCTACCTTTCTCTCCCTCAATCCCTCTCTCTCCCTCCTTCTCTTCTCTCCTCCATGTGGTTCTGTCTATCCTCCATTGGAAGAAGTGGGGGCGTCCCAGCAGAGCACATGCCACAGCCCATCCCATTCTATTTCTCTCTCTCTATTTCTCTGTCCCTTTTTTTCCCCTCCCTCCCACTCTCTCTACGTCTCCCTCTCTCCCCATCCATCTGTCCCTCCCACTCTCCATTTCTCTCTATCTCTCTGTATCTCCCCCTTCTCTCTCTCACCTCTCTTTCTCTGTCTGTCTGTCGGTCTGTCTCTCCCTCATCCCCCCTTCTCGCTCTCCCTACATTTCTCTCCGTCTATCTCTCCCCGACTTCTGTCTATGCCTCTTCCCCCCCCCCCCTTTTTCTCTCCTCCTTTTCTCTCTCTCTCCCCCTTCCTTTCTCTCTCTCACTTCCCCCTCTTACCCTCCATCATCCTTCTCTCTCCCCCCCTTTCTATCTCTCGGTCTCTCCCCCTTCTCTCGCTCCCTTCCTCTATCCCTTTCTCTCTCTTTCTGTCTGTCTCCCCCTCATCCCCCTAATCGCTCTCCCTTCATTTCTCTGTCTCCCTCTCCCCGACTTCTCGGTCTCTCCCTCTTCCCCCTTCTTCTCTCACTTTTTCTCTCTCTCCTCTTCTCTCTCTCTTCTCCCCTCCTCTCACTCTTCATTCAGATTCTCCACAGTCCAGCTGATGCCACTGTCCCATTAGAGTTCATTTATATGCTCCGTTCCACCTTGTGATGTCATCAAGCGATAGTTTTAAGGTTAACAGATTTAGTCTACGGTACACAACAATAACCTTAAGTTGTTAGTTTTGTTTTATCATTTGTACAGTGGCGATTGTCAATAGAAAGCCACGAATATTTGCTGGTGCACTGAGGAGTGAAGCAGTGAGACGATCCAAATGATTCTAGTGAAGGTGTGTGGAGTTTAAAAACGCAGTGGAGCACTTCCTGTATTACCACATCACAAAGCGGAACAGAGTGATTTCAGTTTAAGATGCAGGATTTGTGCGTTAAACATGCGTGAATGAAACAAAACACAACTCCAGGTGTGTTTGTGATGAGGAAAATGATAACCTAGACCAGAAAATAGTGTGATTTAAGAGCTTTTTTGAGTTCAGCTTAAGAGAACTTGACTTCATGGACCACTCACGCGCCGGTGTAACATTCAGAGGAACAAGGTGGACTCAGAGGCTCGGCTTCCTGAACGTCTGTTTCTTTGTGTCAGCAGCAGGGATGGAACAAGACAAGACAAGATCTGCACATGCTGAAAATGATCTTGAGAGATTTTGTACGTTTGGCTTGGATAAAAAGTGAAGTGAAGTAGTGCCGAGGTACATTTTTTGAGACGCTGTAGTCACAAAAAGCAGTGCTACAGCAAAAATATTCAATAAAGTAAAATGAAAAACGGTGAGAATAAAATTGAGAACTGGATTATACAGTTTAGTTACAGTAAATGTGAACATCTCGTCTCGTTCTCGTCGACAGGCACAGGGCTCAGCTGACTCATGGGTTCGACTTTGACTTCATTTAAAGGGGAGGAGTACGAACAGTAAGAACGCATGTTTTTCGAGGCATTTATGAGCAATAAAACATCTGTAATTTAATAAATGCAAGATGGATGAGCTGTATGCCGTACTGTGGAAAAGTCCACGCAAACAAAAACATCTCCATGGAGACGTGCAGATGGTGGACTCTTCACCAGAAATGTTGCATTGTGCACTTGTAAGCCACTAGTGTTGTCATGATACTAACATTTCGATACTAAGGAACAGACTCGGTACGCAAAACTGATTCCGATACCACAGCGCTAATACAAAACACTTATTATTTAGACAATAGAATGTGATTTTCAACGTTAAATCGTAGTATTTTCTTTTATATTTCCATGTGTCTTATATCTGTGTAATCCAGGGGAGTCCCAACTATGATCAGGGGCTAAATGTGGCCCTCAGGAGCCCTGCATCACGTTCTATTGTGATACGGACTCGCTGTATTGGCCCCTGGTCTGTGGCCCTCTGCTACCCATGTTTCCACATGTGACCCTCAGGAAAAAAACAGTCTGGACGCCCCTGAATCCCTCAGTTGTCCAGGTATGTTTTATAGTGGTCCATATATTTTTCCAGCTCAAGGCCATTCTGTTCAGGAAAGGTTCATTTCTGTCCTGTGAATGTGACTTTTTTTAGTATCGATACCTGCTCAAATGAGTATCTAGTCTCGATACTACTTTTTATTGATTCGTATCTTATTTTCCAGACTTTTGACAAGCCTAAGTTCAACATAAGAACCACCATCTGGTCTCCTCCATTTCTGGCCGCTAGATTACCTGTGATCACTGCTTAAAAGCTCATGTTCCTGGTCCATCCTCCAGGGGCCCCTCCTCCGCACTGGGCTCTGCTCTCTCTCACCCAGGGGCCACACATCTGTCTCCTCTCTGACAGGAGCCCATCGCTCTTGTGGCTCTGCAGAAGTGTCATGGCCGCCGTCTGTCAGCAGTTGTGTGAGGTGGATCAGTCTGAGGCACATGTGAGAGAGGCTGAGGGAGAAAGAGAAAGTTTAAAACAATAACAACACGTTTCAGAAAGAGGAGTGGTGTCTGCTGCCCCCTGCTGGAGTCGTCACTGTTGGGCACTATTCATTTTTTTTTTTTATCATTTCAAATAATTAAAAAATGTTGTATATAATCAGTACGTCAAGGTTCCTCAATAAGCAGAGGTGGTAGAGAAGTGAAGTGTACTCAAGTAAGAATAATGTTACTCAAGTAGAAGTACAAAGTAATAGTCCAAGTAAGAGTAAAAAAGTGTTACTACTCATGTAAGAGTAAATAAAAGAGTAACTGTCTGACGTGACATCTGATTTATAATGTTTTGAAGTTAAAATCACTGGAAGGAGAAAACAAAATTGGGTATTTTCAAAGCAGAGACAAAAAAAAAGTAGAAAACAAAATCATATTTGAAGGAGAGGTGCAAGAAACAAAAATGTTGTACACTTACTCACAGTGGGAAGAGTAACCAAAACTTTTACTCAAGTAAGAGTGCTGTTACTTCAGTTAAAAAAAAAAAATACATGCTGCCAGAAAACAACTCTGAAAAGAACATTTCATTAAAAGTACTACCTCTGTCAATAAGAATATAATCAGTTTCATCTTTTGAGCAGTTTTTATAGTTATTATCATGCGGAAACTTGAAATAATACAAAACCTGGCATGTGATCTAGGGAAAAAAAACAAACTTTCACCTGCATTGTCTTGAATTAAAACAACAAAACCTCTTCCTGTTTGTGGACCGACTTCTTCAGGAGGCAGACAGCACCTGACCAATAAAAAAATAAAATAAAAACAAGCTCAACACACTGCCGGAAATATTCTAGTGTGAAGTCATGAACCCAACAGACTCCAGGCAGCACGTGAACACAACTATGACACTTAAACAAAATGACACGTTTCAGATTTTATTTGTTCCAAACTACCCTTTTGCTGATGCGCTAGTTATGAATTGTTTTTCTAATGATTTACTAGCTGTACACACTGTAGGTACAGACGACATTTGCACAGTTATTTTAGTTTTGTGTATAGAAAACCACACGTCTTTTGCCTTAAAGGTGCATTGTGTAACTTTGCCTGTTGTCGCTTTACCTGGAATTTTTCACAGTATGATATCACATGCGTCTATTTCCATGGAAATGAGCACCAAGCTAATTTACAGGTCAGATTTGTGGAAAGGTGGGCCCGCTTACAGTAGAATACACATTTTTCAAGGTATTGTTTTACTGTAAAAACACATATAATTAAATAATAAGCAAGTTTAATGCCATACTGAGGCACATTCCGGGGAAAAGCAATCTTCCTAGTAGACCTTGGACATGGACACAACCGGGTTCTGGACTCTTACCAGAAAAGTTACACAGTGGAGCTTTTAATGTCGTCAAATCTAACTCAATCTCACAGTGCGTTTATCCACTTAAATTAAATGTGACAGGCCACGTTAGGAACATTAAGGTTGTCCAAAGTATCAAAAATCAGATACAAATCGATACTGAAACTTGTAGCCAAACTAGATACTCACTGGAGCAGGTATCAATACTAAATAAGTCACATTCCAAGGGCAGAAATGAAGCTTTCCTAAATAGAGCCACATGGGAATGGAAAAGAAAGTATTTTATGTTGAAAATCAAATTCTATGGTCTAATTTTTTTTTTTTGAGTACTTTTTATCCCTATAGGGAAATTGTCCTCTGCATTTCACCCGTCCTTTCAGGAGCAGAAAGGCCCGGAACCTTCTTGCTGTGAGGCGTGAGCCTAGCCACTCAGTCACCGTGCTGCCTTTTTTAACAAAGATGTTTTAGTAATCGCGCTGATTGTAGAACATGGAAGAAACATGCTTACCATAGCGGCTGTAGTGATTTAAGACATTATTTATTAAAAAAAAAAAAAAAAAAAAAAGTATTATCATTGTGGTATCGGAATCAGTATCGAGTATCAAGCCTACTCCTTAGTATCGTGACCCGTTTCAGTTCAGTAAGTGAATACTCAGACTTCAGAACAGTGGGAATATGAACTGAAGAAGTTGCAAAAATAAGAAATTCAAAGTTCCCATGGTAAAAAGGTTGCAGACTTTTGACAGGAGTTGACAGGAGCAATGCCAGGAGATTTACTATGCCCTCCAGCTCACGCACATTTTCTTTGTCTTATGCTATGTATTCAAAGGTAAAAGCATGCAAAAATAGGCTTGTACTTGCAATCTTTTTCATACTGAGTGTCCAGCAAAAAAGAAAACAGAAGTAAGTGGTAAGATTTTTGATGGTCATTTATTACACTGAATTATAACAGCAAATACATAAAATACTAAAACTTAACTCTCTTCTGCACTTCTCTATTTACAAAAAACTACATGGTTTATTTGTTCATTTAACGCTGAATATAAAGCACAAATTTTCCATGTCCTGAAGAATGAAACCAATGGGCTTCAAGCAGGAAATGCTGCCCTTATATGGTCTTGAAATGGTTAAGATGTGATGTTAGGGTATGAATCAATATGGAAATATTAGTGGCCATAGTCTGTATTTATTTGTTTATTATTTATAAAGTTTGAAGTATGCATATTTTAGTTCTTTATAACTGAAGTGATTCCTTCCAGTACTGTCTTTAAATAAAACTGTCTTTAAACAGGACAATGTTCTACTGAAGAATGTGATTATTATAATGAATGTACAATATGTAGAAAGTTTCTGACAGCGCCCTCTGCTGGAAACAGTTTAAGGTCCATATAAATATGTAATAATATAAATATAAATATGTACCTTAAAGTAAATATACAATATAGCATAAAATATAAAAATACAGCATAAAAAGCAGAGCTGTTTGGTGAATACTAGAAAAGAGGTACAGTCATCAAGAAGACAAGGAATAAAAAAAAAAAAAAAAAGGAAATGAATAAATAAATAAATAACAAAGAAACAAAGGGCAATGAAAGGAGAGGAGAGGAAGGAGAAGGAACAGGGAAAGAAAGAAAAAAAAGGGAGAAAAGGGGGGGAAAAAAAGAGAAAATTATCATTAAATACAATAATAATTTTTTTCTTATTTTTTGTTTTGTTTTCCCTACCGTCCTTACCCTCTTACATCTCTTCTGCTTTATTACCTACGTACTCATACACGCACACGCACACACACACGCGCACACACACACACACGAACAGAATGATGATGTCTAATGTCTTTTAATGTTTGTACTGTCTCTAATATCACAATTAAAAATGAATAAATTGAAAAAAAAAAAAAAAGAGAAGACAATGAATGACTTATGGGCTTATTTGGTTGCTTAATAAATAAATGGAGTTGATATGAGAAAGTTACACAACACAAACAAAATGATTTCATTAGGAATAATAAAAGTATAGGATAAATAAAGGAATAGTTCAGTGGTTTACATGTCTGGGACAATGAGGACAGCAGTCACAGTTTCAGCAGGAAATACTTTATACGTTAATACTTAATACTCAAAAAGTACATGTACACACTTATTCAGAACGCATAAATTCTTGAGATTTTTGCCGTATGCTTTTCCAAAGGCTGGCAACAAAATGTTCTAATAAGTTATCAGGTTTCCACTTTGTGACGTAGACCCTTTCCAGGCGCAGCAGCCTGAACTGCTTAAAGTGCGTTCTGTAGTATGGAGTGTCATCTAGTGGTGAAAAGTGTGCACTGCAGTCGTGTAGTGAGGCTGTTTCCTATACTGTATGGCTTCTACAGCACATTAGAACATGTTTTAATGTACACAGTGCAGAAAGGCTCCAAAGAGAATAACTCTGAACATATATGTGATCATTAGAGCGGCACAACTATTTGGATATTCTTAAAGTGCACGTGACAGGTTAGGGTTAATTAACTGTGAAGTTTATAATTTATTTAGATATTTTTTAATCAGTGTTTAATCTGTCATAAAATGTCTTTGCATTCTGGATAAGAATGGGCTCTTTTCATGCTTACGTCACAAAACCGGAAGACATTTGGAAACATGCAGATGACTTCCTTTGGGCTCTGTTGGCGGCATAGACTATGGTTGGCGGTAGTCCGTCTGGGAAAACTGAGAAAATGGTCCAATTTTCTTCAATTAGATGTCATTGTAATTTTTCTTTACTCCTCTTATAAATTGCCTATTAATTTGTGTATTACAATTTGTCTAACTTAATAAAACAAAAAATGTAATTGCTGCATTCTGCGTTAGCGTGATGGTGACCAGACGTCCCTATTTACCCGGGACAGTCCCAGTTTGGAGCCCTGTGTCCCCTGTCCCAGCAGATTTATACAAAACCACTGATTAGTTCCAGTTTTATACAAGAAATGTCCCAGGTGTCCCTATTTTTGACCAATCTGATCCCTGGCAACAGTAAAGAGAGGCATAAATTGTCATTTGTTTCAGTAAAATACAGAAAAGCTGCTTAAAAATGACCAAAACATAAAGAAATGTGACTATACTGACACACGTGTTAGTCATGAATGGACCGAGTGCAGAACAATTTTCATGTTTCTAAATGTTTTCCAGTAAGCGTGAATAAAGCCTATTTTCTGGTTGATGACATGGGTAGAGAGATTCTATTTTAGAACTCAGCACTACTTCCTTTTCTTCTCAACTTTTTTCCACTTATCTGGTGTAAAACTCTGCTAAATATGAGTCAGTTAGAATGAGAAAAACATGAAAACCTGTCATATGCCCTTTAAGTTTAATAAAACACTGAGAATTCCAAAAAGTGATTTATCTTCTCTCCATCCAACTTAAATTCTTGGTCACAAATGTTAAGGGTCCCAGTCCAGTGTTAGTTTATCAAAATAACACAGCATTTTATTTTTACATTTCGCAGACTGTCGTTTGCATTCACAATAATTTAAATAATATCTAGATTTCAAACGGAGGGCAGGAGCATCTTAAATCTACAGGTGAGGAACAGATCACCACATGATCCAAACACAAATACCCCCATCGGAGAATGTTTTCACAGCACATGCACGTACACATGGAGCTTTAAGGAGAGCACAGAAGCACTTCTAGTTCTGGAATTCAAATTTACTGTTCATTTTGCTCATTAAAAAAAAAAAAAAAGCTACAGTGTAAAACGTTATCATAAAATATCATAAAGTAAAAGCTAATTTTTTTACCTTGGCTATAATATTCCACAGTATGGCTTAAAACACATCCATCTTCGTGGAGAATGTTCCGAAGTATGGTTTTAATTACAGTTGACTTTCCAGACCTCCAGAAAGTTGCATACTATGACTTTAATGTGACAGGGCCTATATAACTTAATGGGTTTTTGAAAGAAAATATAAATATAAGAGAAAACCCATGCTGAACCTTTTCATTTTTGTTACGGATTAGATGAGCCGTATTATATATTTAAGTTCTTTCAACTAACATTTTGAAGCAATAGTGAAAAAACTTTAGTTCATTTGTGTTCACCTTCATTTTAAACTATTCATGGGTTTCAGTTACATGTTTTTTTTCCTATTTATTGACGCCATTTTGTTTTATATGTTTTAAAATGCTATAGAAACACCACAGATATATTTCTTTATAATTCCATAACTCAGGAATAGACTGTTTAGAATGTTACGATCACGTAAACCCAACCCAATAAAATATTGATCAGACAAGGCGGAAAATGGTCTTTTAGAAATGTGATTCCAGAACCAGTGGTAATCTAGTACTACTAAGCTCCATTGAATCTCAAAATACAGCTCACATGTACAGAGGTGATCAGCAGCAGTTTGGCTTTGTTCCCAGTTCCAGTCCTGTTTCAGTGCGTGGTGAAACAGCAGTGTGTGGTCCATACGTGGTGCCCGTGTGTGTTACCAGTGTCTGGAGTCCACCAGCTCCGGGCGCAGACTGAGCTTCTTGAGGGTCTCGTAGCCCACCACCATAACGATGGCCGTAGGAGCAGAGGAGAGAATCCGAGCAGACAGTCCTTTAGTCAGGCCCCAGAAACCCTCCTCTGAGATCAGCTGCTTGAACGTGTCCACCACAGAGCTCCGGCCTTCAACCTGAACGAGAGACACAACAGAAAGCACTTTGTCAAATCGAATTATTAAAGACTATTCCCTACTGACAGGGCTGGAAACTGGATTTTCTAAAAGTGAATACACTGAATCATAAACAATTCAAAATCATGGTTTTTATAAAAGACTTTTGTTTATAAAGTGTATTATTTATTGGTTTATGGTTTATATAATGATTAAAGCAGCTAGAAAAAAAAATTGTATATACTGTAGTACCCAGTCCTACCTCTTAAAACTAATAATACATTTTAAAATCCTCAAGGGTCACCTTATAGAACATATTAAAACTGTTAAAATATTGCATTTAAAACAAACGCATCTCCATTTGTTGTCACCTGTACTCTCGCTCGGACCACATCCATGGGGTTGGTGACGGTGGAGGCAGTGGCAGCAGCCAGAGGTCCAGCCACAGCCTGCAGCAGCAGGTGAGGGCAGTCAGAGGGCGCCAGTCTGGACAACTGCTCTGTACACACCAGCACACATACAGGATGTCATACCTAATCTACACAAACTATGTACATTTTGTCAGCATCATCCTCTCACAGGATTACTCAAAAAAACAATAAAGAGCTACACTGGAATGATAAATGTAACAGTCGGGACAGGCCCGTCTCTGTATAAATCTACGTGGCTAAATGTTTTTCTTAGATATATAATAAAATTCATGTATTATTATATAACATTATGTTACAGTACATAACATGAATAAATACTTAATTATAATTTCAGATGGAGAGCAGATGGAAACTAGAAAAGCACTCAGAGAGCGCAGACCTCCGCCAAGCAGCTCAGTTTTCAAAGTGATCCAGAATCCAGGATTTCTTCTGGATCATCACCAAAATTTAATCATCTGTTGGATTTACCATTAGGAACATTTCCTGAAAATTTCATCAAGATCCGTCCATAACTTTTTGAGTTATCTTGCTAACTAACAAACAAACAGACAGACTCGACGCGAAAACATAATCTCCTTGGCGGAGGTAATAATTAATACAGTCATTTTTGTCACACTTGTAGATATGAAACTTCATGTGAATAGGTACAATCTTTTCAGACATATCAACCATAAACACTGTCAAAACATCTGCCTTACACATCTGCCCTCTTCTACATAAAAAATGATAGACCTTTACAAAGTTCTGACATCACAGTATTAAAACATTGACTTACCTGCATAAAAATGGTAAAACGGCCACCACACCGCACTGTTGGGGATGTAGGTGAGTAAAGACGCCACGTATCCCCTGTAAAACCCTCGCAGACCATCCGCCACAAAGATCTGGCTCATAATGTTCCTGGTCTGGCCGAAGACCCTCTTACTCCCCGCAGTGTCCGGGAGGGCGCGGACCTTAAACCGCGACAGGTGCCCCCCCTGCCCCTGCATCATGAGCTGCTGCGACACCACGTCTATGGGCACCGTGATGCTCTGGGCCACCAAAGACGCTGAGCCGCCCGCTACCAGAGACTTGAGCGTGTTGTCGTCAGAGTACAGAGAGACGTACTTGCGGACCACCTCGTAGGTCGTGATATACGCCTGACCTGAGATCAGCGTGAAGGTGTTGACCATGAAGCCGCGGTACAAGCCTCGCACTCCCTCCCTCCTCACGATTTTGACGAATGCATCAAAAGTGCCGTTGTACAGGGACCGGCCCCTCTGCACCTGGACATAAACGTATGGATAGGTAATACAAGAAAAATGATTTGTTTTAATTATTTTAGAAGCAAAAGTAAGTCAGCATTTCAATACTCAACATGTTTATATCTGTGCAACACCCAAAAGGAGAACAAATGGAATGAGTCTGCCGGAGTTTTGGAAGTGACTGGACGGTTTCATCTGCCTTTTCACTTATGAAGAAGAATATACGGTTTATGAGTTCCTTGTGTAAATAGTTTTTGCGCAACATCTCAATCATTTCGAGAGCTTTTGCAAGTATCATAAACTAAACTAAGAATGTAACAATAACTAACATATTGTGATATCGTATCGTCAAAAGTCTCAATAATATCGTGCGCCATCACAATATATCGAATAACAAGTGTTTCTAAATTAAAAACTCGGGGAACTACATAGCCCATGATCCTTTGCTCCATTTCAGTGCCGATTACATGAAGAAATAACTTTTATAAGCACTTTTAAATCTGAATTGTTTGGATTATGACAGAACTAAAGTCTAGTCAAGGCATTTTAAAAGGAAAAAGTAGTATATTCACAGTTTTGTTAGACTCCACAAAATATTGCAATAAATATCATAATATCGTAAGATGCATATCGGGAACATATCATACCGAGAAATTTGGATATCGTTACATCCCCATCACAAACACAGGGCCTGTCTTTTGACAACAACAGCCCTAATGGGTGTGTAACATTATCATTACTTAATCATTCAGAAATCTTGATTGATGCTCAAACCACAGCTAATTTAATCCATTAGACACAAAATGTCAAGTCACCATATCTTTGCTAAAACTTGAGAATTTTAGATGCAAAAATAAGTAATTTAGTCAATTGAATCTATACTCCAAAAAAGATTATTACATGTAAAAGTAGATTTTTACCTGGTTATGTTACAATTGCTTTTCTTTATCACTAAGAAAATCATAGAAGTTGTTATCTTGTTTACCTGTAAGCGCGTGCGGATGAGCGTGGCAGGGTAGACGGCGGCGCGGATGGTCATGGTCATAAAGACGCCAAAAGAGTAGAACTTCCTCTTGTCCAGATCCTCCCATTCTATGATCTGAATGTTCCTCTTCTGCTGCATCCTGACCACCGACCAGAGCCACAGAGGGACCCCACCTATGAACAAATGAACACAACACCAGAAGAACAACTATAAGTAACTGCTATCAGAACAAAACACACAAGTACTGCTGATACTATTACTAGTACAAGCAGGTCCGAGAGATACTCCACTTATTAATTTATCTGGAAAAACAGGTCATGCCGTACGGCCGTGAAATCATTACCACAATGACCTTATCACTATTTATAAATACTTAGGAGATATAAAACAATCTCTTAAGGTTGTCGAAAGTTTTGCAAAATCAGACTGATACTAAAGCAAGTAACAGAACTAGATACTATATATTTGAGAGAATATCGATACTAAAAAAAGTCACCTTCACAGGACTGCAGGACTAGAATGATCTTTTATCAGAACAAGCATAAAACCACAGAGACTAGTCGTTTTTTACCATCAGCGTGGCATTGGAATCAGTATTGCTATCCTTGCCTTGCTCAAAGACAATAATTCAGTTATGGACTATTACAACACAATCATGAAATTCACCAAGTGGTGCAGAGACAACCAGCTCCACCTCAACGTCAGCAAAACAAAGGACGTCATTTTCAATCCCCCCTCACCACAGCCTCCCATCATCATTAGCAACCAGACAGTAGAGACAGTGGACACTTTCAGATATCTCCCGGTCACAATAGACAATGCACTTACATTTGATCAGCATATCACGGACACAAAAGAAGCCATCAACGATTGTCAGTAATCAGAAAACTCAAAGGACTCTATGTTTCTCCACATCTGTTATTACTGTTGTACCAATCCATCATTCAGTCCATCCTGTTGTATTGTTCCACCTGCTTTTTCAATCTGCTCACTGTTAAAAACCAGTCTAAACTTACAAGGGTAACACATACAGCTGCTAAAATCATAGGACTCTTCACACCCAACCTTGCAGATCTTAACAACAAGCCCCTTGGACACACTGCACTCTCCATAGAACAGGACCCCAGTCACCCACTACAGGAACACCTCACCCCTCTGCCCTCAGGACAGAGGTACAGGGCGCTCAGGGGCAGGAGGACCCGCTTTGGCAGAAGACTGATCCCCTCGGCCATCACATTTCTGAACAACAGGCCCCGCTGAGTGAACTGTAATGTCGACTGTAATGTGTCTGTGTTTGTTGTGTTGTGTTGTTGCTGTATATGTCAAACAAGCTCTGCGTATGTGAAAATTACGGTAGTTTCCCCTTGGGGACAATAAAAGTCTAAAGTCTAAAAAGTCTAAAGTCTTGAGTATCAAGTCTATTCCTTTGTATCGAAATTGAGTTTGAAATTTTAGTATCATGACAACACTATAATACATACAGGGTGTCCCAAAAGATTTGACATAATTTTAAAAGCAATTATCTTGAAAATTACTAAGTCTAGCTCAATGAAATTCAACAGTTTAGGTGCATATTCCAAGACACAAAATGACTTCTGTTTGGGAGTGAACGGCATGGCTCAACCTGAAAACAGAACAAAAATAAAACATTAAATATAAAATGATCCGTTTCTATACATTCTGCCAAAGAATTGCCAAAATTATTTGCCTGCAAAATTATGTCAAAATTTTGTTTTTTGTTTATTTTTCCTTAATGATTTTGAGGTGCCTTGGCCATATAGGACATATTATTGTCCTGAAGGATCAAAGGTCATTAGTGAAAGGTCAACACACTAAGCTATGCAGTGAAAGTTACGACAAAAGACAATAAATATAAGCAGTGTCATAAGTTATTTAAGTATTTAAGATATTATTTTTACAGTGACTAAAACTGTACATTTGACTCTCATAAAATATAAGGTGCTTTAAACACACTTTGCGCGTTCTATATGCATAAAAACACAAAACATGAAGTTAAAACAGTGAATTAAAGGGTTACACACACACCAATATAGCTATCGCAGTATTTTTAAGATATGAACGATTATTTTATCCGGTGGATTAGCATTGACATTAGGATTATCCGCGTTTTATCTTACCTTTTACACGCTGTTGCTTATTTTACAATCATGTCATTTGGTGATACTGCGCGCAACGTATCCAGGGTTCAATAATCCATCATCAGACTGTAGGATTATAAATACTGAGAGAGATCTGCGTTGTTTCTGAGCTAAAATTGCTAATGTCAGCCACAGGAGCCGAGCCCCTCTCATTCAAACGCCATGCTCCACTGTCAGCCAATCAGAGGCCGCGACGCACCTTCTGCTTCCGGTGTACAAATGAAAAAGGCACCCCGTGTTTATTTAGTTTAATAAAAGTAAAGGAAAAGTGAAACAATTTGTGTTTGCTGAGACTGTAAATGATATTACTCTTGTTTTATAGTGTCATAGCTTAACATTTGACAATTTAGAGTCCATAAATTGTAAAATAAGCTTTTTATTACACAGTTGTTATGAAATTGGATAACTGGATACTAACACATTCCACATACAAAGACACTGCAAATAGTTCTATGTCTTGATTTTGAGCACACAGTGATTCATTGTTTGTTGTTTCCTTGTCTTAAAGGTTCATTATGTCACTTTTCAGGGTGGAAGGTCAACCGCGCCACCCGTTATGATGATGTTATTAAAGTTGATATTGCTTTTCCTGGCATTCAGCGCCTGTATTAAACAAGCAGGCGACACCACTATTGCCCGGTGGTGTTGCCTGGTTACAAGTCAAGTCTACGGAGAGGTGATCCCAAGAATGCATGCTATTTGTGTGTTTCTCAGCAATAAAACACTGGTGATCACCTGAATTCAGAGTATTCAATTACAATGGTTGAGTAACTTTTTAAAGAAATTGTACTTTTTAGAATACATTTCCAGTAACATACAGTACTTTTGATATTTTTATTAACGTGACAGTGCTCTTACTTGTGTAAAGGCTTTGGCCCACTGTGAGTTAAGTGCACAAGTGCACAAGTGAGTTAAGTGCACAAGTGCCAAAAAATCTTTATGTTAATAATATTAAATAATTTGAATTTGTGTGTTTTGCATTATTTAAAGGGCCTGTATTGTGCTATTTTCTGATCTATGTTATAATGTTTCTTCATCACAAACAGACCTTGAGTTTTGTTTTGTTTCATTCACACATGTTTAACACACAAATCCTGCAGATTTAGGGGGAGTTATTTTCTCAAAAACACTGAAAACACTCTGTTCCACCTTGTGAGGTCATGTGGTAATACACATGACCTCACAGAAGTGCTCTATTGTGTTTTCAAACTCCATACACCTTGACTTGAATCATTTGGATAATTTCAGCCATGGGGAATTTCTAATCTCTACTGAA
The DNA here is from genome assembly GCA_029959045.1 of Taenioides sp. WSHXM2023. Classification (NCBI taxonomy): domain Eukaryota; kingdom Metazoa; phylum Chordata; class Actinopteri; order Gobiiformes; family Gobiidae; genus Taenioides; species Taenioides sp. WSHXM2023. Next base: position 32,250,927 of record CM057091.1, read on the forward strand.
CAAAAGGTAAAAGGAGATGTTAACATGAAAACTAGCGTTTCATGACATCACAAGGTGGAACAGAGCATTTTAAGCTTTAAAGATGTACCATAGACTGTATAATGAAGTGGAGAGAGTGTGACAGTCAAATGAAACTCATTGAGGTTAGCAGTTATGGGGCAAATTTGCAGCTGAGACCCATATAAGGAGTAGGAATTTATTTACAGACCAAATTAAGAGCAAAATGATGAGGCTTACTGCAACAGTTACAGAGAGAGGGGTGATGATTTTTCAACGTAAAGTGAATTAGCTTTGTCCATTTATATACAGTCTATGATGTAGACAGATTATTATGCAGGGTTACTTACTTAAACATTTTTGAATGAAACAAAACACAACTCCGAGCACGTATTGATGGGGTGACAATAATATAACATGGCTTAAAGTTCACAAGAGTCCGTTTTGCTTAATATTGGACCTTTATATAATACAAATATACAGTAGATACAGATAAGCCTGTGTTTCCGTCAATCACCATATCATCTTTGCACTGCTTCCTTGAGACCTCTTGTATATAACTGTGATATACTGTATTTATATTACTATATTTGTTTTTTACTTACCGTACATACATTTATATCATTTCTATCAGTCTCTTGCTATTTAGCCATCTATTGCTACTTATTTAAAAGTTTATTAACATTTTTTTCATATTTTTTCTTTACTTTGTTATTGTAATATAATGTCACGTTTGAGCTACTGTGTTCAAATCATTCCCTTGTGGATCAATAAAGTCTGTCTGAGTCTAAGTCTAAGTCTATAGTTCCCTCATAAGTTATAACATATTTACATATGTATATAGGCCTATAGATTTAAAATCAAATCTCGTGTCAATTTGTAGATATCAGCCTACTTTATTTCACAATTTCAAGTCTTGTACAATGTTTGGCTTACAAGCACAGACAGTCTATTGATTACAAGAAGACAGAATGTATTTTTAGTGTACCTGCACCACCACAGCCTGAGGGCGGCGCTGCTGAGCTTGTACGTCACATACGCACACAAACCCGGATACACGAGGAAACCGTGAACCGAAAGTGGCTCCGCTGTGTGTGAGGAGGCTAGGCTAATTCTGCTCTTTTAAACAGGTATTTTACTCATCAGTTACATCTGTTAAGATTAAAATTACGTGATATGCTCATTTAAAGCCCGTACTCGGGTTTAGCACTGTTACGTCTCGGTATGTTGTCTTTTGATGGCATTTTAGATGCCATGCTAGCGCCTTGTACTGATAATGCAGATTCATTGTGTCGGGCTGCGGCTCGTTCTCACCTCCTCTTCTCTAACTTTTTGCACTAACATGGCCAGACTTTTCTACAGTCTGTGCACTCCTTAAAATTCTGTGGAAGATAAGATGGACAGGGGTTATGAATACTAAAATGAGCTGATTAAAACGTCAGATTGTTGATCCCGGTGACTGACAGCAAATGTTTTTATCCTACAGGACGGACCAGGGGCTGCACAAAAATGGTAAGGTGCTTTTTGTTTATTCCTTTATACTTAATTAGTCTTTGTTAAAATGCTTATCATATTTTTCCTGTTAGTCTCGCAGATATGATTCCAGAACAACGATATTTTCACCTGAAGGTAAGGTGTTTTTTTTTTTTTCATATTGCTCTATCACTTCCAGTTTCTGTTTAAGTTTCCATTTTTTTAACAAACAAAATTCATTCATTCCCATTCCTTCTCCCATTTCAAAAGAAAGTAATAATAAACTGTCCCACAGGGCGGCTCTATCAGGTGGAGTATGCCATGGAGGCCATCGGACACGCGGGCACATGTTTGGGGATTCTGGCAAACGATGGAGTCCTGTTGGCAGCAGAGAGACGCAACATCCACAAACTCCTGGACGAGGTGTTCTTCTCAGAGAAAATCTACAAACTCAACGAGTGAGTGGCACGTTCTTAAGAGGATACTGTTCGTTACCCCAAAAAAGTGCTTCTAACATTGACTCCCATGTGTGTTCGGATCTTCAGGGACATGGCTTGCAGTGTAGCTGGAATCACGTCTGACGCCAACGTCCTCACGAATGAACTGCGTCTTATTGCACAGAGGTAATGTCAGAGGAATGTATTTATAAAGCAACAACATAAATTTCTTCATAGTAGGGCTGAGCAATGTAGTGATAAAAATGTAACTGTGGTCCCATCTCTATTTATATCTGCTTTTTGGTCATATCGTGATTCACTATTGCTGTTAGAGCTGACGGCAGAACGGAAATGGATCACAAAATGACAGACACTTTTCAATAGACGGTATACAGATACAAAGTTCGCGTTGAATTGATTCCCAGAAAATCTTGATATATATTTTTTGCCACATTGCCCACCCCTAGTTTATTCAGTTGTTCTTTTCCCATATAGCTTATTCTTTCTACCAAGTTGAAAACGTTTCTTTGTTTTGTTCCCAGATATTTGCTGCAGTACCAGGAGCCAATCCCCTGTGAGCAGCTGGTCACGGCTCTGTGCGACATCAAACAGGCCTACACACAGTTCGGAGGTAACACATTCAGTCAGAGGCCTATTCGGCGTCATAGTAGTGTAGTATGTTGTATTGAAATTAACTTTATTTGTTGTGACAGGTAAAAGGCCCTTTGGTGTTTCTCTGCTGTACATGGGCTGGGACAAACATTACGGTTTCCAGTTGTACCAGAGCGACCCCAGCGGCAACTACGGAGGCTGGAAGGCAACGTGCATTGGCAACAACAGCGCGGTAAGACACAGGATTAAAAAACAATAGCATTATTTTAGTAAACTGTCGTAGGTTAAGTTCCTTATAAGTGTTACTTTTGCAGGCGGCAGTATCCATGCTGAAACAGGACTACAAAGAGGGAGAGATGACTCTGTCCTCTGCTCTGGCCCTGGCCGTCAAAGTCCTCAACAAAACTATGGACGTCAGCAAACTGTCTGCAGAAAAAGGTGGGTCTATGTCGTCTCAAGATGAATATTTTGTTATAATACCAAGTTCTACACTATACACCATTTATAATAAATAGTGCATCTCAAGTGGCAGAAGTGTTTTTCCACATGTAAAACCACAACTGTAAAACCACCAGTAGTTTAGTACAGATCAGGGGCTGAGAAAAGGCCAAACATACCAGGAACATTTATGGCAAAAAAACCCTAAAATGAATACCGTATTTTCCGGACTATTGAGCGCACCTGAATATAAGCCGCATCAACTAAATTTTCAAAGAATTTTATTTTTGTACATATATAGGCCGCACCTGTCTATAAGCCGCAGGTGTCCACGTCTTCAAGAAGTTTTCAAGTTCCGAGCATCTGCTTGTATTGCCTCTGAAAGCTTTTGTCGTCTTTTTGCATTGAGTCAGTTCGTCACACTGCCGTCGCCAGCGTCTCACCATCGACTCATCGATGCCGCGCTCACGTGCAGCAGCTCTGTTTCCTTCTTTGACAGTCAAATCAATTGTCTTTAACTTCAAAGCTGCATCATATGCATTTCTTCGTATGTTTTCCATGAGGAGGGTGTGTGCATGAAGCACAAAATAACTGTTCAAAACAAAATCAAACGAGCATCTTCCTCAGCACATCATCTCTTCACCTGTTTCGCTCTTGCGCCCCGTCACTTGGCGCTCTACAGCGCATGTCTCGAGCAGAAAGAGCCGCTGTCCTGTCTTGTATCATGTCAGTGTCTTGTAGGATTTCAACAGGATTTCAGGTTCTCCCGGGGGTCGGGGTTAGTTGTATCGATCATGTATGAGCGGATGTCCCGCTACTGAAGTTAGACGTTTCGTCTCGTCATTTACGCCTCACCTGCATTTAACACATACGGGTCATTAAGACGTATCCCACTCACTAATGTTCATTTAGCAGCAGAACTTATTTTATCACGCAGTGATAAACTGTTTTAGTGCTGACAACAGCGCTAGCGAGTGTTCTAACTAACCCTAACCCATGTTCACCGCACAGACAGCGGCGCTTTCTGCACTCAAGCTGCGCGCACATCCGCTGTGTTCAGAGACGAATAATCCGTCCATATATGAGCCGCATCGGTGTATAAGCCGCAGGGTTCAAAGTGTGAGAAAAAAGTAGCGGCTTATAGTCCGGAAAATACGGTAGTATTTTTTTTCTACAAGTTCAGTTTTTACAAAACACGGTGGTAAACGTGTATACCAAATAATACGTGTATTGGTAGAAAGTCTGATCTTCTTTTCCATTTTGAAAGTAATCAAAAAATACTGAAAAGACTTGGATATTTGCACTTCAATGTATGTATGTTTCAGTGTATTAGCACATCTCCAGCACAGGCCTAATATTTCGTTCTTGCTTGTTTGTGGTAAAGGGTTGTGGATGAATTTATGGTATAAAGTATATTTAATTTGCTGATATTTTTGGGCCAATTATGATTACGTTCCCTAAATTATACAGAGCTAATTGGCCACTGGTTTCTCTGGATTCTGAACTATTTGATTGGCATTGGTCATGAAAAAAACACATCAGTCGATTTCTACACATAACATTTCATGATGACTGACCATTGCATTTGTGTGTGTTTCAGTGGAGATCGCCACTCTGACACGAGAAGACGGTAAGACAAAGATCAAGGTCCTGAAGCAGAAGGAGGTAGAGGAGCTGATCAAACGTCACGAAGCCGAGGAGGCCAAAGCGGAGAAGGACAAGAAGGACAAAGAGCAGAAGGAGAAGGACAAATGAGCTGCTCATGTTCTGCTCGCTCTTCTCTCAGTACTGTGTTTGTTCTGTCTTTTACATTAAAAGTTTAATATGTTATATCCATCTGTCCTCTCCTTATTCCTCCACATCACTATATTTAAGAGAAACTGGTGAAAATATGTGATTGTGAATGCAAATATGTTGAAGACTTGTAGGTAATTAAAATGCTTAGTTAATGCCTGAGGTCTTTTAGAAATAAAGGCCATACACACACTGGCTGTGGTTACATGTAATAATCAGATCCATTTTTGGAGTTGTAAGATTAAATTGAAACGTAAACAGCTAAATTATCCAAATTTCTTTTTGATAATGGTCCCTCTGATCACTTCTATCAGATGTTGTCTTTTGTATGGCTTTTAAATAATATAAAGGTCCAGAAATCAGATGCTAATCAGAAGGAACAACCAAGGCAGGCTGATGTTAACAGTTCAATGGCCGCATCTCACCACATGGGGGCGCACATGGTCAGTGGTAGATTTGAATTTGAATTTGAATTTATTTATGGAAAACCCCTTGAGATGCAGCATCTCGTTTTCAAGGGGGACCAAGAACATAAAACATACAGTTTACAAACACATATCTTCACAACAACACATAAAACATGATAATACATACATACACATACATACATAGATACAAACAATACAAGTAACAGGACAATTTTGCTCACATCCCTCCCCACCCCTCATAGGTTCATCTCATACAGTCATTAACCTAAACACAGTGTTATGGAATCAACAGCAGTGACAGTCAGTTTTCAGGTAAGTTAACAAAGCCGTTCTGAAGATGCGGACAGGCTCTTGTGAAAAGGATCGGGGAAGTGCTTCAGAGGGGATGGAACATGGAATATGTAAAATGGAAGGATAATCACGATTTAACTTTACATTATAATCTTAAACTACGTTATACTTAGCCTAGTAATAAATTCCAAATGAAGCTACTATTGGGCAATATTTGACATAAAAAAAAATGGATCAATGAGGCCACTAAATAGGCCCATTCCTGTATTTATTATGAATGATAGCATTAGGATTTTAACTAAATTTTGTTTTTCTTTCATTTGTAGATATCAATAATTGAATATTTTGACGAATTATCTTTGAATAGTCCCTACCACAAATCTTACAAATTTGTTTTGCAGTGTGCAGAGTTACTCAGTTACATTTACTTGAGTAACCTTTTAAAGAAATTGGACTTTTCAGATTAGATTTCAAGCAGCATTTGAGCAATATTTTGTTTTGTTATTTTGTTTTATTTGAAGTAACAGTACTTTTATTTGAATGAAAGCTTTTGGTTTCTGATTTGAACATTTGTGTTTCTTTACTTGAGTACTTTTTACTCTACTCCACTACTTTGTACTTCTACTTTAGTAACATTATTTTGAAGTAAGAGGAAAATTTTTAGCTACTCTACCCACCCCTGGCTCTGTGACCGAACTATCATTTATTTGGCCGGAGTTTACAATATGAAGAAACCATCTGGTCCAAAAACACAACAGCAACAAGCGTTTGAACTGGCTCCCTTCCAGTTGGTGGGAGTTGACTCAACCCACTGCACCACTGCCTGTCCTCGTGCGCCTGTCCACCCTGCCCTCACCATGTTTCATTTGGACCAGCTCAGAGCTGTTTGTGCAGACAATTCAATTACTCCATCATTTCCTCACTTAGACCCTGATTGTAACAGAAACACTACATGCCGATCGCCATGGCTCAGAGCTGCAGCCTACGCACAGTTAGACGAATACCAAAGTTCACAGTCTTGGTTATAGTTCGAATTTATTTCTAGTTTAGTTCTTGTTTAGTTCAAGCCAGTGTAATCCCTCATTCATCGTTGAAACCTTCTCTACACTGACTCATTTAGGTCACTTTATTTTGCAGTACGTTCACACTTGCCCTGATTTGGTTCGAGTTAGGCCCAGTTTCGGTGTGGTTCTAGTCCAGGTTTAGGATCCAATCTTGGTTTGGACCTGGTTAAAGCTGGGTTTGGTCCCGGTTCTTATGCTGGTCATGCTTTAGTCCTGGTGTTCTATGAAAATGTATTCGTTATAAGACCAGCCTGACCTGGTTTAGCCCTGGTGTATGGTTTAGATCTGGTTTTGTACCAGTTTAGTCCTGGTTTAATTCTGGATTAGACCTGGCGTTTAATGCATGGTTACCCTGGTTTGGATCTGACTCTACATCAGGACTAAACCAGCTCTAAACATAAGAGAAGGTTTATCTTATCTTATATAAGATAACGTTTATCTTATCTTATCTTAAGACCTGCTTTAGTCCTGATGTAGTCTTGATCTGGTTTGGTGTTACTTTAGACCAGATCTGGTTTGGTCTTACTTTAGACCTGGTTTAGTCCTAATGTAGTTTAGACCTGGTTTTGTTTCAGTTTAGACCTGGTTTAGTCTTAATGTAGTTTAGACCTGGTTTTGTTTCGGTTTAGACCTGGTTTAGTCCTGATTAGACCTGTTTTTGTTGTTTTGTTGTTATTGTCTTGTACAGGATTAGCCTTAACTTTGACCTTACTTAATGGTTTGGTTCGGGTCTGATTTAGTCCTAGTTTGGACCTGCAATCCCCGACGTAGTTGAGACCTGGTGTGGTCTTGGTTTAGTGCTGGATTGTCCCGTACTTTGAGCGTGTTTAAAGCAGCATTAGTCCCATTCTGCTGGTTTAGTTCTTGTGGGTTGAGTCCTTATATTCACAGTAGTAAACATCACAGAAACATAAGTGGAGCAGTGGCCCGTCTCTTGGCTGTGAGCTGCTCTGATGAAGCGCACTGGGAGCGCCTCAGTGTAAACACAGGCCCCGAAAAAGAACTGGAATGTTTCTGAGCTGGGAGCAGGCCCACGAGGTCAAGCGGAGGTCAGGGCAGGTGGTCCGCATCACCACGGGGGCTGACGTCTGTGCATTAACTCATCCAAACAAGAGGCGGCGCGTTATCCTGAGGAGACACAGCCAGCGGAAGAGCCGGAGGAGCAGGGGTAAGAGCGGGGGCCAAAGAAGATGTGGTTTAGAACTCTAGAGTGGAGCAGTCATCCACAGTCATTGAGCTGGAAGTGACCATTCTGCTCAAGCAAGTACTTAAACTTAGACAAACTTTATTGATCCACAAGGACACAGTAGCTCACACATCACAATATATTATAATAACAAAGAGAAAAAATATAAATGGTAATCATAAATTCAAAATAAGTACCAAACATCGCAAGAGACAGGTGTCAAATAAGGCATAATTATATAAATGTATGTGTACAAGTAAAAATAAAATATAGAAATATAGTAATCAGGGACGGGACAAGCTCTCGTGCCGCTAGATCTTGCAAGACAATTTGAGCGCACATAGTAAACATGATCTCGTGAGATTTTTTCCTCATGTTTTTTCCACATTCGTATTGAAAAAACAGAGTACTGGCGAGTTACATTTTTTGAGAATGCATAGTCCCAAAACGCAGAGGCTATAGTGAGGCTAAAACTTGGGACTGAAATGCACAAAGTATTTAGTATATCCTAAATAATGTCATAATCTCATCTTGTCTCGTTCTCATAGAGCCAATCTCGTGTCTCGTCGTGTCTTGTGGAAATTGTATCCCGTCCTAATAGTAATACAAAGGAAAGGCAAGGCACGTTTATTTGTATAACACAATTCGTACACAAAGTAATTCAAAGTGCTTTACAGAATAAGAAATACATTAAAATCACAATACAAACAAATCAAAACATAAATAATCATCATAAATTAAAAAGAGAGCGAGATGTTAAATGAGAGAGAAGAGTGCAGAATGAAAACCTTTCAGTCATCTACACAGGTAAACAGAAGCATTTTGAGCCTGGATTTAAACAGAGTCACATGTTCAAGAAGACTGTTCCAGGTTTTATCTGCATGAATCTGAAATGCTGATCCCCCGTGTTTAGTCCTGACTCTGGGCACCAGCAGGAGGCCGGTCCTTGAGGTCCTCAGAGTGAGAGATGGTTCATGTGGCACTAACATGTCAGACATGTACTTTGGTGCTAGGCCGTGGAGAGACTTGTACACAAGCAGAGCCGCTTTAAAATCTATTCTCTGAGCCACAGGAAACCAGTGAAGAGACCTGAGCACAGGACACATGTGCTCGTACTTCCTGGTTCAAGTCAGGACCCGATGACTGCAGCTCAACTATATAAAAGACATAAGGAGAAAGAGTGCAAAGATGATACGATGATTGATATGACTGATATGATGTTGGGTGAGTTGTTGTACAGTTGTCTGGAGTATGATATGAATGTAGTCCTGTATCTCTCACACTCTCTCATCTCTCTCTCATCTCTATCTCAAGTTGGTTATTTTAAGATTCTACAGTTACATATTCTGGGGCAAGGGCATGGAGCTCAACAGTGGCCGCTCGCTATGGTTCCAGAAGAGCATTTCTCATTCATTTTCCTCATAGACTCCCAAAAAATATAGGCTATATATTAAAAGTTTGAAAGCTCACAAAGTTATTAAAGCATTTCACAGAATCTTGCTTTTTAAATGTGCTTTTTGGAATTAAAGATGCGTTATGTAACTTTTCTGGTGGAGGATCTATCACCTGCTTTTCTGGAATATTTCACAGTATGGTATCAAACATTTCTATCTTCATGGAGACCAAACCAGACAGTTACAGGTCAGATCTGTGGAGAGACAACCCCGCTCACAGTCAGAATGCCTGTTTTCTGAGCAATAAAACCACCTATACTTTAATATATGTAATGTAGAGCTGTTTAATGCCATATAGTGGAACATTTCATGACATATCCTTTGAAACAGACAGGTCCCCCAACCAAAAAGTTATGTAATAGACATTTAAAACAACTGCCTTATGGAGATTAGTTAGCACGTAACTGGTTAGGCTCCGCGGTGCATTTAAACTCTTAATATTTGACTTTTTTGAAAAGTCTATGGGGAAAAATGAATGGGAAATTTACCATAATAATATGTCAATTCTATGGCCGGTAAAATCTAAAAATGTTGAATGAGATTGGATCACAAAATGAGTGCAGATTCTTCAACGATTATTAAAATATTGCTGCTTGAATGTTCTGAAACCCTGAGAAAAACATGTACGGCTATCACACTCACCTCACGCCGAGAAGGTCCAGGGTGCGACTCCCGATTCAGGCCTTTCTTTCTGTGCTGTGTTTGCACGTTCGTCTGGGTGAGTTTCCTGCGGGCACTCTGGTTTCCCCCATTATGCACAACAAGCAACTCCTCCAAATGTATCTTATTAAAAGAAAACACTAACTCTCTATATAAAAAGAAGACAAAATTCATTTTCTAAATATAGGCTAATCCTCCAGTGTGGTACTAAATCCTGACTAAGATTATGGTTCAAGATCAGGACATTGACTCTTGTGAGCTTCAAGCCATGTTACAATGTTGTTACCTCATCCAAAACATACCCAGAGTTGTGTTTTGTTTCATTCACACATCTCCAAAGCTCAAAATGCTCTGTTCCACCTTGTGATGTCATAAAGTGGTATAATTTTCAAGTTAGCATCTACTTTTTACCTTTTGTTCAGTACAGATTGGCAGTTCCAGGGCTGAAATGATCCAAATGATTCTAGTGAAGGTGTATGGAGTTTAAAAACATAGTGGAGCACTTCTTGTATGTTTGTGTGTTAAACATGTATGAGTGAAACAAAACATAAATCCAGGTTTGTTTGTGACGAGGAAACAACATTAGAAAATCCGAAAATAGCGTCATATGGGCCCTTTAAAGTTAACTTTAACCCCGTTTCTTACTAAATTTTTCCTGCCGTTACAAGATGGTCTCCACATTTGTTCCCATGGCCCCTCTAGAGGTCTTTTCATTTCTTTGGGCAAACAGCAGTGAGCGTGCAGGCCTTCATCTCCAGCCCGTCACTCGTCAGGATGGTTAAAGGCTCCACTGAGTACACATGGGCTTATGGTTGGACATCTGTGCTCCTGCCTTGTGTTCCCCATCACGACGGCATCACTACAGCATGTGTGAGACCCCAGAGCACTGCCATAGTAAACATAGTACTCCATAATACAAGTGTGATAACAGGCTTGTCCTCATGTACCGGCTTCACGCTGAACACTTAGCTCATTAGCACTGGTTAAAAGCAAATTCTAAATGCTTACATACAAATAATTTTTATTTTTTTGTGTGTTTATTTACCTCTTTCATGATTTCATGATGTGTCACCTGCATGATATAGGAAATAGAATTAAAGTTAAAACCATCCTTCTCCGTGGAGACAGATGTGTGTTAAGTCATACTGTGGAAGATTATAGCCAAAGGAATAAACATTTCCATGGAAACAAGCAGGAGGCCAAATAAGAGCCAAGTTTGTGGAGACGCAAGCACGTTTTTCAACGCAATAAAAACAACCAAAATGAAAAAATAAATACATAAATAAAAATGCTATTATTTTTGGCTAAAAGGTGACATACTGTGGCTTTAAATGTGGAGTTTGGTGGTTCAGCTCTCCATTGACATGCCTGGAATGTTCCACAGTATGACATTAAACATATGTATCTGCATGTGAGCAAGCAGGTGAGGCCAACAGGCCAAGTTACGATCAGTGGTGTGGTTTGCAATGAATACGCCTATAATTGAGTGATTGAGGATAGATATGTTTAATGCCATACTGTGTAATATTTCAGGTTAAGCAGTAACATCTCCATAGAGACAAGCAGGTGGCACACTCTCCACCAGGAAATGTATGTAATGTACTGTATATTTAAAGCACCTTTAAAGCCCCAGAATGTAACTATTTGCCATTATTTTTTCATTATGTTTTTTTTTTTTATTGCATTGAAAACCATGACAAAACATGCGTCCTTATGTGTCCTTGCATCTCCACAAACCTGACTCTTATTTGGCCTGGAGAAGAGCCTCGTCCTGCTTATTTCCATGAAAATTCTTTTGACTCCAATATTCCACACTATGGCATAAGATCCATGTCCATGAAGAATGTTGCAAAGTATGGTTTTAACTTTCTATTTCCATGGAATCATGCAGCTGATTGCCTTACCCAGAAAGTTGTGTACTTTATACTTTTCAGATTCTGCTTTCACTTTCACTGAGAAAACTTGTATTTGATGACGATGCAGAGTACAATATTTATACAAAATGCCTAATTGTCAACACAGTGCTAAAAAACTGATGCTGTCTGGACTTTAAATCATACAAGGGCACTTCCTGGTTTGCTTGCTTGCTTGTCGAGAGTTGAAGTTGAGTCTTTACGCCTGGCTGAGTTACTTATCATCCTTATGTCAACACAGCGGCCATTTGATCTGACCTCTGACCAAAAGTCCTGAGAGCGCTGGGGTCAGGAGCAGGACTGAGCTGTCAGCCTGTGCCCCCCCGTTTGAGCCCCACAGAGGAGCAGAGAGCGGGGGACAGTGAGGGCAGAGAGTCCCCCTCCATGACCCTGACAGAGGAGCAGAGGTGGGCTGAGGACAGGTGGTCCGGCCGTGGAGGGACACTGAGAGGAACAGGGGTGTGGGAGGCTGGTGCAGTGGTACAACTAAAAGCCTCATGTCGTGCATTATTCAGAGCTAGCTCATATTTATCAGCTAGTAACTTTTAATCTATGTTTTATGTCTGTCAGAGGTGTTAGACCAGCCAAAAATTGTACTCAAGTAAGAGTAACGTTACTTCAAAATAATATCACTCAAGTAGAAGTACAAAGTGGTGGTCCAAGAAATGACTCAAGTAGGAGTAAAATAGTATTTGGGAAAAATATTGCTCAGGTAAGAGTAACTTAAAGAGTAACTGTCCGGACGTAACATCTAATTAACAATATGAAGAAGTAAACATGAAATAAAGCACAAAATTTGGTATTTTCAAAAGACAGACATAAAAATAAGACACTAAATCATATCTGAAGGAATGGTGCAGGAAACACAAATGTTCAAATCATTTCATATTGTCACATAAAGTTTTTGTCACTTTAAACTTTCTCAAAGTGGAAAGAGAAACCACAACCTTTACTCAAGTAAGAGTACTGTTAGGCTACTTCAATTAACTAAGTAGAAGTAAAAATATGCTGATAGAAAAGTAAATTTTCTTTAAAAAAGTTATTCACGTAAATGTAAGTGAGTACTACCCACCTCTGACGTCTGTTATTTATGTAGCAGTACAGTATATAGTAGTGATAGACATGTGAATATGTCATGTTAACAGACACGGCTTCAAAGCAAATCCAGATACATGTGCATGCAAATGTAGTTGTGTCACTTGGCAAGGCACTTCACCCACATTGTCTACAAACATCAACAACAGAAAATACTTCTGAATGACAAATCAATGTTCATCTGGTCAATTTCTGCAAACCTGACATGATAAAAAGCACGAGCTTAAACATAAAAGCCCCATTGCGTAACATTTCTAGGAGTGGGCAAGCTGCAATCCACTGATGTAGAAGGACAAATGCCATAATTCAGAATGATCTCCATGACAATTTTACATTTTATACTGTACTGTGGAACATTCCAGGCATGGGGATTTCCATGGAGACAAGCAAGTAGTGCGATGCTTTTTAGTGCAATAAATTGCTATTTATTTTGAAATGTTACGCTGCTGGACTTTAATAAAAATAATAACAATGTAGGCTTAGAGCTTGGAGTTTAATATCTGTAACATCTACAGTGTTTAGTGTCTGATGCACCTTCATGTACCATCAAGAATTAGTTAATTTTATAGAGCCTGACCTGTACACTTGACTGGCCAAATGTCCTCAAACATGGAGTACGAGTACGATTCCCAGAGGAGACAGTGTCCCTCTGTCCCTCTGTCAGTAATGATTGTTTATGAGAGTGAGCGGGGCCAGGCAGTGACCTGGTTTAGGCTGTGTGGGCTCTCTGTACTGTGGGGGCTTTGGAGGGCTCATATTGATTCAAGGTTGTCATGTGAACCAGTTGCATGTAGACTTGATATTGGTCTTTACTGCTTAATTACCATACAGGACTGACTGAAGGGGGCAGAAGTGTCTTGCTCAGGGACACAACAAAGGTTTGCGTTTAAGGTAAGGTTTGAACCAGTTGCCTTTTGTTTGAGCCAACATAACAGCACACATTTGATTATAAAACAGGTATTTTAATATTATCATTTTGATGTAGTGGAGCAGTGGCTCTGCTCTGAGCTCTACCTCCTTGGGATTGAGATCACCAGTTCTCTGAAGTGCACGGAATGCACAGAAATCTATTTTGGGTTAGAATTTCCTTTTTTTTTTTTTTTCCTTCACGGCCTCATATATCCCAGCATGCACCACACGCTACTTCTTCTACGAGAGAAAATGGAGTCCGCAGCTGCATCTTCTACTAGCTGCAAGTGATATTTGAAGTCTGACAACAAGATTCTACAACTATATGTGAGTATTTTTCTACATTTCACTGAAAATTTAGGTTCATAATTTAATTTATCTAAAAATGGGTACTTCATGGTACGACAGTGGGCATTATTGTCCTTTCTGCTTAGATGGTAGCCAGTTCAAATCTTGCCTAATATTGGCAAAATTCACACATGCACACGCCACAAGAAAATTAGGACTAAAACTAGACCCAGATCTAAACCTGGACTAGAAGAAAACTAAGCCATAAACAGGACAAAAACAAGTCTGCATAAGGACTAAACCAGGACCTCTTGTGGTCATAAGACACTGCCCTCTCCATTTACAGTAAAGTGGATGGCTCTGTCAGGAAGGGCATCTGGCATAAAAATCTACTAACCTGTCATCAAGTGGTTTTCTGTAAAATAAAGTGCAGACAATAACAGTCCCGTACAGTGTGGTGGTGCAGACTGCAGTAGTAGTATGTGTCTGACTCTGGAGGAGCAGTATTCTGTGAGCAGGTGTTCTCCGTCTTAAACATGTGCTGACCTCAGTCACCTTGACCTGCACAGCTGGACTCAATGGGCTTTTTGTCTGTGCGCCCTGGCTCTTTAGCACAATACCGCCTCTGATAACACACTTTGATCCAACACACTCACGTCTCAAGAAGCAAGAAGTCAGCTTTATGAACTCCACTACAGGGTCATGATAACTACATTTTGTCATAGTATTCCTGACTGTAATGTTATGGGTTAACCAAAACGAATCAGTGATGACTAAAGATATTTTTCTTCATAAACAAAAAGATGGATGACCTGTACCAAACTTCAGGAAAACACATTTTACTTCATAGAGTAGTGATAACTATTTGTGAAAAACTTGAGACTGACTGAGATTGCCTACATTTTACAATGCCATGAAAAGACAATTTTACCCAATCAGAGACTGTCAACTGAGAACTATTTGGAAACAACCGCTTATAGCTCTCCCAGACAGTTGATTCTGTCCTGGTTCAACATCAGAGTGAGAAAGGGGCCTAAACAGGACTAAGTGAAATGTTCTTCAGTCATGGTTCTCAGCCTGGATTCACAGTGGGCATGGGCTAAAACAGATTACAAACTCAATGTTCAAGGGTCAATGTGGCAGAATATTCATGAAGCAGTAGGCTACAGTAGATCTTGATACTTTGTAGAGGATGTCATCAACATTCCCTGGGGGTGTCAAGCTAACTAGAGGCACTACTCTGTCTGAAGCTCTGCTTATCAAGTTAGACTTTAATCTTTTTATTTGAACACAATCTGACCAAAAAGAACTGATTTAATTGAAATTACAAAAGGTGAATTGATTTGTGCTCAAATACCCAAACATTACTGTAACAGGGGTAGGTGAGTATTGTTCCTCCTGCCACTTTAATTGGGTGTGTTTTTTTTTTCCTGTGACTTTTCCTTGTTTGGTGTAGGCCAATGGCCATGTAGTGGCAGCTGTACGGGGGCGGTCCTTGCTGCTTAAAAACCCTGTGTACTTTCTCTCTCTCTCCCTCACACCTTGTCGTCTTTGTCCTGATTAGTAGAAAGCAGCACACCACATGGTACTTGTAGGACTCACAAAACACTAAAAGGATGTTAATATTAAATTTGGCATTTAGTTAGATTTCATTTTGTTTGGACTGAATATTTACATTGGCTCTCTCTCCCTCACACCTTGTCGTCTCTTTGTCCAGACAAGGTCCCCAGGCAGTTCTTAGACGCATCGGCAGCTCTGTGGGTGATGCTGGGGCCAAGGCGCCACACCAGCCGTCAATTGCCCACCACGGAGCCACGCTAGCCGACCAAACGCCCGGACCTCTGGATGAGCCCTCTAAGTGTTTTACTTTTTAACAAACTCCTTAACGGACTTTCCCTTTCCTTGTGACATGCTGATTCCCCTTTTAAATTAAAACTGCTGCGGATTATTGCAAATAAAATCATTCAAACTAAAGTCTGTCTATAGTTCTCTGGTGATCCACAATATCTGCTGTTGCGGGGCGGTCAAGCCCATAGGGGGCATTGCATTACAGTCACAAGATGGCATTAGCCAACACTCTTTCAGTTCACCTTTTTGTTCAAGCGCTCATATTTAGCATGTTCCTCAAAATCTGATGTTTAAATAATTTTGTATTTTTTTTCTTTAGTTTTCAGACACCCTTACAATTTGTTGCAGTGTTTGCTAATGTGTGCATTGTGTCACTATGGTAACAGCTGAACATTCTACCATAGACATGCATGCATAACCCCCAACCCAACCCCATTCTTAAAGTATCAATAGAATAATTTTTTTTTTTTTTTGACAGTTTAATTAGCATGAGATTTTGTTGAAAAAACAAAAAAAGAATATGACTTAAAAAAAAAAAAAAAAAACCACACAAAAAACCATACCGAACTTTTTATTGTTCGTCAAAATGAGCTGTCATCCAGTCGTTAACATCATAAAAGTTTCCAAAGTTTGCGCTCTTTGTCTCTGGTGGACGATCTTCCATTGGCTCAAAAAAGCTGCATTCAGAGTGAGTGTTGTATATTTGATTGGCTGTGCGGCAGAAACAGCGGGCGCGTCGTGAATTATGCAGTGGGCGGTCCTCTTAGGGGCAGGCGCGCGCTGGGCGAGCTTGTGGAAGCAAACAGGCCGTGACAGGCTGGGCACCGCGGGGAGGGCATATATTATGAATGCTGCTAAGTACGCCGCAGCGCCAGTGCAGAGATGCCCGCGGGTAGTGCACTTCGCTCTAGCCCAAATCCGTGTTGGCGCCCCTGGCTTTCAACGCTGCACCTGCCCCGGCCCACATAGACAGGTGAAACTTCTGGAGAGCACCACCGCCAGACATGGTGGGGGTGGAGACAGGCCTATATACAGTAGATCATGTTGTTTTTAAGAGGAAAGATGATTTGTTTTTTAAAAAGTTTAGACATCTATTTTAGTATTCAGTGTAAAAGACATTTGAAGTGACAGAGATGAATAAATAATATCACTATACTGGAACACTCCCTCATACTGCCATATGAAGGCACATTGCACTGTGGTTACCTTCTTTGTTTGATTGAAAAACAATTTATTAAACAATGTGTGCATCTGAATTAGTGAAACTGTCCAATTCTTCTACCAAAAAAAGATGGCATCCCTAACCTTAACCTAGATATCAGAAATGCTACACAGTGAACCATTAAAGAGCTATTGTGCTGAATCGAATTTTTGGAGCTTTGTTATAACACTGTTCCCTCGTAAAAACATGAAACACGAAAATTTTTTGAAATGTCACCAATGCATGTTTGACTAATTTAGTGATCTCTCCCTAACCTCACACAGCAACATGAATTCTCGCGATATTCGTGAGTCACAAAATCCATCTTGGCCCCCGCTAGTGCGACAGGGCCCGACATTTTGAAAGATCTGATTAGATCTTTCAAAATGGCTTTCTCGTGTAAAAGCTGACAATATTCTTCACAAAATGGCTGCCGCACAGTGCAGTAGGCCTCCTCTTTTACCGTTTAATATTTGATTAAATTAGTTCTGCTCACTGCCTCTCCGCTCCTTCTCCTGCCCAGTGCCTCACAGCTAATGCAAATGTGAAATGCACATTTTCCTCTCTTAGGTTAATGTGTGTTGTGTTTAGGTATAATGGTCAACAACATTTGGCTACTGGAAGTCAATGACAAACACAGGTCAAAGAGTTTGCGACACAAGTCACTGTTAATGGGAAAAACCTATAGATGAGTGATCCCTGTCACTGAACATCCCAGAATGAGATTTAACTGGATCATGGTAGACATCCTTCTGCAGCTTGTTTATCTGGAAGGTGCATTTTTGCCTTTAAAGAAAATATATCATATTATTGCATAATATGGGCATTTTAATCACAGTAATGATTTAAAACGACTTAATAAAAGAAGCAAAGAGCAATGATGTTTTGAATACGACTCAAACATGGCAAAGGAGAAATTCAATTCTGTCTGGATAAACATTTTTTGATCAAAAAAGTTTTGTAGCTCTTCCACGCTGCTTCGTCAGTTTTGGTCAGAAGCTGGTGGGCATTGCAGGGGTGACTTGTTTCAGAGTAATTTCATTGTAATTAGCTCCTCCCTTCAGGCAGATATAAGGCAGTGTCCACCAGCGTCTGACCAGAACTGAAGAAGCAGCTTAGATGAGCTGAGAAACGTATTTGATCAAAAAACTTTGGTCCAGTTGACAGAATTGACCTCTGCTATGGATCCTACCTGGGCGACTGAGGGATTTCACAAACTACTCAAACATGCATGAAATCCCTCTAAATTCAAGAGGGTGAATGAGAAGGGAAACAACTATAACATCTTAAGATCTTAACATCAATAGATCCACTTTAAAAACTGGTGAGAGTGTAGTTGTGACAGTATTTTTATCATTTAATCAAATATCTCTGGTACAAAAAATGACACTAATTTAACAATATGTAGTGTACTGGTAATTTTACAAAAACTCAGCTATAATTAGAAGGGGTGTTTATTGACAAAAATGATTATATAATCCAGATGACGACGTTCAGACAGTGATGCAGTCCTTCAGAAATGTGCTGAAACGTAAACTGTAAATATTATGGTTAAGGTCCAAGTATTGCACACAGTGAAAGGACTAGGCTATGGGAACACAGAAATCTCACTAAGCCCATGTTTGGAAGACCACACTGCTCGTTTATGTTATAGTAATAATAGTACAATATAAGTACAATATAAGAAAATATCATGAGAGTGTTTAGTTGATACACAGTATTAGATATGTGGAGTGACATTAGTGTTTGGGAAGGATGTGTGTTGCGTCACACCGGGTTCTGTCCAGATCCAGGTAGTGTTTGTAATAAATTGTGAGCTGTTTACAGGAGCAGATAGATTTAGTGTGTGTGAGTGGAGCAGTCCTGTTGGCTCTACTCGTATTGTCCCGGAGATGAGAACCATGCAGCCCCAATGTCCGGAACAGGGAGGATGGACAGCCTCCAGTCTCAGTCACATTTGCATTTACACACACAGGTAGTAGTAGTACACGAGTAGTAGTACATGAGTAGTACAAATTGATCTCATTTTGGCCTTATTCCTCCAGAGAAGCCGTCAAACCACTCTTGTCCCGGTCTACAGCAGGTCAAAGATCCGGATGACTACAAACAAGGGAAATTATTTGGACGCAGTACCTCACACATCACAACATAATATAATAACAAAAAGAAAAAATATGAATTGTAATCATTAATTAAAAAAAACAGCAATAAAAATAGCAAGAGACTGGTGTCAAATAAGGCTTAATTATATAAATGCATATGCACAAATCAAAATAAATGTCAGCTATATACAAAAGGTCATAAGGAGAAACAGTGCAAAGACGACATTATGACTGACAGGACATAGGGCTGTCTGTTACTTAAGGGTAAGTTTTTGTACAGTTGTAGGGAGTATTATCTGTTACATAAGAGTGAGTTGTTGTACAGTTGTACGGAGTATGGTATGAATGTAGTCCTGTATCTCTTTATCTCTTTATATAAGCTGTGTTTTAATGTCATGTTCTCAAAAACAGGAGTTGTGTTTTGTTTCATTCACACGTTTGAGTAATCCTTTATTATGAGTCTGTCCACATCAGCTGCTTTTTGACCTTAAGTTCAACAGATTGGCATATAGTTCTTGCATCCTCAGTAGCATTTTCTTACAACGTAATAACATGGTATTCTGGTATCTACACAGGCTAAATGATTCCTATAGTTAGCCTAAAACTGGAAAAACAAAGGTGTCTTAAAGGAAATGAAAAAGTTTTAATAATTAAGAGCCATTACGTTCAAATTCCAAGCAGATCAGATCTACTGGATGTTTGAATGTGTGTGGAGCTGCAGTGTAAATAAACAGCTGGAGCACATCCTCCTCCCTGGGCAATAAGGCGCTGACTTCCTGTTTGTGTATGGGACACAGGGTTATGCTATTTCAATCAAAGGGCAGCAGATTCCCAGCTCCAGCAGGCTGCCCACTCCTCCACCACCACTCCTCTTCCACTCGTCCAGTCCTCCTTCTCTCCTCCAGGGAGCGAGCGGCTGCATGGGAATCCACCGGGCTGCTTCCAGAACCAGTGGAGGTCCAGGGAAAAGCAGAGCCAGTGAAGAGAGGAGTGTGGAGGAGAGGGACACGCTGTTACAGACCAGAGTAAACAGGAAGTGAGTCCATGTACAGTTCCATCAGTTAAAGGCTTAAATAAACTGCATGTTAAACTGTTATCACTGGAGCGAGCTGAGCAGGAGACACAGGAGACATGTTGTGCTGTACTATTTATTTATTGTTATGTTTTAAGACACTTTTGTTTTGGTCTGTCGTGTTTTCAGACAGCGGCTCTCAAATGTATCACAACAGGTACCACGTAATAGCCCGGATAGCAACTTTAGCGAAGTAAAGCTGAGCGGATTTTCCAGTACAGACCCAAGTGCATTTATTCCATCATCATAAAAATAGAAAAATATTTACAAAAGATAGGGACAAAGTTAAAAAATCAGCACGGCAGCAACCTACACAGACACAACACTTCAACCTGGACAAGCAGAGGCTGGCTCCTTTTATAGCCCACCTCCCTTAACTGGGTGAGCTCATTTGACAACAAAGATAAGTCATTTCAAACATTTTAAAAGTTAGTAGTATCAAAAACAGTGATGACAAATATTCAGTTCAATCTGATTACAAAAATATATATCTTTATTCATTTAGTAGTGTTTTAATTATATAAAAATACTACATAGAAAAAGCTAAAATATTTGTGCACCCCTCCTCCTAACAGCATGAAGAGGCGTAAGTACAGATTCATTCCAATTTCCACAATGACTTAATTTAATGAGCTTCTACTTATTTCATTTTCTGTTACAGGTCACTCTCACTGAAACACCACATTTTAATTATCAAGTAATTAATAAACATTTTTAAACTTTGCATGTTTTTGTCATTTTTACCATACCTATGTAATGAACTAGCTACATTACATACCACCACAAAGATTTGGCGTTCTGAGTACTACCAGATCTAAATCAAGTATTGATACTTTGTGATACTGAGTGACATCATGCTGGGAGAGAGGGACTTGTTTAACAGCACAAATCAGCCTGTTGTAGTTCAGGCTATGAAAGTACTTCCTGGTCAGATTGTGTTAAAACAAAGCTTAGATTACAGTTAACAAAGCCTCAGACAGAGCATGCCTACAGTTAGCATTGTACCCCAATATAACAGGACTGCTCCAGGTCTAAAAGTGGACTACATCATTTCCACTGTAGTTCTACACAAGAAATGATCCGTACTCTCAAATAACATTACAGTTAGTCACTCTAAACAGGACCATGAACGCTCGGATGGATCACGGGCTTCTGAAAATGCATTGTATGAATCTTTTTTTTTCTTTTTTTTCAAATTACAACCTATTTGGCAGTGTTCGCTAGGGGTGTGCAAAAATATCGAAATATCAATATATCGCATAGTTTAATGTGATGATACAGTATCATGGCCTGCTGTAGCGATATATCACCAAGAGTATTTTTTGGTATATTTTACTACATTATTTTGTTAGAGCGCCACAGTTTTGTTGGTTGTTCAAAGGAAGTAAACTCATTTATATTTGACATATTCAAAGTTTTGAGGATTAAAATGGGTGTACTTTGCACAAGAAGTGGTTTAACAAAGAAAGACTTTTAGTATCACAGCCATGATTTAGCCATTATTTTTATTGAACCATATCAAATACATTTGAAATATATTGTATCGAATCGAAAGCTCACTGTATCGAGATAAATATGGTATCATGGCCTATGTATCGAGGTATGTATCGTATAGGCAACTTCTTAATGATACCCAGCCCTACTGTTTGCTAATGTGTGCATTGTGTGCAACATTCTGCCGTGGACATACAAGCATTACCCCTTCATCATGATAATCACCAGACCTTTTTGTGCCACATTGCTTATAGGGATGTAACAATAATCGAAACATTGTGATATTGTATCGTCAAAAGTCTCACAATAATATCGTGGGCCGTCACAAGATATCGAATCTCAAGCCTCTTTGCTTAAATTCATTGTTATGGTACAGGAACAGCTAAAAAACACAGAGAACTACATAGACCATGATCCTTTGCTCTGTTTCAGTCCAGTCTATAAACTGAAATAACTGTTATGAAGCACTTTTAAATCGTAATTATTTGGATTATGACGAGAGAAAAGTTGCATATTTAATATTTTGGGTTTTTTTTTTGCCTCCACAAATTATCACAATAAATATCATACCATGAGATGCATATAGTGAGAATATCGTATCGAGAAATTTGGATATCGCTGCATCGCAAAAGGAGAACTTCAATTTGTCAAGTGGACAAAAGAACTGAAGAAGCAGCTTTTGTCTAGTTGACAAATTGAATTTCTCCTTTTGCCATAGATTCTACCTGGACGACTTGAGGGATTCTACACATATCGCTACATCCCTAACTGTCCACCGTATGGACCTGGTGTGTAAGGACACGTAGTTCCTTCCTGGTCTGAAGTTGTGACGAAGCCATTTTCTCTGTAGTGATCGAGATAAGCGCACTATAACAGACGAGAACAGTTCAGTTTGTATGTATACAGTCATTTCCCCTGCAGTGGTCCCAAGAAAAACAGTTTAGTAGCCCCCTCCTCCCTCCAGTCATCATTTAGCATTTCCTCTGGGCCCTGTTGCGTAAACCTCTGCTTTTCTTCCAGCGTTTGAGTCATGTTAAGATGCCTGTGAAGAATGTCAATTATACATGTTCAAATCCCCATGTCTCACGTGTGTAGCGTAGTCACTCTTACCCACAGTTTTGTTGTCTGCCACAAATAACTGCAAATCTTTTCTGTTGCGGAAATGATCACAGTCCAATCATACTCTCCGCTGCAATAACTGGTCAACTTCGGAGCTGAACGATATGGGAAAAAGTATGTAATTGCGATTTTTCTGACAAGCATTGCAATTTGTGACTTAAAAAATGGACTCTTGTGAGCTTTTAGCCATGTTTTAATGTTGTTACCTCCTCAAAACCATACCTGGAGTTGTGTTTTGTTTCAGTCACGCATGTTGGAGTATTAGTATCAGTCTGTCTGCATCTCCAAAGCTCAAAATTCTCTGTTCCACCTTGTGATGTCATGTCGTGGTAGTTTTCAAGTTACAGTAACAACTACCTTTTACCTTTAGTTCAGTAGAGATTGGCATTGGCAGAATTCCATGGCTGAAATTATCCAAGTGATTCTAGTGAAGGTGTATAGAGTTTAAAAACACAGTGGAGCACTTCTGTATTACCACATGACATCACAAGGTGGAACAGTGTTTTCTGTTTGAGAGAAGAGCTCAGCCTAAATATGCAAAAGGGTTTGTGTGTTAAACATGTGTGAATGAAACAAAACACAACTCTGGCTATGTTTTTGATGAGGAAACAACATGGTAATATAAATGAGAAAATGGTGTAATATGGGCCCTTTAAATATGAATCGACAAACTAAAACTGAAGAGAACACCAGATACTGAATACTACATTTAACCTTGTGCTTTATTACTGTAAGGTAGCTTGCTTCTTATATGCAATAATACATCTATGGAAGATAATTTGTTCCATTAGATTTTTTATTTTAAATCCTGCTGAAATTCTCACTTTGAATTTTTTAACTCTGAAAAAAGATGTCTGAATTATTTTTATTCTGAATTTTAGTTGCTGACATTTTAAGTATACTTTTTCAATAGGTTTCACATTCAAAATAAAATTTCACCTTTTAAATATTCAGTACAGATATTTTCAGGTCTTCAAATTCAACAGTCAAAACTCAGAGTGTAAAATTCGCACTGAAAAATTTGACAGCGAAGAGCCAAGATGCCAAGGCAGAAGAAATCGATCCTGTGTGAGTGAGGAGGACAGAGGCTGTTTCCTATTGGCCGTTCTCATCTGTGGGCGGGGTTTACACTTAACAAATAAAAGAGATTTTGATGAGGCTAAATTTGCCCAATCAGATCGCATCACTGCACCATTTCCTGTTTGTTACTAAATTAGATCGATCGGATCACTTTGGATTGATTGCTTCTGCCTTGGCATCTTGGATCTTTGCTGCAAATTTTTTTCACTGCCAATTTTACACTCTGAATTTTGACTGTTGAATTTGAAAATATTTGTGCTGAATATTTAAAAGGTGATTTTTTTTATATTGAATTTTAAAGACTTTGAAAATGTTCACATATCATTTCATTAACTGACATTCAGAATAAAAATAATTCAAACATTCAAAGTGTGAAATTCAGTGGTATTTAAAATTGAAAATCTGATGAAACAAATGATCTTCCATATTCATCGGTCTAAATCATGGAATGTGTTCCGGTCAGTGTGTGGTTGATAAAATCGTGTTTACACAGAACAGCCTCCACGTCCCTGATCAGATCTGTTTTTATGAGGGCGGCCATTACCGTACAAAGTGTGGGCGAACGTCAGCTCAGCTCCACGACCTCCTCCTCCTCTTCTTCTGTACCCATCCTCCCCCTCGCTCGCTCTTTCTCACTTTGTATGTTGCTACTCTCCCTTCTTCTCTACCTCCCAACTCTCTATTTCCTCCTCTCTCTCTCTCCCTCCCTCCCTCTCTACCACCCAACTCACTCTCTTTCTTTGCCTCTCTCTATATGTTAGTTCTTTCCTCCTCCTCTTCCTCTCCCTCCCAGCTCACACTCTCTCTTCTCTCTCTCTGTGTTCCATCTTGCCTCCCAACTCACTCCTTCTCTCCCCCTCTCTCCACGATACTCTTATCTCTCCCTTCTTCTCTACCTCCCAACTCTCTATTTCCTCCTCTCTCTCCCTCCCTCCATTTCTACCACCCAACTCACTCTCTTTCTTCCCTCTTTCTCTCTTTATGTTAGTCCTCTCTCCCTCCTCCTCTCCCTCCCAGCTCACTCTCTTTTCTCTCTCTTTATATTCCAACTCTCACCCTCCTTCTCTACCTCCCCAACTCACTCCCTCACTCTCTCTCTCTCTCTATACTACCCTTCTCCCTCTCTTGTATCTACCCTCCCTCTCTCCTTGCTCTTCCACCCTCTCTCTTTGCTCCCCCTCTCTCTTATCTTTTCTTCCTCTCTCCCCCTGCTTCCTCTCTCCTATCTCTCCCTCTTCTCCCCTCCCTCCCTCCATCCCTTCCTCTTTCCAAACTTCCCCTGCTCGGCTGTGTAAATGGATGTTGGCCGTATACCGCAGAGGACGTGCGCGGGCCGGGCTAAGTGCTGGCGCGGCGCGGTGATGGTAACGCGGGCGGGCAGGTTCAGTGGGGCGTGGAGCTGAGGAGTGCAGTGTGAGGTGACTTCTGGGACAATGGGGCCGCTTACCGCAAATAAAACATGAGGCTCCTGGTGCACACTCGCGCTTTTGTCGAGTGTTTGAGTGCACAAAGAGACGGGGCAATCCGATTTCACGCTCCCGGATTAGCCTGAGTATACAGCGGCGGCCATTTTGAAAACAACAATTAAATGCTCGTTTATTAGCCTAATGAGTTGACCTTGACTTTTTGTAACATGAATGTGTGTTTTTATTTGTTATATTTAATAAATATGTTTGAAATCCAAATGTGGATCTCAAGCTTAATGTCTGGTTTACAGTCAGTACAGTGTGGCTGGGCATGTACCTGCGGGGGCCACAACCGCATCGACTCGCATTAAACCCAGCACTAACAAGGTCTTAAGGCTTCACCTGAGCACTGCTGTTATTCAGCTCATTTCCAAACCCCAGTTTTGAATAGACTACCATTCTTGTATTTGGAATTACTTTGAATTTGTCCAGCTGAGGATGACTAATCGATCTAAGCATCTGTCCATTCAATATGTTTGGGATGGGTCATTCATGGGAGTACTGCCCACATAACATGGTGTGAGAGGCTTTTAACAGTGTCTGCGCTGGTGTTCCATGTTTTATTGTAGCTTATTTTTTTAATGGAATGGGAGCCTCATCAGACGAGAAAGGAATCCTACACACCATTAATCCTTGCAAAAGATCATTTATGAAGCTTTTTGACTGTGTGACCAAGCTTGCATTTATTCAATTAAATATATATATATATATATATATATATATATATATATATATATATATATATTTTTTTTTTTTTTACAACATTTTACAATGCGTTCTTACTGTGAAAGAACTCATCTCTCCACAGATCAGACCTGTTCAACACGTCCTCACAACTGGATGACCCTATGAGATCTACAGTTGGTTTGGACCTGTGACTTGGCCTTTAGTGGCATCAACCGCTTGTCCTCATGGAGACTGAAATGTAATACCCATACTGTGGAACATTACAGGCAAAGCAATTTCATCTCTATGGAGACAATACATTACATAGTTCACTTTGAACTTTTTAACAGTTCCCAGCCCTAAATGTTAATGACAGTGTGTTCAGTCGGGATGTTCTTGTCTTAATCTGTTTAAAATGGTGGAACATTGTCACTTCTTGTAGATGTGCACATAACCCCCGTGTGTAATTATCCCATGTAGAATAAAGTTCATTGTGAATAACAGAACCAGGTAGTGTACGCTGTGTGGTCCTTTTATCTAGAGCACCGTGTACCTTCTCAAACCCCTATAAAAGTCTCCTGTGTGGGGACCGCTAATGTAAAGCTTTTATGTCAACACAGGGAGGAAAGACGCCCAAATATGGCGCTGTGAAATGCTTTGAAAATGCACATGAATAAGAGATGGTGGAGCAGCTCAGATCTATGTTTGGAGACGGAGATGGCATAGACGTTTTTGTCCATAAAAGCTCCTCTTCTGAACTCATTCTATTTTAACACTGTCTGAGCGTCAGAGGCAAACTTTTTCCATTACGCTCTCCGCTGTCCTTATCATTTTCTATGGGGAATCATGTGTCCTTTTTGAAAATGTATTGAAAATGTAGCAGATATTTGGAAACATTTTTTGCACTGCCCACGTGTCAGTCCCAGATTATCCTCGGAGAATCGGATTTGTCTTTTTGAGCAGATGAATGATAAAAAATATGTCTGTATGTTTAAACACACAGAATGGATTCGTGTTAAACCATGTTAAAATGTTGTTACGTCCTCAAAAACAGACCTGGAGCTGTGTTTTGCTTCATTCCTTTATTATTAGTATGTTTTTATCTCCAAAGCTCAAAATGCTGTTAATCCTTTGCTTGAAATTTTCCAGAGTATGGATTTAAAATGATCTTTCATTTATGCAATTGCAGGTGTTTTTAAGACGCAAAAATATATGCATTCTGTGAGTGTGTTAACCTGCTTTCCACAGATCTGAGCTGTAACCCCCCGCTTGTCTCTATGGAGCTAGATAAATGAAATCCCATACAGTGGAACATCCCAGGCAAACCAATAACATATCCATGGAAACAACAAATATCGGTTAACAGCCACAAGAGCAAGACAAATATTGGATATCGGTATCAGCACTAAAAAAAATTCATATCATTTTGTTTTGTTGAAAATATTTGCCTGTTAAAAAAAGGTTAAAAGCGGTTTGTCATGTGAAATGTGGGCCGTGCATTAAGATGGAGGCCTTATGTCACTCTATGCTCCAGATAAATAAATCATTACAAGCGTCAATATTTCAAAGGCTCCAAGTGCTTTTCCCTCTTCCTTTTAATCATATTTTTTTTAATCCTATGAATCCAATTAATCCTTTTACATTTTGTTAAAGGTCCTATATTACGCAAAATTGACTCTTGTGAGCTTTAAGTCATGTTAGAATCCTGTTACCTCCTCAAAAACAGACCTGGAGTTGTGTTTTGTTCCACTCAACACATTTAATTAACCCTTCATTATTATTATCTGTCTGTAGTGGTATATGTGTTATTAAAATCACTCTAATAAATGTCATTATTAGCACCACAACAGAGTAAAAAAATGAACACTACTTTTAGTACTATTCACTAAAATAAAAAACACTACACAGTGTCATCAGCTTTCTCTAGAAGTGTAAATTTGACACTGTATATTTTTACTCTGGAGCTAGAGTAAATCTTACTATGTACAGATAAGAACCATATACACTCAGAAATAGAGTAAAATTTTACTCTTTAAGTGTTAATTTGACACTTGAAAATTTACTGTGTACATCTCCAAAGCTCAAAATGCTCTGTTCCACCATGTCATGAAGTGATAGTTTAACAGCAAGTGAACAGCTGCTTTTACCTTTAGTTCAGTAGAGCTTGGCAATTCCAGGTCTGAAATTATCCAAATGATTCTAGTGAAGGTGTGTGGAGTTTAGAAACACAGTGGAGCTCTTCCTGTATTATGACATGATGACATCATAAGGTAGAACAGAGTGTCTTCTGTTTGAGAGAAGAACTCAGCGTAAATCTGCAGGGTTTGTGTGTTAAACATGTGTGAATGAAACAAAACACAACTCCAGGTCTGTTTATGATGAGGAAACAACATTAGAACATCAGAAAATAGTGTAACCTGGGCCCTTTTAAATTATTCTTAATTTTAGTTTAAGGTGGATTTTTGGCGGGATATAGTGTTAATGTAATAACTGTAACTAGTTATGTTTACACAGCCTTCTCTATTTTTACAGACAGAACAACAGCAAAAATGTATATCTTGGAAGGCACTGTAAAAATATGAGAGATTTTGTGAAAAGAAGCCTTCTTGCATTTACCACTTTAATGGTCTTGTGTGGTTAACATCAGCTTCATTAATTGGAAGGATGTGGTAATACAGGATATGGATTTATTTTATACATATTCTTGGTCGTTTTAGTTGACTCAGTTCAACAGTAAGTAAACCTTCTTGAACACGCTCTCTGATGGTACAATGACAAAACCAAAAGGACTTAGCTGTTACAGTTGTGTGTATTTGTGGAGCTTCCTGTCCCGTGCTGCTCTTTACAAAGACATATTTACACAGTGACTAATGACTGAGGAGTGGCGCTGATGGTGCGGGCCCCTCCTCTGCTATTCCTCTCCCCCACAGACCCCCAGACCCCCAGACCCTCAGACCTGATTGTGTTGCATACAAAGTCAGGAAACGGCTGGCCTTTGAGAGCGCAGGGAGGAAGCACTGGTCCCTGGCTCTGATCCAACGCCACTCTCCTCTCTCCAGTATAGTAAGTGTACCACTACAACACAAAAGAATATGTGGTCAACACAAGTTTAATACACATTTATGTCTCCTCTCTCCAGTATACAAGTGTACCACTACAACACAAAAGAATATGTGGTCAACACAGGTTTAATACACATTTATGTCATAGGACAAAGGGTTTGCATTAAGGTGTCAGAAAAAAAATGATTTATCAAGTATTTTCCTGACAGTTTATTAACTCTCCTTGTACTGTAGGCCTATTTATCTATTGACAAATATTTTAGATATGTATTTTAGATAAATATGTTAGTTGTAAATAGCAATAAGACATTTCCGTATTGCAACGTCACAGAAATAAACAAAAATGGAAGACTTTTTCTTTTGTCTAATTTTTACGTTTTCACTTTCTGCATAATGATTGAATGCCTCCATTTTTAGATGTATAAAATGAATTAAATGTGATCCATAAGCATTTTTATTCTAGCGGAGGTAAACGCGCTCCTGTTTTTAACGGGAAGGCCACGGTGCGGCCTCGCGCGCTCCCGTAGCTCCGCTCACGGCCTGCCGCTGACGCAGCTGACGCCAATGCGGCTGATTGGGCTCGCGCGGCTCATAATTGATGAGCTAATTGAAGAGAGGGAGGGCAGTGGCGGAGGTGGAGGCGGGGGGCTCCAACTCACACACGGCCGCGCTCCAATCACTAAAGTTCAGTGTGCGTCCCTTCCCGCTCCGTGCACAGCTGAGGGCACAGGCTGCAGGCTACATGTGACGGACTGGGCTCTGCACACACACTTCTCTTCCCCCTCTCGCACCTCGCACACGGAGCACTCACACCCGGTCTCACCTTTACTTTTCGGCGCTGCTTTTTCCAACTTTTCTTCGTGAATGATTCTGTCCCGCAGTCCTACTTCCACCGCCACCTCTCCAACTCCGAATCCAAGTCCTAGCGAGAAGTGTTCGGACAGCGCGCCGTCCTCACGCCCTCACCTCGCCACCTCGTCTCTCGTGAAGTTCAAACGGCACCAGGACTCGTACAACAGCTGCACACGCACTTGGGGCACCTCTCCCTCCACCACCAGAAGCCTACTCCTGAGCGCAGCGGACGCGTCTCAAGCCCGGGTCAACATGAGTCTGAAGGACGAAGCCAACAACAACGTGACCATCGAAGAGGAGGTGAGTGTGCACCACTGCCCGGGACCACACGCACTGATCCGGGGACAGGCAGAGGGACAGGCAGAGGGACAGGCAGAGGGAGCACGGAGGCTGGAGGGCGAGTGTGTAAAACGGAGGAAAAGTGCGCACGGAGCACAGACATGAAGCCCAGAGTTCGTCTTGAATAAATTCAACACGAGAAGGTTCTAACAAGCTTTTTTTTTTTTTTTTTGTTTTTGTCCAAGGCCTTTCTCCCTATTAAAATGTGGACTGTGGTAGGCTGTTAAAACTATAACTGCTAAGGAAATGAGCAAATGATGGTAGTTTGATAGGCATTTCCTTGTCCATTTTCATGACCTAAATGCAGATCTCCTAAAGTTTATTATTATTTATGTAATAAATAATTATTTTTATTATTGTTATTATACAAAATTTAAAAATACAAAATTTGAGAGTACAGACAGACGATTCACATGCAACAACGTATTGCCTGTATTTTTGTGTCTGGCATAGCCAGTGCTGCAAGTAATAAATGTACCAAGAATTCATAGTCAGTATACAGTTTTTGAGTTACTGTATTCAGGTACAGTTGCTTTTTCATTTAGTGGTATTCAGAATACAGTTACTCTTCTAAAGTCAGAGGAATACATTCTGGTATTTCAACACACAATTTCAAACTGACCGTAACGAGTGAGAAAAATAGAAAATGGGAAATGCTTCACAAAATAAATGTGAAACATTTTAATCATATGCTACATTTTCAACGTCTTCATCCCATCACTAGACATAATCTGTTGGGATGTATTTTTTTTATTTCCTGAGGTTCTGAAAATTCTACAAACAGTCGACTAAACGGTCTCAAATATTTGTACACAAAGCATGTGTTTGTGCACAGTGATTAGGGCCTTCAGGGGCCTCTGGTCAGAGTGACGCAGTCCCTTTGCGCTGACAGAACAAACACACATTGCGTCATTCACAAGAATTCAATTGCCACAAAATGAAAGCTTGGTTCCTCCTGCAGGATTTAAATCTACTACATCCAAGCACAATAGTGTGAATGGAGTGCTAATGAAGTAAATTAGTGTTTGCCTTGACTTCTCGTCGTCTTTGTCCCACAGTATTGAGCTGGAAGTGGCTCCTCAGGGGGAGAGTCAGGGGGCTGCGGGGCCTTTTGTCTGCTGGGACAAAGCTCTGTGCTCATTTCCCTTCTTACCCTAAATGAGACACTGTGGAGACAAGCCCACACACTTGTAACTGTTAAACCCTGTGTCAGATCACAGTGAAGCCTGCAGCAGGAGGGGCATCATTCTACTGTGGAAGGGCCTAATCATGATTATACAGGTCACAGTATAATGGCACAAACTAAAAGCAGAATTACGGAAGCCAAAACAAGTCATTTCAGTCTAATCTACATCTCCAAACCATAAGGTGGTGATGTCAAATGAACATGTCAAACTCCATGTACACAAGCAGGTGATTCAGATAGACCAAGTTAAAGGTCAAATCTGTGGAGAGGCAAAAACGCATTAATCCAAGATGGATACATTCAGTTCTTTACTGTGGAACATTTCATGCAAAATAACATCTCCATGGGGACAAGCAGGTGGTCGACCCTGCACCAGGTTCCACCGTGCATCTTTAACTTCGAACTAAAATAAAGCTGGGCATAAACTGAAAAAGTAAATTTTCACTGTTTAGTCATGGTATCAATATCATTAATGGAAAAATAGTTCTCAAAATAATCTTGACAGTAATTTTGATATGGTGACACCCTAAATCTCTTTCCTCCCTACACTCTGTGTGTATGGGGTTCCATTTGAGAAGGGAACCTGCTGTGCTGGTCGGGCCTCTTCTGTACAGGCCTCCTGCGTCGATCACCTACAGGCCCAGCTCAATATAGCAGGACGCGTTAGTGCTGTGAGACAAATCACAATCACATCAGAAATCCCACTTTGAATGGACACAACTGTCAAATTGCAAAGGCTGCCATTTTTAATTCACTGCTAATGACAACACCACCTGTCTTATTCTGTATAAACTAACCTGTAGTTTAGCTCTATACAAAATGTTCTGAAATGTGATCTTGTATTTGTCTTTTTTTTTTTTTTTTTTGTTGTTTCATTCAAATGTGAACTTTTTCAGCCCGAAGCACACATCCTTTACATTTTAGAACAGCACTGATTTCTACAGGGTTTAATTTTATATTTTTTTTTATTTTCTTTTATTTTTTTTTTATTTTTTTTTTTTAAGTAGCAGTTTTCTCTCCCCAGTGTTTCTAAATTATTTTGTTTTCTTATAGGTCCGGACACTATTTGTCAGCGGCCTTCCCGTGGACATTAAACCAAGGGAACTATACCTTCTCTTCAGACCCTTTAAGGTAAGTTTCAAGTCATTTTTGTCCGATCTTGTCTTGGGTGGGCGATGTTGATCAAAAATACCTTTATTTTATGAACATTGTTTTATCATAACAGCCAGAAATGTGCTAAAATGTGCCTGTCTTCATTAAGGTTAAAGTTAAAAAGTGCAAAAAAGATGTAGGTTATAGCTTGGTACAAGTTTCTGTCCAGCTTTTTCTAAATTTAAACAATCTACATATTGCCAAAACAACAATTGCAATGTTTCGTTAAAATCTCTCCCACCTTAAGCTCTGCTCTGAGCCAAAAAACCATTTAAAAGTGCAGGGCGATGAGCTGTCAACCCTGTTCCCACTGAATGTACAATGAGCGCATTAGCATATATGAAAATGAGGCCAGCACATTGTTCCCAGCGTGCAGTTCCCTAAACACACCTCCCTCTCTGTGGACTAACTAACCCTGGTGAAGTGGTTTCGCTCGCACATGGATGAGCTGCAGGAATGTGTAAATGAGTAGCTCGCGATGGGCCAAGCTCTCAGCTGGTCCGACAGCGCTCCTCCTGCTACAGCCCCACACACACGTTTACAGCACAGCATGGAGAGGTGGACCTGGCCTCTCGGTTTGTTTTAAACTCTACGTAAGGGTGAACCTCAGCAGTGGATGGAAACCTGGACTATACCGGTTTGTCACTATACTTAAATTTAAAACTTATTTCAGTACTAAGGACAACAGAATAGCATTTTACACAATGCACCTTTTTTAATGTTGAACTTTTCTGGAGGACCAGTCAAATCCTTTTCTCTGTGGAGATGCTATTGCGTTGTCTGAAATGTTTCACAGTATGGCATTACACCTTTCTATCATCATGGAGACCAAACCAGGCCAAGTTCCAAGTCAGATCTGTGGAGAAGGGACTCTGCTCACTCAGAATGCCTGTCTTTCTAGGCATTTTTGAGCTATAAAACCATGTGTACTTATAAATGTGAGTTAGAGCTGTTTAATGTCATACTGTGGAACATTCAGAGCAGAACAATGACATATCCATAGAAACAAGCAGGTGATGGACACCCAACCAAAAAAAATGCATAGTGCACCTTTTAAAATGATACACAAGGGTGGATCGATCAGATCAAAACTGGGGGAAAAAAAAAAAACAAAAAAAAAACAGAACGATACCTGATTGTCACTGTACTCAAACTCATTTCTTTCAATACTAAGGAATAGACTTTGCACAATACCAATACCACTATAACAAAAAGCACTATTTTTAGACAATAGAATGTCATTTTCAACACTAAATCTTAGTACATTTATATTACCATGTGGTCTTATATCTAGGGATGCACCAATCAAGCTTTTTCAGTTCCAACACTGATTTTGTTACTATAGCTTTAAATATCTGCCAATGTCTTACTAACCGATACTGGTGCAGAGACTGAGAACAGCATTTATTTCCTCTGAACAAAAATAAGAGACAAAACTGATCCAAATGTGTATGGGTGTGTTCTAGTCTCTTGTTTTAGTATCTGATTTCAATACTGTAGACGACCCTAATACCTAAATTAGATCAGGACTGAAGCGGGGCCAGTCTTCCTGTTGCTATGTTTGTGTAAAAGCCCTTTTTTATCTTGGCTGCAATGAATGCAGTAATGGAGCCACACTATATCCATATTGAAGGTGTACAGAATGGAAAATGTAACAAAAATATGCAGATATGATTTAAATAAAATGAAATGATAAATTGAGTAGGTTTAATGCAGTCAGATTACAAACCTATGTACAGTGTTTTTGTAATCGCACGATTCAGAGTTCTGCTGTTGTAAATAAAGGGAGGATAACTTTAGAACCACTAAATAGAACTGAAGCCAAAGTACTGTGATGTAACGTATGTGAATGGTACAGGGATGAGCTGGTGCTGTCTGATAATGTTCTCTCCACTGACTGGGGTAAATATGGTTTAAGTTGCTCTGAGATTTTTTGGGATGATGGAGGTTGTTTAAATTTCCATGACTGTAAATCAGGATTAAGAAGAGGCCATCCGTTAGGAGCACACACTAAATTCCCCATGTAAGGAATTCAGCACAGAGTCCTGTTTTCTGTTCACTGCAGCTATATTTGGAAGCCTTTCTCATTTTGTTTTTGTCCACGGCTAGTCTTTTTATACGGCTGAGTTATTCTGCTTTGGTCAAGGATTGAAATGTTGTGGTTTTTCAAATCAAGATTCAGTGTATTGTAGGGTTGTCAAAAAAGCAATGTCCAGTATTAAACTAGTTCAAATGGGTACCTAGTTTTGACCCTAGTTTTAGTAAAAGCATCCATTTGTGCCATTTTTACAGTTTAGCCCTGTTCCTAATGATTTCAGAAGAATTCCATGGAGCATTAGCTGAATAAAAGTGAGCATTAAATGGAGGTTTAGTTTGCTCTTGAAGTGTGTGTGTGTCTGCGCGCTCATGCCTGACAGGCTGCATGTGACTGCTGCTGATGACTGCTCTCTCTCCACAGGGCTACGAAGGGTCACTGATCAAGTTAACATCCAAACAGGTGAGTCTGCATCACACTCGGTTCATTTCACTCAGGAAGACTAGACACTTTTCCTCGTGTCTGTTACTTTCTGTAATATGCACAAGAACTGCAACCACAAATGTAGCTTAATAGCGGTGTCATTTTTAAATTGTTTGTGCAGTTTCTGCATGATGGTATTATAAAGGCAAGACTTTTAAATGGCATGTAAAACAATGAGTTTTAAAAAATCAAATTAAAAGGCCAGATATAAAATCTGCATTTATATATTTTTGTTTAAAAAAATTATAATTTTGACCTGAATTGTTTGGGCAAAAAAAAATTGCACATGAAATGATCATGGCCTGAGTGGAGTTCAGTGAGATGAAGAGTAAACTGCTGTAGTGGGTGGGGTTATGGGCGTGTCCAAGGGCGGGTCTGTCCTGTACTCTGCTGGACTGTGTGCTCTGTGTTGCAGCCTGTCGGGTTCGTCACCTTTGACTGTCGCTCTGGAGCAGAGGCGGCTAAAAACGCACTTAACGTAAGCTCACACTTCACTGTCCTATAGACCTAATGCTGTGATGTTGAACATGTCTCTGTATTCTAACCTCTGCTTATCCTGAGTAACTGGGAATACAAACAAGTCGGTCACTAAGACTAAAAAGCCAACCTCTTGTGTCTTTCATAATTCAATGACAGGGCCTTTTTTGGAAAGAGGCCAGAGTCCCATAGACTTACGGTAGTTTACTTTGACCTTGGTCCACTTCCCTTCTTAGTCTGGTCTAGCTTTCCTTATGTTGCATATCACTGCTTCGTCGTTCCTTCTGTAGGCACAAGTGTAGTGTTACTGGCCACATGTCGAGTAGTGGAAGTCTGATGTTGTCACAATATTTAACACTTGTAGCTTTCAGCCACAGTGGCAGTCACACACAGACACACACAGACTCACCTGCATGTGGGCACAGCGCTTAGGGCACAGACACAGGGTTTAACCACATTGTCTCCACGCTCACTCCGCCTGCTCTCCTCCTCGGGTACACCACTGCTCAGTACCACAGGTGGGTCCTGCACGCAAGGACAGATATTGTGGAAGCATTAACTTGGATTATTGGTAATTTGACCATTGTGGAAAACACAATGCAGGCAGTTCTACCATACTGGTTTATGTTGTCACCCTGGTAAGGGTGTTTCGGTAGGCACTGCAGGAGCACTGTCCCATAGGGCTGTTGGCCCCCTCTCAGGAGCTGAAGTCCACACAGTACTATACAGTCGTGTATACACTGCCCTGTGAGCAGAGGGCAAGTGATGACCTCCTGAGTACTGAGTGTGGTCCAGGAGAGCAGGCCCAGTGAGCTGGAGTGAGAGTTTACTGAGCCCACGTCCCTTACATGTGTGTCCCCGCTCCCCTCGTCTCTCCCCCAGGGAATCCGCTTTGACCCCGAAAGCCCCCAGACCCTGCGCTTAGAGTTTGCTAAAGCCAACACGAAGATGGCAAAGAGTAAGCTGATGGCCACACCGAACCCCACAAATATCCACCCCGCTCTAGGAGCACACTTCATTGCACGGGACCCATGTAAGTGTACTGCTGCACCTATAGGCTCTCCACTGCACTCTGCAGAGCAGGACTGTTGGGTTTTACTCCAAGTCTACTCTACTCTCAAATGTGTCTAACAATGAAGGACTAACTCACCCTTCACCTGCATGTGTCCTCTGACTTAAACAGCTCTGCTCATGATCAGGGTGAAGGCGCAGTGTCTTTGTCTCTCAGTAACATGTACTCTGTATATGCAAAAGAATCTGTTTTGAAAAGGACCAAGTCAAACTGATATTTGGAGACATTATTTTAGTGTAGAGGTGTCAAGTTGAGTTTCCTGGTGCTTCCACAGATGACCTGACGGGGGCAGCGTTGATCCCAGCCTCCCCTGATGCCTGGACCCCATACCCCCTGTACACCACTGAGCTGACCCCGGGTCTGCCCCACGCTGCCTTTACTTACCCTGCAGCAGCTGCGGCCGCTGCCGCCCTCCACGCCCAGGTGAGTGACCGCACGGCTCCAGTCTAATGCAGTACAGGCATGTTCACACTAAACCGTGTTCAGGGCATCTACTGCATGCATCTGAGACCTGACTGTAGAACTGAGTGGCCCAAATGTCTCCACTGCTCACTACATGACTATGGCCTCAACTCTTGGTTACTACAGGAGTCAGTTTGGGCCCTACTCCCTTCACTCGAATACAAGAATTTGTTGTGTTGTCCTTGGAGTTAAATGCTGCCATATAATAGTCCTTTTTGAGGCAGTGATTACATTTCTGCACTTAGTTTATGTTCTGTATGTGAGTGATTACAGTTGTGAGTGTGAGTTATAAGGAGCTAAAATGAAACGCTTGTATTAAACATGTAGTTTTCCATCTTGATAAATCCTTGATTGTTGGTCCTTGTTTATGCAGCATTAGACTAGCACTAGTGAGAGTTGCTGCTAATGGTAACAATGGAAAGTCTTCCTCACTGGGTCGTGTGGAGTTCAGAGCAGACGTCCGTGTGTGACGTAAGCCCATGGGCACACCAGCTCAGGAATGTGAGTAGTGTGCCTGGAGAAAGTGTCCTTTGGCCTTTACGAGGTACCAACCTATGCATGCGGCGAGGGGGCAGAAGCTGGCACCGATGTGGGGAGGGCTTTTATTGAGATGTGCAGAGAGATCCAGTCAGTACACAGCTCCTTCCACTGTGTCCTTCCCCTCTGCCCCATGTCATTAGATGTGCAGAGCGGTGTATGTAGTTAGTTGTGTTTGGATGGTCCCTGGTACAAGAACAGACTCTGAGCGGTCCAGTTCCATGGCTCCTAATTACATTGTCCTGAGCAGCTCTGGGCAATATTCCCATGACTTCAGTCCATTCCCACTGTATGAGCCAGGAGAGAGGGGGACTGTGTATCATCACTGTGTTTGTGTCTCTTTAGATGCGCTGGTACCCCACTCCATCTGAGACTTCCCAGCCCGGATGGAAGTCCCGGCAGTTTTGTTAGATATTTAGTGAGTAACCTTTGGTCCAACAGTACATTTTTAGTTTATTTCCCCCCTCTTCACTCCCCTTACCCAATGTGCAGCAATGTTTTCAAGAGCAAGAGTTTCAGGCCATCCGTTTTCAGTTTGCATCATCACAACCCTTAGGCTGTCCATATTTGGTGTTTAGTTTGGGCATGGCGTCATCTGTGGTAAAGGATAGAACAAAGCAGTGTGATTTTTAGCTAAGACTGCACAATATGGGGACAACTTTGGCACTTTGGATATATATGGAAAATTTAATGCAATAAAGGTACTTTTTTTTTTTTTTAACATGCACTGTAACTTTTCTAGTGAAGGGTCCACTGTCTGTCACCACGGAAATATTTCTGCTTTGCCTGGACAGGACATGTTACAGGTCAGATCAGTGGAGAGGCGAACTTGCCCACAGTAAAAAGACGTGCTGTTGTGTCTTGTTGTGTCACAGGTAGAACCTTGTAGTACCTTGCACAGATTGCAAGTATATAAATTTCTAGACTCGAGCATTTCTACCACCAAAACGCATTACTACTGCGTGCTACATGAGCATGTCAGGGCATCTAGCTTACTTGTGCATATTTAAACAATGTTGGCTGCATTATTTGTAATTTCTTCACACTCATTAAATTACAGCCACTCTTATTGCTAATGTCGTTATGGAACATGCCAGGCAAAGTGGAAAGTCTCCACCAGATAAGTTACAAAGTGCTTCAGTGCCGTGGTGTGGGTTTGTTGTGCAGTTTTAGTTGTGTCATTTAAATCCTTGCACTTATAAAAGTAAAAATGTGTGTGTGTGTGCTCTTCTCCACAGGTGTCTGGAAACCACGCCTTCGTCCAGCTGAAGTGAGGTTTGCCCAGTTCATCGTTAATTTAATCAGGTTTATTTAACGGACAGATGTGCATTAGAATCAGTATTTATGTCCTCCCCGCGCCCGAGGGGAGCTGAGCGCTTCTTTGCTGTCCACAATCGTGAGCGTATCCTTGGCAACTATTGCGGTACCGTCTCGGCCCTTCAGAAACCCTTGTTCTCCTCCACTAAACCACGGAAGGCGACGCTACAGCCCGTGATAATTGCTCCCCTCCGAGTGTGCGGGGGGTTTAGAAGTGTTCAGTCTTTGCATGTTAGACGTTTTTGGCATGAACTTAGAACGCAGAGTTGTGTGTGATCCTAATTTCTCTTGTGTTTGTGTTGCCTCTTTATCCGTAGACAGCAAATATTGAGTTGGTTTTTTTTCTGTCGAATTTGGCTCTGTGAAAGCTAGGCTGTTGTGTAAATGGCTTATCTCGCATGGACTTTTGTGAATGCATCTCTGTTCTGACAACCCCAGTCCTTTCTGACCATATCTGTGTCTGTCATTATTTGAGCAAAAGAAATATTTGTACTTTTGCGTAATGTATATTTATGCATTTTGGTGCAACTAAATATGGAACCTGTATAAGTTTTGGATGTTTAGTCGTCTCTTGTGTTTTTTTTTTTGTTTTTTTTTTGGTGTTATTTTGAAACTATAATCCTGTTTAAAGTAGTTTTAAAGAAAAAGTGCAATTTGTTTAAAGGGGAAGTGGGTATTTGTCAAAAGTATTCAGAACATGGCCAGTGCCAGTGTCTGCTAATAAGAGATTGCGCTCCACTCTTGAGAATGTGAAAGTGAACTCCAAACAAAAGGGTTGCTTTGGGGAGGGCCTTTAACGGCAGGTTTGGTTGTAGATCGGTAGTATGAAGATATTTAGTTTGTGGTTTAGAACATGTTTGTCTCTGTATCTGCTGTGCATAAGATGTTAAAAAATGACCCATCTTATGAATAAAATAAGTGAATGCATTTAGTGCTCGTGTCATTCTTCACTTGTGGATTGTAAAGAGATAATAGTAAAGCACTGTACTGAAATGCAATTTATATCTGTAAGTAAAATTTAAAGGGGATACTCTTTACTTTTACTTCACTACATTTAAGAGCCTGTATCTGTACTTTCTATTTCACTGTTTTTGAACAGGACTGAAAAGTATAAATATTTTTTGCTTGAGACCCATTAAAAGCTGAGGTTTATTTTGAACACATGGTGCTGAACAAAATTCAGCACAAATCTATCACTACATTTGAAACTTTTAGACTTGCGTACAATTTAATTTTTTGCTTAAATGTGAATTTTAATACTTGGGTAAAAAAAAAAAAATCTAATTGAGTATAGATTTTTTTTGCTCTGGTATCTGTACTTTTACTTGAGTAATGAAACTGAATACTTCTCCCACCACTGCGGTCTTCGCTGCAGACTCTCGACAGCCAATCAGGTCTAAGCACCACAGATCTTTACTTGTGGACGGATGACTTGAACTCAACATGTTAACGTCAATAATTCATCCTCCTTTTCATTTGTAATGCGCCGATGCATTAGGGTTTGCATCACATGTGCGGGTGCCCTCTGCTCATTGGACCACGAGACTCCTGGGACTCTGCTCTGCCTCATACCAACAGCTGCTTAATACATACATACACGGGCAATGACAGATGCTATAATGGGAACCCTACACATTATTGCTGTATAGAATGTGTTTAACCTATCTCACTCAGTCCATAATTGGTCATTGTAGACTGTATATTGTACCAGATGCTTTCTTAATCAGATTAAATTAAAAATGACACATTACTATTGGGTATGCTTTATTTATTTTATTTTTATTAATGTTGATCAAATTGGAATTTTGATTGAAAAGGGCAAATTGCCAGATTAGTGACAATATACAGCCTACTTTGAAATAATTTTGCTTGCATTATTTAAATGGCATTCCCTTTCTGCAGTTTTGTTGTATATGAAAAATGGCAGCAAACGAGAATAGGTGTTAAAAATGAAATTGTCTCTTTAATTAGCTCAGTATTATTAAAAAGTATGGCCTTGTAGAAAGCAGTTCCTGAAGGTTAAAATTCCAACAAAGAAAAATGTCTGTGCCCTTCAGCCTGGTGTTCAGCTTCGTCATTTTCACAAAGAATATTTGGATCGACATAAAATCAATACAGTGCGAAGATGTGCATCCAGCAACACAATTTCTGTCCTCTCCTATTGGACCTTTCGTCATCAGAAAGGGAATATTTTTCCAAACAGTCCATTAATTCTTAATTAAATCATAAGTGAAAATGTACAGATGGGAATTTGATAAGGCAAAAGTCATATTATATAACCTAATTCAGTTTCAATCGATAAATATTGGGCCAAATATAGTTTTTTTATTATTATTTATATGCCTATAATAATAATTGTGTTCATAAATCTAGGTCTGATGAAGAAATACGTTTTTGATAGTTTTTTGTTATTTATTTCTGGCATAGGCCTAAACGGAACATTTCGCCTAATACAATGAATGTTGAATAAAAATAATTAAAATTACCATTTTTAAATTATTATTTTATTATTATTTTATGTAACCTGTTGGTGGTTTTCAGATTTTAGAATGTCCTCGGAGATCGGGGAAAGCGCCAATTTCTATACTTTTTTCTTTTCTTTTTTTTTTTAAATTTATTTATTTTTTTATTTAATTTATTTTTTTTATTATAATGCACTTTGCCATGAATTATCCAAAAGGTAAATTAATAAATGTTGAACTCGATCATTTCAATTAGTGACTAGACCCAAGAACTCCCTGTAGTACAATACAAATCTACATTTTAACAATATTAGCTGCCCGCCATCTGTATTTAATATTTTTAGACTATAGATTGTTGTAATGTCACCAGAAACCCAGCAATTAGAACAGTGTTGCTGGTATTTTGCTTAACACATTTTTAGCTATAATTCGTGAGTGGAAAAAAAAAAAAATAAATAAATAAAAAAAATAGCTTGAAACCAAAAGCGTTCACTAAACATTCTATGGAGAACTGCTGCCCTCTTGTGGGAAGAAAAAAAATCCCGATTCCCCTGAACGCACCTGGAGTCTTCCGTTTCCATGGATACGGACTCGCGGCCAAAAGCTAAACGTGAATTGGCTAGTTCGTTTTAAAATTACAATTCACAGTTTATTTTAGTATTTTGCCGGCATGGAAGAGCCAGGTCGTCCCGCAGAAGTCCTCCCACACACCGTGACCGTGAAGGTGCAGCGGGGGAACACACTGGTACGGTTTATACACGGTTCATACATGAACGGTTCACGGTTCATCCAACTCTGAATATGGCTAGTTATGCATTTTTGCTCATTTTGGTTGTTTTAACTCGTTTTAGGCTAGCATTTATTAGTTATTTTATAGTTTGGGTTATTTTCATCTCGATATAATATATAGCCGTAATAAAAGTTAGCAGTTAGTTTTATTTGTAGATGTTTTTGCTTTGCCTTGAATGTCCCACAGTGTTGAGGGATTGCCTCTCCACAGATCTGATCTGTTCAGAGCTACAGTTTAAAAGTTTTGTGTTGAGCTAAACTTCTCTACCTTGCCAACCGCAATGACATAAAACAAATAACGTTAAATGACTACATTATCAAAATACAATGTTACACACAGGTTCTCATTCTTTATAGTCAATAATAATAATAATAATAATAATAATAATAATAATAATAATAATAATAATAATAATAATACAGTTTTGCATACAATTAAGTATTTTTTATTAAAGTTTATTAAACTTTTTATTTCTGCTGATCCAATACAAAGTTTTTTTTTAAGATATGATATTTCCATATTGTTAGCCTCATAGCAAGTCATTTTTCAAGACTTTATTGAAAATGAAAAAACAAAACAAAAAAAAAACAAAACAATTTTTTATTAAATGGTTGAATATTTTTTGTTGTACTCAAGTTGTCAACAAGTGTGTATGTTAAAAACATACAGCCATATTATATAACAGAACAGCTTTTTGTGCACTGAATTGGCCATGGCGTAGGCGGTTTTACACACTTTTTTATATCAGTGTCTTGGGGAGAATATAATCCGCCCCATTCACCAACAGTTATCAAAGCGAATAACTAAAAGAAAACTGGAATTATAGAGGGCATTTCTAAATACTCAAACACAAGAGTATGCTGCTTGTGGTGGGATCCAAACACCAGCCTTCATGTAGCTGACAAGAGTTTATCAACTGCATGGGTTTATGCTGCTCCTTCAAAATGCACCATAACAACTTCTATAGTTTATGCATCTTTGTCTTGTTTCTGTGTACTTTTAGCATGGGCGTAAGGCAGAGTTCCAGAGTTTTGTGAAGGTGGAGGTGGACCGGACAGTGTTGGGGGAGTCAGAGAAGAGGGTGCGGGACCTGTCTGAAGACTGCTTTAAGTATGAGTTCAGCTGCAGCTTCCATTGTGCCAGGCACCCCCAGGCCATCGCCGAGCTGGCCCGGAAACTCATCATAGGTATTAACAATACAACACGTCTATAACTCAATACTTGATACACAATAATACTAAAGCACACTTTGGACAATAGAATGTTAGTTTAATTTCTGAAATATAAGCATGGTCTTACACTAGTTCAGATAGATTCAGGAACTTTTGTATAATTCCGTTTATGATTTCATTATTGATACATTTTTCTAATTTGTAGCCCTGAACTGGGAAAAATATCCCATTGCAATTTTTCCACAGAATCACTGCTATGAGAGTTCCGATTTATGTTTTGATGATGGGATTCTGTTCAAAGTTCACATTCTAAACATGTTCAAGGAAAAACAAAAAGACTGAAATATGAGCTGACAAACTATGTTTGATCTGATCAGAATTTGGCATCATTCAGAATGTTAGGTCATTTTGGAATGTTAGGTCATATCA
Organism: Taenioides sp. WSHXM2023; assembly: GCA_029959045.1. Taxonomy (NCBI): domain Eukaryota; kingdom Metazoa; phylum Chordata; class Actinopteri; order Gobiiformes; family Gobiidae; genus Taenioides; species Taenioides sp. WSHXM2023. Next base: position 32,294,841 of record CM057091.1, read on the forward strand.
GAATGTGATGTCAGGCTGACCACCATGTATCACTCACGCAGACACCATATTTATACAAGACCTGGTATGTGAAGTGTCAACAACAGAAGCTAATCTGAGCAGGAAACGCCCCCAAAAACTGCAGCTACACTGTCTAAAATAAACCCAACAATTAAGCCAGAGCTGAACTAGGAGTAGATGAGGTCGATACCAGGAAGTGAGTCCTAACTGAACTTGAAACTAAAGCAGGTCTAAACCATTAGTGCATTGATGCATTACTACAGGCCCTTGTTGTGGTTTATACTCTAAACCAGGACTCGACAAGGACTAACAAAACTGGAGATCAATAGAACCCTGCAAACCACCAGCGGATGCACATTCCAACAGTTTGAACACCAGTGGTCAAGAATTTCAATATTGATAGAAGAATACAATGAACATCTTATTACACAGATTCTTGTACAGTCTTTTTTAGCCAAATGATGGATGCACCATGTATTTGTTTTGTTGTGTCCAGTGACAGTGTTAGACTTCCTGCCCGAGGAGAAGAAAGCTGATGCCAGGACTGCAGTGCTGGGCCAGGCTGTGCTGGACCTCCTGCCGTTCCTACATGGTGAAATCATGTGCATGTGCATGTGCATGTGCTTGTGAGGGGGGCACAGGTGGTACTCATATTTTGTCATGTGCTTGTTTTCCAGGCCAGACCAGTTTCTCAAGCAGAGTGCCTCTTTATTCAGCTGCTACGATTCAAAGCAAACGGCAGGATAACGACAACAAGGCTCTTACTGTAATTACAATCCATATGTTTTAACCACTATTCTAATACCAGTGGCTGTCAAGGGTGTGGTTCTATAGGTTGCATTCACGTGACATCAGAACATTCCCATAGTTCAAAACTGAGCTGAAGGACAGGTCCAGATTCTATTCATGGGTTTCAGCTTCCTGTTATCATCCAACACTTGAGGACTTTTCCCCATTCAAAAGAGATCATATTTCGATTTAAATTGTTAATCACTATGGCAACAGTTCAATATTCTCATCATTCTGAAACCCCATGATGTAATGTTTTTAAGTGATGATGTCACTTCCGTGTCCAATCTGCAAATTCAAAGCTGATTTCTAACTACTCTATGGCACAGTGCTGTGTTCCTTCTTGATCAGTTACTTTTCAGAAATGTATATTTAACCACCACCTGTATCAGACACGTAAATAATCTCGTAAATACATATTAGATTGGATTACAGGTGTGTATATCTGACTAACTGCAGGACACTGCTAAACACTTGCTTACCCTAGATTCTTACCCAACCTTGTACGCTGTCTGTCACTTATAACTTTGTTATCGTTAAACAACTGCAACTGCTTTTTAATAAGAGCTGTGTTATTGTTAAAAAAGAGAATAATTGTTATCACTCAGATGATGATGATGATGTGCCTTAAACCCGGAACATCACCCTATAATAGGTTTGCTTAACTGGTTCATGGTCAGTATCTAATTTTTTCACAAAAGTTCAAAAGTAATGCCTTTATTCAACCCCAAAGACGTGATTGTAGTTAGTTAAAAGGATTATAAAATGAATAAGGCAACTTTGTGGAGCCAATCCCTAAATTTGGAAATGTCAGGAAGGCTGTACTCAAGCGGAAGAATTTAATCAAGGTAATGCCAGTGTACAATCTGTCTATCCATACTCGTTTCAAAAGACATATTAAGATGAGCCTGAGTGCTAAAGATGAGATTTCAGTCCACAAATGATTTAAAGGGAGCATATTATGACAGATCACAATACTAAAACTTCAAACCCGATTACTTTACTCTATACCAATTTTTATATCCAAATAATCATTTTTTTTAATGATTTAAAAGCTCTCTTTTAGACAATATTGCCATTTTCAATACAAAATAATAGTATTTGTTTATTATACTGTATGGTCTTAACACTAGTTCTGATCAAACTCAAGATGAAACTTTATCCATTTGATTTTTCTTTTCAGTACTGACACTTTCTTAAATGAGTTTCTAGTTTTGATACTAGTTTTAGTATTGATTAGTATCTGATTTTTGATATTTTTGACAACCCTACAGTGGTGTTCCCTCATCATTAACTTATTCAGAGTTATATTTAGGCTGATTCATGAGTGTTTAGTAATCCTCTATTGTTCTGCATTTGAACGCTCTGAAAATTCCTGTTTTCGCGTACCCCCATCTTCACCCTCTACTCGGTACTATCAGTTCTGCATTTTTGAGCAGGACAAACAAAAACTGAATGCATATGAATGAAAGCAAACTGTAGGTACAATTTCCTGTGCAAATAACACGTGTCAGTGATTTTGGCTGTTGTGTGTTTGCAGCCCACTGTGGACATGGTACTGCATGTGTCAGAAGCTTTGGTGTCTGCAGAGGCACTGTCCTCCTCTAACCTGCTGAAGGTCACCATGGAGACGGCCTTCTCTGTCCCAGAGTCCTGGACCCTGCCTTCTGGCTCCTCCCCCACCGCCAGTGCCTACACTGCGGCGCTGGAGCTCCCTCTCACAACAGAGGTTACATTCAAGAACACTATAATATTTATGAACCACATATTAAATAGATCATTTTTTTACTAACTTAAAAAGGTGAAAAACAGAACTAGTTTATTTTAAACAGTTTGCAGTGGTCCAATGTTATTCCCTTACCTTATGCATTCTGAACATCCTAATTATTCACAGTGATGAGTTTATAAGCACTTTTCACAACTTTCAGAGGCCAGAGTGACCTTTTGGTGGTGAAGAGGCAACTAGTATGCTAATGCACACATCCTAATTATCGTACAATAAAGTGCTTTGTAATTAGATGGAGACAGCACACAGAGTACATATGCATGTGACATTATAAGAGCTGCTTATAAAATAATACACACTGGGCCAAGACAAATGTTGCCCAAATACATGTGAAAAAAATCTGTTACAGGCCCTTTCATTTCTCCTAGTTGTCTCCAGTAATTCCATTAAACAGATGTAATTTAATTTCAACCTGCTGTCATTTTCAGAAAAATCAGATGCTGATTTTCTGTGATGGGACGCTCAAAGCAGGAGGGGTGAGAGAGGAGAGAGGCCGTCAGAAAAAGAGACCCTTCCTGCCCCAGCTACTGCCTTCAAACGCCATGGTGCCTGGAGCCTTTATGGAGCCAGAGTCCATCGAGAATGAAGACGGGGAACTAACTGGAGAGGGGGTAAACACACTAAACTTCAATTACCACTAGTCAAAAGTACTTTGCAATCATGTACTCAAATTAGAGTAACTACTTGAGCTGAAGTACAAAGTAGTGGTCCAAGCAATTACGCAACTAAAGGTATTTAGGAAAACTAAACCTCAAGTAAGAGTAACATCTGATTTATAATTTGAAGTTAATGTAATTTGAAGAACTAAACAGTAATAATAATGCACAAAATCTGGTATTTCTCGTAAAGGGGAGATACAAAAATGAGACAAACTGAATTATATCTGAAGGAGCAGTGCAAGAAACACAACTATTCAAATAATTTCATATTGTCAACATAAAGCTTTTGTCACTTGTAGACTTACTCGCAATGGAAAGTGTAACCAAAACTTTTACTCAAGTATGAGTATGAGTTTTATTTCAATACAAATGTTTTATAGGAATAAAATTATGCTGCTAAAAAAGTACGATTTCAACCCACCCCTGACCATGTCCACCAAAATCTTAGATTGATAAAAGAACTGTGTCACATGAGCCTCTCTCCGCTGCTTCAGGATGTGTCGTTCCGCAGAGAGGCGGAGACAAAAAAAAAACGAGTGAGCTGGGACGTGGAGATGTGCTGCTTTCTTAACCAAGAGGCCACTAACAGGTCAGAGTCAAACCATATCACAAACACTGGAAATTGTGTTGCTTGTATTGATACTTCAACATTCCATGGGGATGTGATGCTAACTGTAGGCATGGCTCTGTCTAAGGCTTTGCTAGACTTTAATCTAAGCTTTATTTTAACACAATGTGACCAGAGAAAACTGACTTAGCTGGAACTACAACAGCCGCTCACCTGTTGTAGTTCCAGCTCTCTCAGTTTTGTGCTGTTAAGCAAGTCCCTCTCAAATAACATTACAGCCAAAAGCTAATAAGCATTAGCCAACAGTTTTTCAATTAGTCACTCTCATCTTTTTGTTGAAAATCACCTGAAAGGGACTATGAACACTCGTATTGATCACAGGCTCCGGAAAATGTTTTGTTTAAATCCATTTTGTATTTTTTCTTCAAACTTTTTTGTCTGTGTTTGCTAATGTGTGCATTCTATCACCATGATAACTGCTGAGCATTAGACATGCATGCAGAATCCCCCCAGCGTGATGTCACTGCTAAGTGTGAATTCAGTGTATTCAGTTTCAGGACTCAGGACTCCCACACCTGACCATAACCACAAACAAACTCAACATCCAAGCGACAACTTGGAGACATGTGGGAGAAGGGTCATGCTGCAGTGCAATATTGTACAGTATTAAAAGTGCACATGACAGATTTACATGTTTTTCTCATTATTCACTGATTTGGTGGGATAGTACCTGTGGTGAATATTTATCATAATTTTACATCAGAGAAGTGGCAGTTTGTGGAGGAAAGTTGAGAAGAAAAGTACAAAAATACTGGAAGTAGCAGAGAGATCTCAAACAGAATCTACCTATGTCATCAACACAGAAATTTCCATCCAAAATGCACGGACAATTTGCATGCAAGGAACACAATTTTATAACATTTAATTATAATCATGTTAACTATATATAAGTGTAATGCACAGTCTATGCTGCATTTTAAATAGAAAAAATAACCAAGACTAATAGATTTAACCAGCTGTCATAGTATGACTAACATAGTATGTTAACTAACTAAACAGCCTGCGCTTACTTCATGAAATGTTTTTGATGTGTATTTTAGATTACGTCAGTCAATCACCAAATGCAGACTGTGGCCGGTGGAGATCATGAGGTCAATGGGTAGTACTAGAGGGGTAAAAAATACGTATTCATTATTATTATTTTTAGTTACCTGTCCCAGATCAAATTTAAATGCGCGTTGTGCCTGTGCTGCAGCAGCCGCTGGAGGAGAACGCAGAGATCCCCTTTCATGGAGTAGCCTTTGTGGACATGGGCCACCTGCTGTTCCCTGGAGCCACTCGCATCAGAGGAGCCTACTGCATCCAACCCTTCTCCGAAAGTCTGCTCTCACACAAGGTGCAACATGATAATTCTATGGTTACGATTCACTACATACTATGAGCTGTGGTGACACTGCCCCCTTCTGATAGTGACTGACGGATTAGCAAGTACTAAATCAAGGTCTTAAAGGCCCTATATTACACAAAATTGACTCCTATGAGCTTTTAGCCATGGTAGAATGTTGTTACCTCCTCAAAAACAGACCTGGAGTTGTGTTTATTTCATTCACACACGTTTGAGTAACCCTTTATTATTAGTCTGTCTCCAAAGCTCAGAATACTCGGTTCCACCTTGTGATGTCATGATGCAATATTTTCTAAGTTAACAACTACCATTTACCTTTAGTTCAGAAGAGATTGGTAATTCCAGGGTTGAAATTATCCAAATGATTCTAGTGAAGGTGTGTGTAGTTTAAAACACAGTGGAGGACTTCTTGTATTACCACATAAATTGCACAAGTTGGAACAGAGTGTTTCATTTGAGAGAAGAACTCAGCCAAAATATACAAAACTCCATGTATGTTTTTGATGAAGAAACAACATCATTACATAGAATAGAAAATAGTGTAATACAGGCCCTTTAACAAAGACAGACCTAAAAATATATAAGTACAGCCATTCTCCTGAATATCGGTTGCTTTTTTATCCAATGTATTTGTGATTTGTTTTTTAAGGCCAACAGAAGTACGAGTGTGTTAAAGGAGTATGTCAAAGCTGTGGCCGCTACAGCTCGATGTTCCTCAGCAGCTGCGGGGAAGAGGGCAGCAGGCAAGGGCTCTGCCAAGGTCAGGAACTGCAACTGCGGTGATTTCACATACAGGCAATATGAAGTCATTATGAAGCTGCAACTTTGGACTCCTAAACAGCGCAGACAGACTCCTCTGCATTAGGGATACTTTGCAGTGACATTACCCTGGGTGGTTCTGCATGTGTGGCTATGGCAGAATGTTCAGCAATTACCACAGTGAGACAATGCATACATTAACAAACACTTCCAAAAAGTTTGAAGATTGTCTAAAAACTCAAGAAAAAAATACTGTTGGCTACTGCTAACTACCTTGTGATTATAATTTTATGTGAGAAAGGCTTATTTAACAGTACAAATCATCTCACCGGTTGTAGTTCCAAATAAGTCAGTTATTTTTAGTCAGATTGCGTTAAAACAAAGCTTGGAATAAAGTCTGAATTGAGTAACAGAGCTTCAGATGGAGTAGTGCCTCAATTTAGCATCACCCCCTAAGGGAATGTTGATGGCATCAGCTGCAAAGCTCTACTCTACTACATTCTAATGAAAAAGACTTTTTTCACATCCTGTTTTGAAGATGAATGGAGCTGATGTTGTGACTGAAATCACGTCTGAAAAAACGTCTGAAACTGTCAATACACAAGGAAATGTAAGACTTTTATCTCAAAATAAACTGTAAAATATGCCCTATATACAATTGTTGAACTTAAGTTATTGATTAAAAATCCTATATGCAGCTATATTTGGAGGCCAGGACGTATGTTATGATTGAGATTTCACTGGAGAAACCGCTAATCCCCAATACTCCCCCTGAGGAGCTGTCCAGAAGGTAAACGAAATAGTGTAGATGAACTCTATAATGTCTCAGGACATTATATGATTGACAACACTTCATCATACTTTCTGTTGTTCTTGCATCTACAGAATGATGGCACTGATCCCTCCTAAACCTCCTCTCCCTGAAGGGCCCACCAAAGCTCAAAGGGTAAACTTACTATAGTATTTCTTCGTTTGTATAGTGCTGCAAAATTCTTCATGTAATTCTGAACTATGTTTAATCCTTTGTCATATGTGAAGTGCATATGACAAGTTAAATTACTAATTTCACTAAAATACATGAAACATAATCGTATTTAAGATGTAACAAAAACAAATCTTCCCTAGTTTTTCACTTTATTTATAGTAGTATTTACCACAGTGGCACTATCCCACCAAACTATAGTTAGAAACAAAAACACATAGGCACTTAATGATCAAGTATACTGCTCAAAAACACTGTGAAAACACATCAGACCTCAATGTGAAAATAAAATATGCTGAATATCTATACAAATATGGACAGGGCAATGTCTTAGGAACAAAAGGATGCCACCTCTTTTAATGGAAATACAATTTTCAGCCACAGAGGGCTTCATTTTATAGATGTCCTGAAATAATGATGTAGCTGGTCCATTTTGCCAAAATTTATCATATCTTATATATCTCATATCTCATGTGGCCCCCATGTGCTTGTACTCATGTTTGACAACGTTGTGGCACGCTCCTAATGAGACGACGGATGGAGTCTTCTGTGTAAAGGCATCACTGAGCTCCTGTAGAGTCTGAGGAGCAACCTGGAGGTGTCTGATGAACCCAAACATAATGTCCCAGAGGTGTTCTATCAGGTTTAAGTCAGGTGATTGTGAGGACCATTCAATTGTATCAATCCCTTCATCCTTCAGGTACTGCCCGCAGAGTCTTGCCACATGAGCCAGGACATTGTGGTGCAGGGCACCAGTGGCGGACTTGCCAGTTCTGGTGTCATCTAGCAAATGCCAGTGGAGCTCCACAGTGCTGGGCAGTGAGCACAGGGCCCACTACAGGATTTGGCACCCTCAAGTCGCCCTCATGAAGTCTGTTTCTGGTAGGAGACATTCACACCAGTGTTCTGCTGGAGGTCATTCTGTAGGGCATGGGCAGTGCTCAACCTGTTCTTCTGTGGACAAAGGAGCAGATATGGTTCCTGCTGATGGGTTGAGGACCTTCGACAGCCCTGTCCAGCTCTACTAGAGTAACTGCCTGTTTCCTGAAATCTCCTCCATGTTCTGGAGAGTGTGGCCTGGGACACATTAAATCTCCTTGCAGCGGCCCGTCTGGATGTGCCATCCTGGAGAAATTGGACAATCTGTGCAGCTTCTGTAGGGTGAAGGAATGGTCTCATACCCCCAGTAGTGATCTAACCAAAGCAGCACAACCCAGCCAAAAAACAGCCAAAAAAGACCAAGAGGGAGAAACTTGAGATGACCTCCACATGCAAAACCAGTCCTGTTTTAGGGGTTGTCTCATTGTTGCCGCTCTAGTGCACCTGTTGTTCATGTCCAAGAGGTGGCCTCCTTTTGTTCCTAAGACATTGCCCTGTCCATATTTGTATAGATATCCAACATATATTTTTTCACATTAAGATCTGATGTAATTTCAAAGTGTTCCTTTCATTTTTTTGAGCAGTGCATATATTGATGATACATAATGTGGGTGAGCAAATGAGACAGGTGGGTTGAATCACCCGACAGTAACCAATTAGGTGTCTATATTCTACACAATATCCACTACAAAGGGCATCACTTGCAGTGTTGGGGGTGTGTACCATTAAAATGGTTACTTATTGAAAATAGTTAGAATGACCCACACAGTAGTTGAATTCACATAATAAGACATATTTTCATTAAGGTATAATTCTTCTTTTCACTGTGTTTTCTGTGCAGGCCATGCAGAACTACCATCGGCAGGTTGCAAACGTGGTCAACCATGTTTGTGAGCAGGTGGGGGAGCTGTACGGAGAAGACTTTTCGCTCTCAGAGATGAACCGTGAACACATGAAGGCCGAGGTGATGGGGGAGCTCAACATATCCGGCAGATACTTCGCTTTCAAAGAACAGCTAAAGGTTCACTTGTTCTATTTTAAAGGAGAGAGCTTTGATAAATTAACTCTTTAGAGGTTGTTTATAATAATTACACAAGTCTTTATTTTTTACTTTCTTATATTGCAAATTGAAAACAAAAGCGAACTACTACTGTTACTGCTACTACTACTGCAACTGCTACTGCTGCTACTACTACTACTTTCACTTCCCATTGTTACCAACAGAGGGCAGCATACCCCTTTTGTCTGCCATAACATATTTTTTAGTTATAAACCAGAAAAGACTGACATGAAATTTCCAAAACAGAATGGCACAATAACGTTTTCGTATCCATTGTTAACTCTTAGCACGCCGTTGTGAGGACTGTTCGAGATCAAATGCAGAGGATTGAATCCACCACTAATCCCAGAGAGCGTCAGGAGTTTGTCAGTAAACTATACGTCTACCTGGTGGACGCGATGCACGTGGCTCTCAACAAGGTGGCAGGAACAGCACTGAGCCAGATAACAGTACATGTACAGTATAACAGTTTTGTACTTACATTGTAAAATTTTTTTCCAGATTTACACAGATGAAATAGATGGCATGACAGAAGACTTTCATTTGAGTCAAGCCCAGCTCAGACATTTTGCCAGCGAAGCTCAGAGTGTTGGGGATTATAAGCAGGCTCTTCAGTACTACCTAGAGGTACAGCAGTTAATTTTGTTCAACTACTACTCATATTAAAGGTCCTATATTACACAAAATTGATTCTTGTGAGCTTTAAGCCGTGTTAGAATGTTGTTACCTCATCAAAAACATACCTGGGTTTGTGTTTTATTTCATTTACACATGTCAGCCCAGCATTATTAGTCTGTCTACATCTCCTAGGATCAAAATGCTCTGTTTTCAACTTAACAGCTCTCTTTTACTTTTTGTTTAGTACAGATATGGAAATTGCAGGGCTGAAATTATCCAAATGATTTTAGTGAAGGTGTATGGAGTTTAAAAACACAGTGGAGCACTTCATGTATTACCACATGATGTCACAAGGTTGAACAGAGCAGGAGTTGTGTGGATAAAACAAAACGCAACTATGCGTAGGAGAAAACCACACATACATAGATGAGAAAATAGAGTAACATGGGCCCTTTAAACCATTTTGCAGTCAAAATAGAATCATTTATTAAACTAGTTTGTCACATAATTACACAAAAACTACTCAAGTACTTACAGATGTATAACAATGTAACAGTATAAACGATGAAATAAAAATCTAATCTCAATTTTAATTTCTGTAATTAGCAAAACTGAAATAACCTCTACAGAGAACTAATTGCTGTTCCTACTGGACTGTGTCACTATAAAACCTGTTAACCTACATTCCCTAAAGGCTCATCTTTGTGTAAGTGATGGTTAGAGCAGGTTTACAAGAATAATGTAAACTATAGGTAAGCTAAAATCATTTAGGACAACAGGGGAATTTTGCTCTCCGAAGCAAATACTATTGTCATGTCATTTGCAGCCTTCGAAACCATCTCTTTCTCTCTGCATTTGTAGCTGTTAGTAAGGAACCCCAATGATCCTCTGAACAAGTACGACTTAGGGAGTCACTACATGCTGACTGGAGACTACATGAAAGCTAAAGAGTGTTACCATGATGCTGTAGCCACAGATCAGGCTCACCAGCCCAGGTGAATCAGTCTATGTTTACTGTGATTGCATTTGATAGAGCTGTTTTCATAACTCTCTGTGATTTTCTCCCAGTCTGATCATGTGTGGGGTCCTGGCTTTCATGTCTGAGCAGTATATGAACGCAGAGACTTTCCTGAAACAAGCAACCACAATGGAGAGCTATGGTGTGGAGGCCTGGACTTTACTAGGTTAGTAACAGCTCTTTTATTACATTGTAGTCTTCATCTCAAATTCAGCTAATTGCTAAAATAGTCTAATTTCAGAAGTATACTTGATTTACTCAACTTTTTGAGATGACAAAATATTACATTTTTATACATTTGCCAATGAGGATAGGCTTGTGACAAAGAACACAACAACACTATGCAGTAAACCCTACTGTAGCACCTGGTATTCCCAGTGATCTCCCATCCAAGTACTAACCAGGCTCAACACTGCTTTGCTTCTGAGATCAGATAAAATCAGGCATTGTCTAGGAGATATGGCCTAAAATACAAACAAAACATTAAGATAAGATAAGATAAGATAAGATAAGATAAGATAAGATAAGATAAGATAAGATAAGATAAGACTTTATTGATCTCACAGAGGAGAAATTCACTCGTGACAGAAGCTCACAGTCAGGGGACAGTATAGTGCAAAAAGTTGTGAAAAATTGTGCAAACACTCAGAACAATAAGTAAATTTAAAAAAAAAAAATCACAATAAATATTAACATTCTGAACTCCTCTGAAACACAAATGTAAGTAAATTACAATTAAGTTAAATCACTGTTGGATAACTGCACAAATGTGCTAAAACTATATTAAAACACTAATTTTATCAGAATGACAGGAAGGAATTGTATCTTACTAGGCATTTTCTCTCAAGTTGGTGCTAAACTAAAACTATCTCTCGGTGTATTTGTAGGCCTGCTTCATCAGAGCCAGGAGGATGAGATTCTGTGTGAGAGGGCTTTCCTGGAGGCCAACAAGCTGCTCAAAGCTAAAGAGGCCCCTAAGCTGAAGGAGGTGCTGAATGTCTGGTCCGAGGTAGTGGAGAGGAGCACAGAGGAGAGAACCAAGATGGGGACACAGACAACGCCACTTAGGTCACCGCAGGAACCGCAGGAAGGTCTGACTGGGAGAAAGAGACAGTGCATTTATTGTCTCATCAAAATGAAATGACTCAAGTACAAGTAAAAAGTAGCTGTACATTAGTCAAGAGTATGCAAATATTTGGCCGTTAGGAAGTGATACATGTTTTATGGCCCGTTTCCACCTGCCCTGTCCTGCTCTACTCGGCCCTGCTTGGCCTGGTTGTGTTTCCATTACACCACAACAAATCAGTTGGTGGTTTTCAGATTCTAGAATGCAATGATGTCACACTCCCAGATGGGGTCAAAAGACTTCCTATTGATTGTACTTTGCCATGAAATATCTAAAAGGAGAAATCACAAATGGTTAACCCGATTTACAGTGACAACTAGACCAATTAACTGTTGAATCTGTATTAAATATTATGGGCCTATGGAATGTTATGATGTCATCTGAAACCCAGCAATGTTCATTTAAAGTCCATGGTAACTAAAGATTCCGCCAGCACTCTGACCAATCAGTGACCTGGTTACAACCCGGTAAGGATAGTAGGGTAGAGAAGAGCAGGGCCAGGTATGGCTGCTGGAAACAGGAAATTAGTATTGGTCCAATATTCAGACTAGGAAACATAAAATTATTTGAAAGTTGTAATATTTCTTTCAGCAAAAATAGAAAATATAGGAAAAGGAGTTAATAGGTTTATAATACAGAAATGTAGATCTACTCATGGGGTAAATAAGGTAGAACATTCAGGGTATTGAGCTTGAATAATATATATAATATCCAAATAAAAGCTATGAGTTAGTGTTAATTTCTTGGAAATTAGAATTAGAGCTTTCTTTTTTAAACAAATACATTTAAAGCCATATAACCACTGAAACAAGACTAATTTAATACTTTTATTTGAAGAATCCGATGATGAAAACGAGTCGACGCAGGAGGCAAAGAACCACGAGGACCAGCAGAGAATCTTAAATAGAGTCACCATTTACACAGAAACAGTCACTTTCCTGCTACAGAACTCTGCTGTACAGGTAAAGACTTAAACATAACATGAAGCATGTTGCATTATTGAGTAGCATCAGTGATAGATATTCTATTTAGCAAAAGAGGTAAGCATCAAATGTAATATAAGACAGATGCAGCCATAACCCCAATCCAGACATAAAGTTTGTACGTGTGGATCTATGGATTTAGGGGTTAATAATGTCTAGAACCTTGCCTCACGATTCCCTCAGTGGCTCATGTCTTAACATTATAACTAAATAAATAGTAGTTCCAGTTTTACTAGCTTTTCATACTGAGACCTATTAACTGTGGCTTGCTCCGACATTCCTATGTATATGCCGGCTAACGCAACCTCTGATTATGAAATGGCATCACATTCCAAAAGGACATCCCATTCTGAAATGACATCACATTCCCATATTGATGGTTTTCATATTCAAGAATGTGATGATGTCTTACTGTCAGATAGGGGACAAGAGCCAGTTTTTCCTATAATTTACATTGTACTTTGTCATGAAATATCCAGAAGCTGAATTCACAAATGTTGAACCTGATCATTTCTATCCCTGACAAGACCAAAGAACTTGCTGTATTACAAAAAAACAAAACGGCATTTTACCAATATTCATTTTAGCTAACTGCATCTGTATTAAAAGATATTGCCCCATAGAATTGTGTGAGCAGCAATAACGTATTTCAAAATGACATCACATTCCTATGTAACATCACATTCCGAAATGACAGTGGCTCTAAAACCACCTAAGAAAACATTAGGATTTCAGCATAACATCAGATCTAAACCTTCTCTAAAACAGGACAATTTCAGGCCTAAATTGGTGCTAGATTAGGTGTAAAATTGGAGCACAATATTGGTGCAGCACTACATAAATTACCCAAAGGAGGACCAAAATGTATCTTAACTCTAAATTAAGCAAATATTAGAACTGTAGAGGACCTGGCTTACCATCAAAAGAAGCTTGCATACCACCAGTGGTACCATAGTTTGAGAAACATATGACATTTAGTTTATTTGTTTATTTATCAGGAACAATGCACATAAAACTTTGAGCTACACAAAGAGGTCATATGTTTGTGCCCGGTTATAGCAGAATTGCTAATTTCCACCTTCAGTCCCTGGACAGGTTGGGGTCATAAATGGCGTACATGCCAATAAAATAAAATACAATGTATATAAATACAATACAACACAATACAAATTCAAGTACTATACTAAACTATAGTCCCATTCAGTCATCACATCCATACACTATTTACATATTTACAGTTCATGTTGCTGCATTGATAAATAAATGTGTACAGGTTTGTTTGGTTAAAAGCCGTTGTTTGGCCAGGCGTGCAAACGTTTCATTTGTACATGATATAATTTCACGTGGGAGGGTGTTTCAGAGGCTCTGTAGAAGAATGATGACTGACCAAAAGAGGTTCTGGATCTTGGAACACTGCCCCCTCCTCTGGCTGTGGACATGTATGTGATATGACATCACATTCTGATATGACATCAACAGAAAGAGAGAGAGATACTTTATTGATCCTGTGGGATAAAATATTCTAATATGACATCACATTCCAATCAGTTGTCACGTTAGACTTTTTTTTAAATACGTGCCTTCCTTCAGAGTTATAGGTTACATCATAATAAATCATATCTGAAGAAACAGCGCTTGATGAGTAACCAAAACTTCACTCAAGTAGGAGTACTGTTACACACAAAAGTAGTATGTTATCTGAAAACCACTCAAGAATGATGTATTTTTCTTGAGAGAAATGAGAATGAGAGATGAAAAATTTTGTATTTCCCTCCTCTGATAATTGTATAGTTTTGTGTATATGTGTATAACTTTTTTGTGTGTTCATTTGTAGATGGCAGAGCGTGCATTGGCCCACGAGCTGCTGTCTCCAGACGGAGGCCCTTCTATGCGTTACCTCCTTCACCTGGCCCGTCTCCACCTGCACAGGAAGGACTACAGCAGTGCCTTAGCCAGCCTGGAGGTGGCGCTGAAACACAACGATGAGGTCAGCTTCAGCGTGTTCTATTGTGTGCTATTATTGTGAGATTTTATAATTGTAATGATAATAGACAATTTACAAGAAATAATCTTATTTCTTTTTGTTGTGCAAAATAGGCCTGTCACAATGTCAACACATTGTTCAAAAAGTGAAGATGAACAATATGAGCATACTGTTTACCTTTTATTTGCATTAGAGGGGAAATTTACTCTTTTTCATTAACTAGCATTTGAAGTGAAAGTAGCTGTCTATTTTATGTATTGCATCATGTTTTATTTATGAAATAGTTTATTAGGAAAAGAGTTAGTCAGGATTGTCCTGCTTTAAGATTATTGTGTCAGTGGCATAAAATAGTTTTTCAATATTATCATTTATTGGTGGTTTTCAGGTTTCAGAACCCAGATAGGTTGACATGATAATGATTTAACCAAACGTTAAATTCATACATGATCATTTTGCATTAGTGACTAGAACTTTCTGTATTTCATCAAAAATCTGCATTTGAAGAATATAAATCTGTACTGCCCGTATCTGTATTAAATATTAATGTTGTGGTAACAGACCCTATTGTAAAACTGACTGCTTTCTCCTCTGCTCCTCTGACAGAACGCTGAGGCATGGGCCCTGAAGGGCCACTGTCTCTTCCTGCAGGGCTCCCTCAGCTCTGCTAAGGACAGTTATGAGTGTAGTCTGAGCTTCCAGCCACCACCACAGAACCCTCACCTGGTGCTGCTCAGGCTGGGGGACATCTGCCAGCGGGAGGGACAGGTCAGCTCTCATACACACACACACACACACACACACACACACGCACACACACACACACACACACACACACACACACACACACACACACACACACAAAAGACATCACATTCTGAAATAACATCACATTCTGAAATGACATCACATTCTGAAATGACATCACATTCCTATATAGCATCATCTTCCAATCAGAGGTAGACAAAATAAAACACACAAA
This sequence comes from Taenioides sp. WSHXM2023, assembly GCA_029959045.1. Classification (NCBI taxonomy): domain Eukaryota; kingdom Metazoa; phylum Chordata; class Actinopteri; order Gobiiformes; family Gobiidae; genus Taenioides; species Taenioides sp. WSHXM2023. The sequence continues at coordinate 32,310,436 of CM057091.1, forward strand.
AAAACATAATTAACACAAAAATAACAGTTTGTATTTGTATTGTGTCTGCAGTTTGAACAAGCCAAACTGGTCCATCTGCAAGCCTGTGAGCAGTCCCCATCCTGCCTCACCTGGCTTGGGTTGGGAACTGCCTGTTACCGGGTAAATACAGATTACTACACTGTTATTGTTAGTACTTATTTACACTTTTTTTTCTAAATTGAATCACTGCACCCCTAACATTGGAAGACTAATGAGAGTTTCTTCTACAGTATATACCTTCTATATTTCTATACTAAATGCACAATGAAATATGACTGTTCTAAATGGTTCTATTACTGTGTGAAAGTTGGGGGAGCTGAGCCTGGCTGAAACTGCCCTGACTGAAGCCAACCACCTGAACAATCAGAATGCACAAGTGTGGGCCTACCTCTCCTTCATCTGTCTCAAGGTGAGCTAAGGCTTTATGCAAGAAAACAATGGTGCAAATGTACTAACAGTTATTGCGAATGGAGTAGTGATAGACTGTTTAGGTCAGATCCGGCTCTGAAGATTCTTCTGATTCTTTGTAATGATTTGGAAGTAAGATTTTCCCGAAGTCCACGATCATCTCCACTGTCTTATTTTGGCCTGTGGATGTGTAGAACCTCTCCAGGATAGTTCTACTGACTCTGAAAGATCCGAGCTTTCTCAGAAAGTAGGGTCACTGCTGCAGTTTGCTGCAGAGGTCATCTACACGTGATGTCCAGGAGAGGGAGCTGTCCACTATGGCTGTAATCAACTAAAGAAATTCTTGGTCACTAAAGACATGCCCGGTGTATCAATTAATCAACTAAAAGAGGGCGTGGCATGATGCTGGCAAAAGCTCTAAAAATGATTAGGATCTTGTGAACAACATCTTGGAACAGGAAAAAGACAACTTGCAGCTTGCTAGAGCCATCTTCATTCTTCAGAACTGTCCCCGGTGTTGGTGGTGACGTGTCGTATATCAGCTGTTGTTACTTCCTGTAGGCGTGGTCAGCCTGCTCTCTGAAAAAGGGTGTTATAGGTGTGTGAAAGGAGGAACGCTCCTTCATCACGGTTAATGCTGTTCGTGCCTCGTTTCCTGATTTCAATGGCCTCCCTGATCCAGCGTTTGAACTTGTTGTTTTCCAATCCAATGACCCGAGCCCCGTCCCAATCCATAATGTGGTTATTTCTTTTACTTTCTTTTACTGATATGGCAGATTTTAGGTTTTCCTGCTCTGCTTTGTCTTTTTGTGTTCTGGTGAGTCTCCCTGATGTTTCCTTTTCGCATTCCTTGGTGTTTCTTTTTTCAGATGTGTAATGCCCGGCCCGTTTCCCCATTTTGTAGACAGCGTTGTATTTTTGTTCTTGTGGGATTTTATCTTTGGGGTGTACTAGCTGTTGGTGGAGTTTTGTGTACGGTTTGACTACAGTACTTATGTTGTGTTTTTTTATGGCTCTATGGATGGGTTCAGTTATAGACTTAGACTTAGACTTAGACAAACTTTATTGATCCACAAGGGAAATTATTTGGATACAGTCGCTCCAACATCACAATATAATATAATAACAGAGAGTAACAAAAATAGATGGTATAGCAAAAAGAGCAAGAGACACGTGTCAAATGAGACATAATAATAAAAATGTATATGTACAAGTCAAAATAAAATAGAAATATAAGTAATAAAGTAATAAACTATATAATCACAGCTATATACAAGAGACAAGAATGACAGTGCAAATACTATGCTGATTGACAGGGCGTGAGGTAATCCGTTACTTGAGATTAACTTGTAGTACAGTTGTAGGGAGTACAGTCCCTGACAAAAGTCTTGTCGCTTATCCATTTTGTAGAAACAAAAGCTTATAACCTGACTTTAAATTAATCGATTGGTTTTAGAAATGTCTCATATGAAAGCTAAAACCCTCCCAAATTATGCTCAATATACTAAAATAAATTTGCTTCACTGAAGAAAGATTGATCATTTAATGAACACAGAAAGGTCAGATTTTGGCAAGACAAAAGTCTTGTCGCCTTGTCATATGATGCACCCAATCCTAGATTACAGCCTCACCTGTGATCAGTTACTGATCAATCAATTAGTGGGTGTGTATAAAAAGAACCCCAGCACACCAGACCTTCACATCAACTGCAACTTGACCTCTGACAACATGCCTAAGATCCACCCTGAGACCAAATCGTTAATTATCAAGAGGCTGAAGACCAGATCCACTGCTGAGGTGGCTGACACCTTCAATGTGTCTCAGCGTCAAGTACAAAGAATAAGAAAAAGATCTGAAAAGACTGGAGATGTTTTTGACAAGCCCAGGTCCGGCAGACCCTGCAAGACAACTGCTCGGGAGGACCGTTTGTTGATTCGAAAATCCAAGGCCAGCCCCTTTTCCACTGCAGCAGAGCTCCACCAGGCCTGGTCACCTCAAGTCCCTGTGTCAACCAGAACAGTTTGTAGAATTTTGTCTCGAAATGGCCTCCATGGTCGAATCAGTGCACAGAAACCAGCACTAAACAAAAGGCAATTAAAAAACCGTGTGGCATTTGCCAAGGCCCACAGCCTGCTAAAAGGATGGACACTGGAAAAGTGGCAGAAGGTGGATTTCTCAGATGAATCCTCGGTTGAATTACATCACAGCCACCGCAAATATTGCAGGAGACCTACTGGAGCCCACATGGATCCAAGATTCACCCAGAAAACAGTTAAGTTTGGTGGCAGAAAAATCATGGTCTGGGGTTACATCCAGTATGGGGGTGTGCGAGACATTTGCAGGGTGGAAGGCAATATCAATAGCCTAAAATATCAAGAAGTATTAGCTACCTCTTACATTCCCAACCATAAAAGGGGTCAAATTTTGCAGCAGGATGGTGCTCCATCGCATACTTCTATCTCTACATCAAAGTTCCTCAAGGCGAAGAAGATCAAGGTGCTCCAGGACTGGCCAGCCCAGTCACCAGACATGAACATCATTGAGCATGTCTGGGGTAGAATGAAAGAGGAAGCATGGAAGGCAAAACCAAAGAATCTTGATGAACTCTGGGAGGCATGTAAGACTGCTTTCTTTGCTATTCCTGATGACTTTATCAACAAATTGTATGAATCATTGTCGACCCGCATGGATGCAGTCCTTCAAGCTCATGGAAGTCATACAAGATATTAAATATGGATCTCACAGCACCACTACTTAATTCACTGACGTTATGCAACATATTTTTGTATTTGAAGTAAATTATTTGTTCAATTTTCTGTAGGCGACAAGACTTTTGTCTTGCCAAAATCTGACCTTTCTGTGTTCATTAAATGATCAATCTTTCTTCAGTGAAGCAAATTTATTTTAGTATATTGAGCATAATTTGGGAGGGTTTTAGCTGTCATATGAGACATTTCTAAAACCAATCGATTAATTTAAAGTCAGGTTATAAGCTTTTGTTTCTACAAAATGGATAAGCGACAAGACTTTTGTCAGGGACTGTATTATCTGTTACATAAGGGTGAGTTGTTGTACAACTGTATGGCGTATGGTATGAATGTAGTCCTGAATCTCTCACTGTTTGAGCGGAGCTGAAGGAGCCTGTTGGAGAATGAGCTCCTCTGTCCCTCTATAGTCTGGTGCAGTGGTTGTACAGTTGTAGGGAGTATTATCTCCTCTGTCCCTCTATAGTCTGGTGCAGTGGGTGAGTTGTGGACAGTTGTAGGGAGTATTATCTCCTCTGTCCCTCTATAGTCTGGTGCAGTGAGTGAGTAGTTGTACAGTTGTAGGGAGTATTATCTCCTCTGTCCCTCTATAGTCTGGTGCAGTGGGTGAGCAGGAGTGTCCATGATGGAGAGCAGTTTGTCCAGTGTCCTCCTGTCCCTCACTGTGACAAATGTCTCCAGCTCACAGCCGATCACGTAACCCGCTTTACGGATCAGTTTGTCAATCCGCCCAATGTCTCTTTTACTGGTGCTGCTCCCCCAGCAGACCACCGCGAAGTACAGTGCGCTGGCCACCACAGACTAGTAGAAGATCTCCAGTAACTTGCTGCACACATTGAAAGACCTGAGCTTTCTCAGGAAGTAGAGTCTGCTCATGCTCTTCTTGTACACAGCATTACAGTTGTCCCTCCAGTCAAGTCTGTTATTCACCTGTACGCCAAGGTACTTGTAGCAGTCCACTATTTCCACGTCCTGGCCCTGGATGGTAATGGGCTCCACAGGTGTCCTCTTTCTCCTAAAGTCAATCACCAGTTCCTTGGTCTTGTCAACGTTCAGGAGCAGATGATTTGCCAGGGACCACTCCACAAGAAGTTCAAGTACGTAAGAAGACAAAATGAACATCTTTGGTTTTAAAAATCAAATTGATCTGTCCAGTCACTCCAGAACTTCTGATAGCTCACACCATGCTATTTACTTTCTGCTGATGTGCATATAACACCTTTATAATATCAGTAAAATAATTAGCCGACTAATAAAAAAAAAATTGGTCAACTAAGACACCATCAACGATTAATCGACTAAATGACTCCAGCCTGTATGTGGACTTAAACTGGGATGAAGAGATTATTTAAATGACAAATAGTTTAATTTCTTTCTGATCATGGTCCCCCTGAATCAGATTATTATCAGATTTTGGTGAGCATGTGAACAAGGCTATGGATGATAAACCTGCTTTGATTGTGATTGCTGTCTGTTTATTGCGTGCCTTGTGAACGGCAATTTGGCCATCAGTAAAGTTTGTGCCTTATAAATGAAGTATGTATTGGTTTGAGGGAAAGGTTATACTCTCCAAAACTGAATGTTCGACACAGACACGCATAAACTACTTTCTGCTGTGCTCTGTTTCAGTCCGAAAGGCTTAAAGAAGCAGAGCAGTTTTATAAATACGCAGTGCAGGTGAGTTTGAAAAGTATCAACCACATAGCTCATTACGATACCCGTCATATTTACAGTATTCATGTTGTGTTGCAGTTTAAACTCCAGAATGAAGAGCTCATCAGAGAGTATACACAGATGCATGAACAGGCCCGCTTCAGCTACCTGGACCACTGCTTTAAAGGAGCCGCCACTTAACCCGTATGTATGCTGAGATCATGTTAAAGATGTAGTGTGTAACTTTTGGTGGAGGAGGGTACACCAGCTGCTCACCTCTATGATCATGTTAATGCTTTGCCAAGATTGTTCCACAGTATGGCATTAAACGTATCTATGTCCATGGAAAAGCGACACCACCAGGCCTAGTTACAGTACGTCTGATCTGTGGACAGGTGTTAATATAATGAAAAAGATCAGTTTAATGTCATACTTTGAAATATTCCAGGCAAAGCATTAATATCTCCATGCAGGTGGTTGACCACTTACCAGAAAAGTTACACAGTGCACCTTTAATTTGTATAAAATCTAGAATAATATCTAACCTTTGCTGTTATAAAAATGTATTTTATTACACATTTGGTCAGGTGCTGAACATAAAATAAAAGTTTAATTGACAAAGAAGTAGCTGATTAATGTATCAGCATTAGCACGAGTTTAGATATATTTCAACACATTATTCACAATCACTGCATACAGAAAAGTATTATAAATCAGAAAATACTTTTCTAGCATGGCATACAGTGACGTCAGTAATGAATAATAAAGAAATGTAGTTTATTCAATTCATCCATGTTATGCCATGTTTGCCATGCAAAATTTGGCACAGGCTGTGTTCACATCTGCAAACAAATGATTGTCAGTGAACACAAATGAGCTCCAAACACCGCGTAGTCATTGACAGAGTCTGTGTTTGTCTGTTTTTTTCAGTGCTGCTGGTTATTCCAGAAGGAGCCCTGGTGTCTGACACGAGAGAAGATGTCCTGGAGCCAGGGTGAATCCTCATAGAGCCGTGGGTCTCCCAGACACTCAGCCGTGCGCTTGTAGAAATAGTAGTAAAGCACTGAAGCTGCGGACAAACACATGCACTTTATCACTTAAACAATGACTATTCAAACTTATTTGCATTATTAAAATACCTGCTCTCGCTTTGCAAAATGTCTTCTGTCACTCTCAATTATCTATTATGGTTTTCCCTATTGATTACACGGTTTATTCATAAGAAATATTCAGATGGAAAAGCCACAGATGTTGAACTTGATCATTAAAGGTGCACTGTGGAACTTTTCTGGTGGAGGGTCAGGCACCTGCTTGTCTTGAATGTTCCACAGTATGGCATTAAACTTATCTTCATCGAGACAAGCAGGTGACATCACCAGGCTAAGTTACAGGTCAGATCTGGGTAGGGGTGACCCTGCTTAGAGTAAGAATGTTTTTAAGGTATTTCTTTAGCAATAACAACACCTGCTATTTAATAAATGCAAGATAGCCAAGTTTAATGCTATACTCTGGAACAATGAAGGCACATCAATAACATCTCATTGGAGACAAGCAGGAAAGATACACAGGGCACTGTTAATATAAGTGGCTAGGTTCTTTAACACCCCCTACTATATTACAACAAAATTTAACTAATTAACATTGGTAATTGGTAAACCTGCCTGGGAGGTCTGGAGCTGTGATTTCATCTGTAATGCAGAAATATGGACTGAAACAGAATGAATTAAGCTACTATATTTTCAGGATCTCTAATCCAGTACAAGCCATTTGGATAAACAAGCCAAAATACTTGTGTTTTTACTTTACGCAGCCTGTAAAGGTATTGAATTACCACTTCCATAATGACTTTTTGGACAAATATCTAACCATAAGGATTAATAACAAGATTAATGTAGCAAATGTGCACAGTGTAACATTTTTGGAGTTGGTTAAGCTCCATAGAAACAAGTCAGATCTGTTGAGAGTCAAACCCCTTCACGTAAGGATGAATGCAAATTTAATGCCATAGTGTTGAACATTCCAGGCATCTCCATAGGGACAAGCAGGTGACAGACCCTACTCTAGAAAAGCAATACAGTTATTTTAGTTCAATCTTTTATCCTCAATATACAAGACAGAGTATGGATCATTTCAAAGCTTGCACAAAAACAGCAGTCGAATAAATGATACGTTCCAATCTCAGTGGGGCTTTAAAAAAAGGTTAGAATAAAGTGAATGACATGGTTTCTGTCTTATGGGTGGGTCTAAGCGCTGGGCAAACAGTAGCAGACATAACATAAACAGTACACGTCTACATATTAAACACTGGATCACCTGCTGTGGATAATACTAGAGCAGAAATCCTCTCATGTGCTTATGAGCTTATGAACGTGAATGAATTACACCCACACAGACGGGACTGCATTAGGACCACACAGAAATGATAGGCAGGTTACAGTGCAATTCGTTTTGAGAACATTTAAGAATGAATTATAATACAAATATTTACTTCTACTGCATAAAATTCATCTACTTTCTCAATAGCACTGAATTATAGAATTGTGTAATGTGAAAATGTCTGCTGGAAGGCAGGGGCTAATTATCTTGGTTATTGTTCATTGGTGATTATGTGCACAGACTTGCCATATTGTTCTTGTGGCTTAAGGCTAAGGCTTTTATTGTTGCTGTAGGGAAATGTGTCCTCTGGTGTAGTGGTAACGCCTTAGAATTACAAGAGTTTTACTGCCTAAAAACTAGTCTGGCTGTGTTTCCTAATGTGTGCACTGTGTCATCATGTACTAGTGTTCATTAGCAGTGATGCAGTAGTTTATTCTTTATATTCTTTTAACTAATCTCTATGGGCCTGTTATCTTATATGGCTGTTTTTTCCCCAATGCCCAGGTTGTTTTTAATAGTTTACCAAGCTCTTGACACTGTAAGGACAACTTGAGAATGGATATGCAAATCACCTGTTCTATGAAGCATAAACAGCACTTGCAGTCCGTCCGTCCAAATATATGTGTTAGTGTTAAACCAGCGCAGATTCTGGAGAAAGGAGACAGTTTAGAGGATATCACAGATCAGTTGAACGTATGCCAGCGTAGTGTTTAGCCTGTACCATGAGCCAGCAGTGCAGTGTGATACTGAAGATCAGGTAGAGCATAGAGAACATGAGCAGAGCCCGGAAACGCTCCAGTAACACAGACACCAGCCCCACTTGGAACACATATGTGTTAAACAGCATCAGCAGGATAATGATGAGGTTCAGCAGGATGGAGATGTCCTGGACACTGTGAGGCCAGAAAGTGTGTGAGAAAATATCTGTTTTCACCTAACCCCTATCCCTGCCCACTGCTCTGTGTTTACTTGAAAAACTTCACACAGGAAGTCAATGGATTGTTTCTCTTATTAGTTGTTTTAGATCAATACTGCTGTTTCCAGTGAGTATTTGTTTATGTTGTAGTTTAATACTAAATATCTAAAAAACATATAAAAATCCAAGATATATCCAAGTAGTGGTTAAAAGTAAATATTGGAATGTGTGTAGAATCCCTCAGTCTTCAGGTAGAATCTATGGCAAAAGGAGAAATTCAATTTGTCAACTGGACAAAAGTTTATTTGGTCAAATACGTTTCACAGAACTGAAGAAGCAGCTTGGATGATGAGCTGCGAAACGTATTCAACCAAATAAACTTTGTCCAGTTGACAAATTGAATTTCTCCTTTTGCCATAAATATTGGAATGTAACTCCTGATTTATATTCAACTCCTGGTATTTTAAACTCTAAACAATACAGTACAGTAGTCATATATTCAAGTGATTAAAAAAAAAAAAAGTATCAAAAGAGTCAGTAAAGTGGGACTAAACACTTGAACTCCTCCCATAATCACATTTAGAGAAATAGAGGAGGGAGGACTCAAACTCCGCCCCTGCAGCCAGATGTATGTCATCACAAACACATGTCTGTAATCAGGACAGTCCTGTGTGATGTCACATAGTACTTAAAACTGCAGTGGACAATGGAGCCAGCACACTCAGTTTTAGACCAGAAATTAACCTAGTTTGCCCTAAAATTGTCAAAAATGACTCAACAGTAAATAATGTCAATGAACAGTAAATGTCATTAAAATGCCATATACACATTGAAGTAGCCAAAAATAAAAATTCAGAAAGCTGATGTAGTGTTTGCACTGCATTTAAATTGTACTGATGTTAAAAATGATATGACCAATCTGATGACATTATACTGTATGTCTGGCTGAAATATATCAGTCCAGAATGCTTGTGCTCCAGGTCACTAAACATGTCTCTGGTGTGATGTGTGGTGTTCAGGCTCACATGAAGAGCATGAGCTGGTTGGCTGGCTCGTAGCGGATCAGTTCACTGCAGGAGTTGACAAATAGGTCGAAGCAGAGCAGGCTCATCTGGATGCACAGCACCACACAGTAGTTAGTGGTCTGGAGCCTCTCGGGCCCATAGCCTGATGGGAGCCCGGGCTGGTGCTGAGCCCACTTAGAATCCACTGCTGCGCCGCTCCCTCACACACACACCATGGAAACATGAACCCTCTGCAGTACACTCCAGCACTCCTGTATACACAGACCACAGTGTGACAGGCGTCAGCAGAGGAACTAAAACACACAGGATTCAGACAGTAAGTCATCTAGCAAAGAAGGATAATGATAACATGATATGATACCATATGTGCATCATATGTTTGAACATGTCTTTCAGAAACAGTGTAGGCCCCTGCTCTCCATCTAAAATTATGACACTGTCAAATTCAGAAACAGTAGTGGTTCCCCTGTCTAAACCTTCCACAAGTACATCACATGATAAAAATGATTTCTAACAAACAGTAACTGTGGTGTTTACATTCTTACCCATTTCCCAATCATCTGGAATTTGTACAAACATACATGACTATTCATTCACACAGACAGTGGCCTCCTCTTTTCTGCATCACTCAAGGAAAAACTACAGAACAGCTCTGCCCACACCAGTTCATCTTAATCTTGAAAAGTATTACTTTAATGACTGACCCCTGACCTCACAAAACTCTGGGAACTCCTGCAATCTCTGGTGCTTGCTGGGGTTTCCCTGCCCCCTAGGGTGGGAGCCACTGTACAACGTATTGCTTCTTTCTTTTTATTTTTGTAAAATCAGTGCCATCTCTACCTGTTCCGTACAGGCTGGTTATGTCATCCTTTGGTTCATCTTCCGTTCACAGCGGGTGTCTGCAGCAGTGAGGGTCACATTGTTGCAGTTGAGAACTCCACAGCACACACATAAAATTAGCCCACACAGATAGCACCATCCTTATAGCCTGCAGTTAGGTTTTCTTCATACCCTTTCAGGGGTCAAAGCACCAGATGATTCTATAAAAAAACATGTTTAAATAACAAAAAAACAATAAACTATAACAACCTACAAAATAAATAGCTGCATGTCCGATGTTGATAGGATTGGATGGCTTGGTTGTTCTACCAGCCCAGGCCATGCACTCAGGCTGGTGGGTCCTGCTCTGACCTCTAGCCTGATCCTGGACAAGTATAAATAGTGGTGCTCGGAGGTGGCAGGTGGAGGGCAGATTAGGACTAATTCTCAGCATGAAGGTTTACGCGTTCAAATTGTCCCACATTCTACTGTCTCATAGGACTACAAGACTACAGTCCATCACAAAAGGTTTAATAGTTTGAAGATTTAAATATATTCATGTACACAAAATCATTCAGAGTCTAAAGAGGTTTTAGATGACAGTGCATTGTAAAGAGCAATAATATTCAAAACAGATGGGGGCAGCATAAATTAATATTGTTCAACTGCAGACTTTTGCTGAGGTCCAAGTCACTTTTTAAAGAATCAGGGTCAACATTTGTGCATTTACTTTTTTGTTATTTCAAAAGAACAAAAAGAGAAATCTGTCCTTTGCCCCCCATCTGGGAGTACGACATCATCACATTCTAGAATCTGAAAAACACCAGTAATATATTGACACATTTCCACCAGCCTGCTCTACTTGGCCCTTTTTGGCCTGGTCGTGTTTCCATTACTCTGTAGAATCTGGTACTGTAACCATGGAAACTGCCCACAACAAATCAGTATCCATGGAAACTCTTGTGCTAACCGTGGAGTCAGCCCACATCATACCTGCTTGGCCTGGTTGGAACCTGGGCAAAACAGGTAATAAAAAAGTAACTCCAAAGTCCAAGTTGGAAATGTGCCATATTATTTATTACTGATATTATTTTGACTTACAGATGCATGATTAGTTTGAAAAAGGTTAAAAAAGGGACTAAAGCACATTTGTAACTATTTGTATTCGTTTACAACAGTTATTCCAAACGTAAATGCAGACAGAAGATAAAGTCGTACCTGAGGAGAGCGCAGTATCAGAGGAGGTAGATGCACGCTCGGCCGGGAACAAAAAGCGCAGTCACAGATTGAGTCCAGCACGTTTAATGAGATTATCCTCCACCTTCTCCCTCCTCCAGTCACATACGGCCGAGCGCAGAGGGGACCTGAGTATGATGAGAGGCATTTACTACTCCTACTACTACTAAAATTTAATCTTATGAGCTTTAAGCCATATTAAAATGTTGTTTCCTCATCAAAAACGTACCTGGAGTTGTGTTTTGTTTCACTGACACATGTTGAAGTTTAAAAACACTGGGTTTTTGTGTTAAACATGTTTGAATTTAACACCAAGTATGTTTTTGATGAGGAAACAACAAACAGTGTAATATAGGCCATTTAACAGTGTTTACTCACACCGGTATGTGAAATATGCCCAGTGTTGACATCTGAGATTTGTTTTTTGTTTTTCCACCTTTTTTGTCAAGAAATACCATAAAATTATCTGGAAATACCATCAAAAGTAGATGAGTTTATATTTGGTCAGTCTGGTGGTCACATCAGTTCTAAAACCTAAATAAGCAGTAGGCCTATTTGGTTTAACTTACTTATTTAACTACTTATTCATCTAGACTGTTACTTTTTTTTCCCATCTAAGACTAGTAGTAATATTAATCAAAGTAGTAGTAGTAGGTTTTGAAGTAACAACTTAAGCCCTGAGAATATTTTGGGGTATTTCTTTTTTTCTAACAACAGCAACTGGAGATAAAGTTACCCAGAAGATGTTCCCAGAGGCTTTTTCTGTCACATTTCTGGACACTAGTAATGCTTCTAGGAAAAGATGAGCGCACTTAAGTATGGCTCCCTCTTGTGGTTCATATGTGTTGTTCACATTGGCCAGTGCGTCAAAACCAGTGTCATACAGAAGCTTAATAAGGCTTCTGTTTATTCACTGGATAATATTCTAAAACAAATCATTTAAAGATAAAAGTTGAATGACAATTTGATTTAGAAATAAAGTCATGAAATCTGATCTTCTCGCATCGATCTTATTGTATCACCTCATGGTCCCAGGCCTCCTCAACCACTTTGAAACCGCTGTTCATTATACAAACTGACCGTTAAGGTCCTTGACAAAAAGCCCAGACACTGACACCACTGTGAAATTTTAAACAAACATAACCTATTTAACTCTGAACATTTTACCAGTTTTAAAAATCTTAAATTATTTTTTACGTGTCTTAACTCTGATACAACACCACTGAATTCATAATTTGCCAGGACCATAAACTGCACACACAGAGCTACTACAAGAGGTGATACTAGTGGTAATTGTGTTTTCCCAATGTACAGGATAACTCTTGGTCCTTCCTCTTTCTCTGCCAAAGGGACTTGACTGTGGAACTGCAACCAGCTGATTTAAAATTGGAAACCTATAGCAATACATTTAAAAGTAAATTAAAATTGTGTTACCAACAAAAATGCACTCACTGAAAATGTAATAATGCCGCATATATCTTATTTGTATGTAATTGCATGTGTCTTGTCTGTTTTTATGCATGTAGCTTATATTTTTTCTACAGACAGGTGTTGAAAACTAACACTTGTGCTAAAACACTCAAAGTAATGCATTTGGCTTGTCTAATATGATTGTGATGTCCTTAAAAAACATAAATAAAAAATATATATATCATTAGTTATTCACAATCACAGCCACATCACTTCCACACAAGGGGAAGCAGCTTGGATGAGCTGCGAAACGTATTCAACCAAATAAACTATGTCCAGTTGACAAATTAAATTTTCTCCTTTTTTGCCTTCCACACAAGGACCAACCAGAGAAGCCCCGGGGAATGAAAAATCCTCCCAACGAAACTATGGAGCAGCCCAGAGTCTAAAAGAAAATGTGGTGTCATGTACAAAAATGTAAATTATATGCTTTTAAAAACATCACTTTGACATTTAGTCATTTGTACTATCCCTATAAAATACACTCTTCAGTTTAAATGTATATAACTTAGAGTATCTGCCACCTGCTTGTCCCCATGGAGAAGTTATTGCTTTGCTTAAAAAGTTCCACACTATGGCATTAAATGTATCAATCTCCATGGAGACAGCCAGTCCATATTGGTGGTTTTCAGATTTTAGAATGTGATGACGTCATACTTCCAGATGGGGGTGAGAGACAAATTTTCCTATTGATTACTTCATACTTTGCCACACAATATATCTAAAAGGTAAATTCCCAAATATGGAACCTGATCATTTGTATTATCGACTAGACCCAAGACCTGCTTTATTACAACAAAAATCTGCAGTTGAACAATATTCATTTTAGCTGCCCCCCATCTGTATTACATAATATAGGCCTATAGAATGCTGTGATATCATCTGAAACCCAGCAATTACAATGTCAGATCTGTGGAGAGGTGACACCCCCCAGAGTAAGAATGCATGTTTGTGAAGGTAATAAAAACATTAAATCCGCAGTTGAAAAAAATGGAAGCTTTAAGATAAGATAAGATAATCCTTTATTTGTCCCACAATGGGGAAATTGCAGTGTCACAACGCAAGTTACAGAAACAGTAGGAAAATAAGAGCATGCATCAAAATCAAGATAAATAATAATAAGTATTTACAATCAACTAAAAAACACAACAGTGTAAAGCTAAAAGGCACAGGAACATTGCACAATAAGTGTTTTTGATTCTGAGATGATTGTGTACATTGCAGTGATGGACAGTGGTGGGTAAATAAATAATAGCAGGTACAGTGACTTTAAATAATATTGCACATTGTTATTATTACTATGGAGATGACACATGGTTGCTATGGGAATGACACATGACTAGCATTGTTCATTATACAGTCTGACAGCAGCAGGAAGGAAAGACCTGCGAAATCTCTCCTTAACACAGCGAGGGTGAATCAGTCTGTCACTGATGCTGCTCTCCAGAGCAGACAGGGCGTCCTGCAGGGGGTGACCCTCATGGTCCAGCATAGACATGAGTTTAGCCAGGACCCTCTTGTCCCCCACCTGCTGCACCGAGTCCAGAGGACAGCCCAGGACTGAGCTGGACTTCTTGATGATCTTGTCCAGTTTCTTCTTCTCCCTCTCTGTGACGCTGCTGCTCCAGCAGACCACACCATACAGGATGGCTGATGCCACCACAGAGTCATAGAAGGTCCTCAGGAGTGGCCCTCTCACTCCAAAGGACCGCAGTCTCCTCAGGAGATAGAGCCGACTCTGGCCCTTTTATGAGTTTAATGCCATACTGTGGAACATTTTTGTGGTATGATAGTGACTAAATCTGTTCCTGTTCGTGGTGTCAGGATAGGATAATGAAAAAATCTGCAGCGATAATCAAAAATGTAACTTTGTCGCTGTAATACTTTAACTGTAAAAAGGTAAACATTGATTCAACCAAAGTAATTAATGCTAAAAGATCAAAATTAGAACAAATTATCTTAAACTTCCCATTCTTCCAAAAGCAAAAGAAGTTCATTATAAAACTCTGTCTGGTATCTACCCTTCCAGTGAATTCATCAGAACATGCTTTGGTAGGGAATGTAATACAAATAATTTCCCTTGTGGATCAATAAAGTTTGTCTAAGTCTGAGTCTAATAAATGTTCCTTCTGTGATGTGGACATAGAAACAACATACATAGAACTTCTTTGAATGTGTCCATAGTATTACTTTATGGGAAGATGTACACTTCTGGTTGTTCTCTTAAATACCCTGTGTAAAGGACTTTTTAGACTTAGACTTAGACTTAGACTTAGACAAACTTTCTGGACTACTATGTAAGGATAAAAAACATGAACTATTTTTGAATGTTATTATTATACTTGGGAAATTTTTCATCCACAAAAACACATTTTTGAAATGTAAACCCCTTTTCATAACATTTATCTAAGAGCTGCAACTTTTTCACTAGCTATGAACTCTTAGTCCCCAGCAACTTATTTATTTATTTATTTATTTATTTTAATTTTAATTTACTTAAGTTCCTGTCTGACCTCTCATTTGTCACTTGACCATAAAAAACAAAAAAACAAAAAAAAAACCAAAAAAAAAAAACGTCGGTGTCCGGGGTGGAGTCTGCCCAGTGCCTGCCTTGATTGCGGAGAAGGGGTGGGGGGCGGGACAGTCTCAGAGTTCACCCCAGCTTCAGTGCACACGGACGGGGAGGACAGTGGAATGAAAACGGGCCGTTTCTGGAAGATTTTTCATTCATTTTTGTAACCGATTAGTGACAGGACTCCAGCGCGGACAGGTACGTACGTAAACGGCGCGCTTTGGTCACGCACGCGAGGTGAAAATGTGGCTACGCACGGACGTTATCAAAGAAGCTAGCACCTTCCGCGAATCCCCCCAAAAAAGATTAACTTCCAAGATTTGATGCTTTCTCTACAAATTATCCTACTTTTTGTGCAGGATTAAACGTCTTTCTATCGATGTAGCACTGTAGTTTTGTGGAAATTTAGAGAACGGTGGCTAAATCATGAAAATTATAGTGCTAGCTTACCTTACACACAAAATAGTGGAAAAAAAAAGGTCCGGCTGGGTCATGGTTTCAAACTAAAGGCATGTTTTTGGTGTGGAAAATCAGTTTCTTTAGCATTGCTTTTTGTTTTGAAAGCGGAATAGCTTTAAATGTAACTTTTAAAATGTGCTTTACAAAACCTGGCAGTTTTGTGGTTAAACTGTGATTCCATTTAAAGGGCTTATAGTACGTTATTTTCTGATATGTTTTAATTTTGTTTCCACGTCAAAAATATACCTGAAGCCTCTTCTCTCAAACAGAAAACGCTCTGTTACAACTAGTGATGTCATGTGGTAATACAGGAAGTGCTCCACTGTGCTTTTAAACTCCGTACACCTTTGCTAGAATCATTTGGATAGTTTCAGCCCTGAAATTGCCAATCTCAATAGAACAAAAGGTATCTTAACTTGAAAAGTACCACTCCATGACATCACAAAGTGGAACAGAGCATTTTGAGCTTTGGAGATGTAGACAAACAAACATGTGAATGAAACAAAACCCCAGGTATGTTGTTAACATTATAGCATGGCTTAAACAGTCACAAGAGTCAATTTTTGCGTTATATAGGACCTAACCTGACATTGTTTCTTCAGGCAAGGAACCAGAGGAACCTGTTTAAACAATTTTCCCATTTTGCGTGAAAGTGTCTACCTTTGAGATGAAACTGCTCGTATAACATTGCTCAGGGGCCAGTATTGTGCATTTCTGATACTTTGTGGTATTTGCGTTGCCTCAGGTCCGGTGAGGTCACAGGTGCTCATGTGTGACTCATGAGTAGAGACACTACCCATTGTTGAGTAGGTATGGTGAATAACTTTAATCACCGTAGAGAAGGTGTGACTAATAGTTTATATACAGATAGTGAAATGAGCGGACTGCCAGGCTGGATTTAGGCTGTTATTATTTTAAACAAGTTTGTCATATCATTATCATTAAATGCACATTTATAGCTCAAAGGTGTGTTTTGAGTTTCTTGATTTTGTCTTCTGTGTTCTCCTAGTGTTATCACAGTTAAAGCATAATCGAATAATCGTGACTAGTTGACAAAAAAGAGACTAGAAACAAACTCTAAGACAGTGGCTGTATTAAAACAAAATCTTTATTTGTTAATATCACCTATTTATAATGTTTTTCAGGCACAATATTTTAAAGCTTGTTGGTTAATAATGTAGCATTTCTGTCGATTTGACTAGTCAAACACTATCTATTCACAATTAATAGGGGTGGGACGAGACGCAATTTTTACAAGAGCCACTCCACAAGATTAGGTCCACGAGAATAAGACAAAATGAGATTTTGACATAATTTGTAATAAATAGGTAGTGCACACTTAAGCAGCCATTGTACTACTGCTTTTTGGAACTACTGCTTCTTAAATTGTATAACTCACCAGCTCTTAACTTTTTTTTTAGTACAAGCCAAATTTAAATTGAGGGTGATCTCACAAGATAATTTTTCTCATGTGTGCATGATCTTCGAGATCTTGTGGCATGAGATCTTGTCCCATTTCTAACAATTAGGGCTATAGTCGACTAAAGAAATTCTTAATGAACTAAAGACATGTCTTGCTGCACACTTAGGGCGCTTTCACACCTACACCATTTGGTCCGCTTCAAGTGAACTCTAGTTCGGAACACCTGTGAGTTTGGTTCTTTGGGCTGGTGTGAATGCAGACCATTTTCATTTGGTGCAGACTGTGGTTTGCTTGTGATGTGAACACTAACCCATCTCTATCCGGCCTAGCATTGACTTTTTGATCTAAGCAAGCTTCCATAGCACGCTGCGCGTGAACAAAATAAACCCCAGAATGACCATCAAAATGGGAAAAATGGGCTGTGACTAGACATACAGAGAGGAGGAATTTTGTGATCACTGTTACTTCATATAAGTAGACAAAAATATATCACAGTTTCTGGGACCAATCACAGAAAAACTGTGGAGTTGAGGCTAATCAGTTACACAGACTCGTGAAGTAAAGAGCTGTGGCTAATCCTCACAACATTTATATGGATATATAGTCTCGTGTGTTACCTTGATCCACATCTTTATTTCTCGGACAGTGATAATAAAGTCATCATAACTCCATGGTTAGTCGCCCACACATATCATGCAGCTGTCACGTCCATAAAGTAAAGTAAAAAGAGTTGTGTGACAACTCCCAAAACTATTACATATCTTTTTCTAATCTGATCATCTATTTTACCAAATCTGCACTCACAAGACAACAAGAAGCACAAAGCATGCAAAAACAACTATCTAAACGGAAAAGTACTATATATGATTTTTTTTTATGAAAAATGCAGGTTAAACTCATTACTCTCTTCCAAATCTTCAGCTAAATCACTACCTTGCTGTAGCTGTCCCATATAAATTCCTAAAATCTATATCAACATTTTTTTTTTTTTTTTTTTTTTGACTAAGACAACATTGACTGATTAATCGACTAAAGAACCACAGCCCTAATCACAATACTAAAATCCAACTCCTTTTCAGTATTAAGAAAAAGGCAATCATTACAATGATTATAAAAAGCACAAACTTTTAAATAACACAGTATAAACTAGTTTTGAAGAAAAGTATTTCTAGTTTCTTTAATATCATAATGTGGTTTTATATTACTGCTTAATTAAATGACTTGGGTCAGATTTGATCAAATATTATATATATTTTTTCTCTATACAGGATTATGATTTTGATGGAGTTTAATCAAAGTCAGAGCAGGGACTGCTAGTCTCTTTACGTTTTCATTCTTAACATTTGCTATTATTTAATAAACTGCAAACCACCTTTGCATTACATTTGTATAAATAGCTAATTGTAAGTGCTTTACAAGTAAATCAGGAGTAAACTTGTTTCATAATAATACTCATGATTTTGCAATTTTTCAAAATCTCGATTTATTAAAAACACAATTTAATTGATTAATTGCCCAGCCCTACTTCAACCATGTGATTCCAAAACCAAAACATTTGCTTATCAAACACTAGTCAATAAATGTATGCTTCTCTTCATGTGTTGGAATGTACAAGTGGTATAATAAGTGTAGGCGACGATATACTAGCTCTATTGCCACATTCAGTGCTAGACATTTTGCAGTTACATTTTTTTCCAATTAAATTCTTGTAAAAGTATCTTTGTACAGTGGAGACATGCTTGATCATATGCATTCCATACTCTGAACACAAATCAAAATAAGTTGGTCATTTGAACATTTTCTTTCACTCATTGTACATTCACTAACCCTACTGCAGTCATCACTAGAAGCACATTTCTCTTCCTATAAAGTCCATGGTGTAATGCTACAACCGCACTTAATATAGTGAAAACCCTTTCTGGCAGCGCTCCAGGTGCTTGCCCATGGTAATCTGAAGGGTAGACGACATGACACAGCCCTTAGCTCACCAACTGCAATTTACAGAGTGTGTCATGCGCCCTGTACATGCTCCAGACAGACACAGCTCCATCTGCCCTTGAGGGAGAGGAAACGCAGAAGATAAATAATACTTGAAATAAACAAGGTCATATATATGTTTTAGTTTTTTCATTTAGACCATAATAATTACCGTATTGATTTATTGTTGAGTATATGATGGTCTCAAGAAATAGACCATTGCGGTCTTTGTATATTTTGTGTATATTCCCTGAACATAATGATCTGTGTATTAGAGTTCTATCGTCAACAATGATTCTTCAGCACCTCCTTCAAAATTATAATGGGACAGAACCATTTATCTCTAGTGTGACAGCGGCAATTTTTAATCACATGTCAAGCCAAAGTTGCAAGGGCCTTTTATCACTGCTGCAGATTTAATTGAAAATGTGTGATTGTGACAAGCCTAATATATTGGTATTGGCCCAATATTGAAACATTCCCTGATGGTTTGGTCTATTTTTTCTGTCACTAGTTGTTATAGAAAGTTAAATGTTCAGAAGCAGAAGTTTTATTGCCATTGTCAGTGAACAGAACTTACAAATTAGGAACTTGTTATAGTGCAACAAAATCATTGAATAATACTAGTAATGTAAGCTATGATACAATAAAAATACTAGACAGTGCAAAAATACTCAGCGCAAGTAGATCCATGCACCTGCTCGCCTCTGAGTCCTGGAATCGTAGAATCGAAAAATAACAAAGGTTCCCCACTAGTACAAAGAAAAAGTCCACACGGTAAATACTGACCCCCAAAAATTCTTGTTCCATCTAACATATATTCAACAGTAAGCTGATATAGTACTTATTGCGACAGGTCTAGGGAAACCTGTAACTAGGGATGCACTGATCAATCTTTTTTTTTCAGTTCATATCTTTAAGCATCTATTAACTACGGACACTGAAACAACAAACGCTCTCTGAGTGCTTTTCTAGTTGGAAACTGAAGCCGATTCTGCAAATTTTTCAGTATCAATACTGATAGGACTGAGCTGTAGGTTTCCTTGGTACAGTAGTGCTATTTCTCTATCAGACATTAAGACTGCTGTATTAATCCAAATGGACTCAAGACCACAGTTTGATTGGTCATTCTTAAGATGGTTGAAAGGCTGGAATTACAAGACAATGTAAGCCTTTAGTCATGGTTTACATCTCCAATTCAATCCATGTGATTCTTCATCCATCTCTGTCTCCTATTGATTTACATACAAAACCGTTTCCTTGACTCAGCTGTGGTTCAGATGTTTAAAAAGGAAGCTAGTCCATCAAGCGCTGTTTGTGTTTAATTAACAGGAGCTCGATAGGAGGTGGTCAGTCAGCATAGAGCAAACTGTGGAGTATAAGAGGTGAGTGTGGAGGGGGGGCAGGAGCAGATGGTAACTCGGGTTAGCGCCAGAGTCAGCAGAAGGATAGGCGAGTCCAGACATGAGCGGGGCTGTCTGGAAGAGCGGTGAGGTAAACCGAGGTGGAGCCACACTTTCCCATTGTAAACTCATCCAGAGGCCGCCATGACGCACGGCTCATGTGAGGAGGAGGGTGTTTAGAAGGGGCTGCATGAGCTGAAGTGGAAGTTTGGCCTAAATCCATGGGTAGAAGGGCTGTACTCGCGACATTTCGGAAGAGTGGTCAAAAACTGCTGATATTTATTGTTTTAAACCTGTAAAAAAACAGAACTAGAACAATTTGACAGTGATCCAAAGTTATTCCTAACTAATCTTCTGTTTTCGGAACATTCTAATTATCCATTGCAGTGGAGCTGATAAGCTCTTTTCACAACTCTGAGCCAATGCTAAAAAACAACTGGCATAATAACACACACTTCCTTATCAGGCAATAAAATGTTTTCTAATTGGACGCAGACAAAACAGATATTGGCATAGATGGATAGATTAGTGCAGTTCCAATGCTACAGATGTTCATAGATTACATGTCGAGCATTCAAACTGCGCAAATCTCTCTCTATGCTAATATCTACATCATCAAATCACTTTTTTATTTAAATTCTAGAATGAGTCTGACTTAACAAGTTTCTTATGTTTTATTCATTACCGTAATGTTAGTTTTGCTCAGTAGTTCACTAAATGCTAGTTGCTGTTCGCCTTTAAGTTTTCTTCTTTCTTACCTTGATAGTTGTGGATAAATTCTTCATGAAGAATGTTTATCCTTTTAGACCTTGTTGGTTGAAGATCTGGTGATGGGGCAGATTTATAAAGCTGGTGGGGAATACGCCAGACATTTCCAGACATTTTGCCATAGAAAACCATTAACCTGATGTTCCGCAACCCTACAGGGCGGGACTTCTGGCTGTTGCGAAAAAGGTCTATACGGGATGTGCTCCACTTCATTTTGATAATTTCAGTCCTGGAATTGCCAGTCTCTAGTAAACAAAAGGTAAAAAGTAGCTGTTAACTTAGAACCTACCGCTTCTTGACATCACAAGATGGAAACGAGCATTTTAAGCTCTAGAGATATCGACAGACTAATAATGCAGGATTACTGAGACATGTGAATGAAACAAAACACAACTCCAGGTATGTTTTTGATGAGCTAAAATTCTAACATGGCTTAAAGCTCACAAGAGATTGACTCTTTGCGTAATACAGGACCTTTCAGTCGGGGTGAAATTTCAAAGTTTTGGTCAGCAAAGTGGCAGCGGAGCCATGCAGGGGGGTCAGGGGTCAGTAAGCCAGTAGCAATAAAGTGGACCCACCCGCTTTTATTGGCCCTTGTAAAGCAAACAAACGCACCTCCTAAAGCGCACAAAGGGAACATCACTAGCATTCTCCTCTACTGATTAGGGAGCAAGTACAATGTCAAATGGGATGCAGCTAGATTTAGTGGAAGACTTTTACGGTTTTCCCACAATGCAACGTGCTCACTGTCCTTAACAAGTCCAGTGCAACTCAGGAAAACTATATTAGAAGTCTGAGATTCTCTTGTGACTCTTGTGAGCTTTAAGCCATGTTAGAACGTTGTTACCTCATCAGAAGTAGTGGAGTTGTGCTTGAGTAACCCTTTAGTCCGTCTACATCTCCAAAGGTCAAAATGCCCTGTTCTACCTTGTGATGTCATGAAGCACTAGTGTTCAAATTAACACTTTTTACTTTTTACCTTTTGCATAATTTCAACCCTGGAATTTCCAATCTCTACTAAACAAATGATTCTAGTGTATGTGTATGGAAAACAAAGTGGAGAGTGTTTTCTGTTTTGAGAGTAGAACTCAGTCTAAATATGCAGGATTTATGTGTTGAACATGTGTGAATGAAAGAAAACACAACTCTGTATGTTATTAATAAGGAAACAACATTATAACAGACCAGAAAATCGTGTAATATGGATCCTTTAAATATTTGGTGTTATTTTGTCTTGCAGAATGGGTGTGTATGAAGAGAAGAAGGAAACATGTGGAACTATCTGCCTCAAGTATCTCCTGTTTACCTTCAATTTTCTCTTCTGGGTAAGCTGTTTTATTCTTCGTTAGAATGCCAGATCTTCCCAAAAAAAAATTAGCATTTTATTTACAAATGGTTTAATCTCTGTTAAGATGTTTCATGCATTAATACATATCCAAAAGTTCTACTATATCTACAGTAATTATTGAATTCTTAATGTGCAAGCGTGTGTACTCTAAACCAATGTCCTTGAGAATAAGAATATATACACTCAAGGAAAAAAGAAACGCAACATTTTAATTTTCAAAAATTCCTAAGAAGTACGGGTGCATTTGGAAAAATGGCTTAGCATCATGATGTCACTCCAAATTAGGCTGAAGACAGGTGAACAGATTTCTTGGTTCCGCTTGACTGATTGTGAGGACAATAAAGAGTGCATTACAGGATTGTTTATGCACACAAACTCATGTTTGAAACTCAGAGTTGAGTTTTACCACTGGTTAACTGTGCTCAAGCCTTCTCTATAAAAGGGCACCAGAATGAAGCCAAAAACACTTATTCACTTATTCACGATGCCACGATTGTCGCAACCAAAGAGAGATCGAGCTATTGGCATGCTCCAAGCTGGACGGGGTTGTCTTGCTGTCGCCAGGGTGTTTGGAGTCCACCGCTCTACCATTACTCGTCTCGCTGAGCGATACCACGCCACTGGTTCCTCTAACGACCGCCCTCGTACTGGTCGCCACCGTGTAACGACTGCTGCACAAGACCGCGCCAACCGGCTGGCACATCTCCGTGACAGGTTCCGGCCCGCCACCAGGTCCACAGCCGAGACCACTGGGACACACCACAGGCCAGTGTCGGCCAGAACCATCTGTAATCGTCATTCCTGTCACTTTTAGGTTTGGGGGGTGCTCTATTGTTTGGTTGTGTTATTGGACTCAAAAATGTGTAAACGCCGAAAAAGTTGGCCTGAGGATTAGAAATGGATGTAGGGTTCATATAAAACTGGCGGATCTCAAAAATAAAATTATTCTGCCCCCCTAAAACTCCCAAAACTGAGTGTTGTGTTTCTTTTTTCCTTGAGTGTATAATTGTGTATTTGAGGAGATCATAGTTGTAGCTAAAAGGATCATAAAACTTAAAGTTCATTTCATTCATGCAGTAAGCACCCGGAAACATAAACAAGAAAATAATAATACATTATGTGAATATAACAAAACAGACTTCAAATGCCGCTTCATGTGTGTCTCTATAATTATAAAAAATGTCTCCAATTCCTCTCCCACTGCTTCTGCATTGAAGCCAGGCAGCACAGAAGATGCATTCATGGCACCAGCCCTCTTAACATTCCACTATGTTAATTATAGCTTTGAAATACTCTTTTGACAATAGTTTCAATTCATTTAGGAGCCATATGGTCTAAAATCCTAATCTCTTGATGCTTGGTAATCTTTTGTCTTTTTTGCTTATTAATGTAAGATCACACCAAAATTCAGATTGAAGACAAGAAGTAGCACACCAGAAAACTTCACTCAACTGTTGAAATTGTCAATCACACTTAAGAATATGTTAACGTGACTACCTAGTATATTAGTTTAGCTGATGTATGGGGGCATATTTACCCATGTAGTAATGTTAAATGTTTTGCACAACATTCACCAGCAGGGGGTGTGGTAAACACGCTTCTAGAGACCACCCTAATAATAGTGTATGCTGACACCCTCAGAGCTGATACTGGAGATAAACACATTTCACTTGCTGTCATCTAATACAAGCATAATGAATTATGTGTTATGAGTGATGACAGAGTTGTCTTAAATGCAGACAGCACATAGCAGTAGTGTTTGTGTGAGGAGGTGGCAGCTGCCTGTGACTGCAGTGTGAGCACACACAAAGCTGCACATATGTGCTCTTCACACACGTCTGTCACACCGCACAGGCTTTCGCGTCTCACACTGTCTGAATGCTCACAGACGGGATGTGTGTGTTGTGTGCAAACTGCTAAGAGATCTCAACAGTGATTTACTTACAATATTCAGAATACATTTTCACAGTGCATCAGAAAAGGGCTAAAATGGGCCTGTAAATGTTGTGATTGAACTAAATATAAATGGACTATAAATTTAACCCCAAAAGAGCAGAAATAGAAAATGACTCTAGACCTGTGGCTCTCAGACTTTTCCCACCAAGTACCACAAGAAAAGATTTGATTTTCTGAGTACTGCCAGATATAAACCATGTCTAATCTAGCTCACCAAAACACTGCCACTGCTCTGACACAGCCTCCTCCCTCCACACTCCCACCCACCTTTAGTTCACATATAATAATGTATGTCGCTTTAATATTTGCATCAAATACCCCATCAAAGTGCTAAGGATTATTTACATTTCTCAAACTGGATGAATGAAATTAAAGATTTTATTATATTTAGAGCTTTATTGGTATACACTTAGCATCCACCAGATGTCACTATTGTTCATCGTATGGGTTACAGCCTTGGCTGTCAAAACGCCATCTTCTTTGGACCAGAGAAGAGACTTTAACATGTTCTTTTGTTTGGACCTACTAAAACTGGTATTACAATTCTTCCAATACACCTATCATAAAATGAATTAGAGCAGGTTATAATATGTTTTCGCAAAAAAACATATTCTAAAAGCAAAAAAAAGCTCAAGTAATATAATTTTGATATTAAGTTATAGACAGTCCCTATAGTGCACTTATAAAGTAGCAGCATCTACTCTTGTTAAAGGAGTCATGCTGTGCAAAATCGACTTCAGAGCTTCAAACCATGTTATTTCCCTTCTCATGCACCCTCCCAAAGTTATATTTAGAGTGATTCATACACGTCCACTACTCTGTACTTCCTTCATTCTCCAATTTTATTTTCTTAACCAGTGATACAAATAGGATTCGGCAGATATAGCACAAATGAACAAAAAAAATCAGCTATTTATCTATAGGAGGGTCCAATGGCATGCGGTGCTTTGTTGTGATGCCATTTGTCGCGATTAATATTGCCCTTTAAAATGTCTGAAATAGAACGTAATGATCCACATGTGCCATACATTTGAACTATAGAGCAGACACAAGTACTGTATGTCTTCTTTAACCAAGTCTAAATGAGGCGTGCGCTCAGATTGACATGTCTGTCACAGTGACTGCTTCTTCGTCCCACTCCTCCTCCTCCTCCTCCTCCTCTTCTCCTGTCTCTCAGTGTATGTCCTCTGTCTGCAGACTCTTAAAACAGATCAGACATGACACTACCTGTACACACACTAAAGCATTCACTCAATATTGACTGTGTGCTGTTCACTCTAATTAGAATAAAGACTCCTCTTTTAGTCACTTTTCATCGCCTCATGTCTAAATATATTTGTGTTTATCTTAGTGCCCAGTTAGAGACGGTATTATTGTATTGTTATTGAAAGAATGGAAGTAATTTGTCATTGTTGCTTATTTTACATTCACAGCAAATGTATGAATATAATGAAATTTGTTGATCTTACATGTTTTAAGACAATATATCCTTTTGCATTGTCCTCTCAGTGACCCTATTTAGGATCCATGCCTTTACATCTAATACATTCCTGTGTAGTTCTACAGACTTTGGCAAATGCAGTGCATTCACGTGGTAGAATTCATTGTCATAATCTCAGATGGAGGGCAAGTGCTTGCTATTAGGACTGTAGTCGACTAAAGAAGTTCTTGGTGGACTAAAGACACGATCGAGTAATGGACTAAAAAGGGTGCGCGGCAAAAACTCTAAACTATTACTAATCTGTGTATCTGACCCAAACTGCACTCACAAAACTACACCTGCAGGAGTTCATTCATTCAAAAACAACTATTTATGTACTTCAGAACTATGTATTTATATAAAAACTGATTTAATTTGTGAATTGTGAGTTTAATCTGCCTTTTAACATATAAATCCCCCAAAATCCCAAATCTTCAGATAACTCACTCACTTCTCCTTTTCTGCTCTTGTCCCATATGAATCCTTATCTAAACTAGAAAAGCACTCAGAGAGCGCAGACCTCCGCCAAGCCCCATTTAACGCAGTGCTAACGAAATTTTCAAAGTGGTCCAGAATCCAGGATTTCTTCTGGATCATCACCAAAATTTAATCATCTGTTGGATTTACCATTAGGAACATTTCCTGAAAATTTCATCAAGATCCGTTTTGAGTTATCTTGCTAACTAACAAACAAACAAACAGACAGACTCAGGCGAAAACATAACCTCCTTGGCGGAGGTAATAAAATGATCTCTAATAAAAATTTTGGACAATTAAGACACTATTGAGCAATTAATCACTTTTATTTATACTGACAGAGAAGGTGTTGAACTTTGTCCTTCCTGGGTCTACTCTTAATAAACCAAAACTGGCACAGAGACATCGCTGTGGATACGCACACGCTCGCTTTCCTGCAGCTATACATGGTGGTCTTTTGTGTTATTGCGCGGCGTTGCCCCCTGGTGGTAGCAGAGAAAAGACCAAGGCTTACCTGCGCAGACTTGAGCAGGAGTTTCAGATTGAATGCTCTTTCACATCCACCTAAGTCGTGGCTGTAGCATGTTCAGTGTCTTCTCTCTCAAAATAAATAAACAAAAATGAAATTAAAGTGGTGCCAGTTGAAAGGACAAGTCATAGTCAGTTAATATGGCAAGTTTATGGAGCTGAAAAAACAAACTTTCCCATAAAGTTATATGTGCCCTGCCTTTCATCTGAAATCCTAGTACCTGACTCTATTTCAGTACTATGGAATAGACTTGACACTCAGTACTGATTCTGATGCCATGATAACAGTTAGAAATACTCTTTATTTAGCCAATAGAATGTAATTTTCAACATTAAATCATAGTACTTTCATATTACCATGTCTTGATATCTGTATTCCCTCAGTGGTCCTGTAGGTTCCATAGTGCTCCATGGGTGTATACTAGTCTATGTGCTCTTATACTTGTTCTGATACAGCTCAACATCATTCTAAAGACATTCAGGAAAGGTTCATTTTTGCTATTTTTTTTTTAGTTTTGATATCAATTATATCATTATATCAGATTTTCAATATGTTTTTGACAGCTCTATTCCTCATATCTGTGCGTTGTGTTGTCAGCTGGCGGGCGGTGTGGTGATGGCTGTGGGCGTGTGGACCCTGGTGGAGAAGAGCGACTATATCAGCCTGCTGCCCTCCAAGACGTACGCGGCCTCGGCCTACATCCTGATCCTGGCCGGAGCCATCGTCATGGTAACAGGCGTGCTGGGCTGCTGCGCCACCTTCAAGGAGCAGAGGCGGCTGCTGCGGGTGGTAAGGCTCCACACAGCATCAGCAGTGTAAATGAGGGCAGGAGACGATAAATTGGCAACACACATGGATATAACAACTGTCAGTATGAATTATGCTGCGCTTCACAATTCTATTCTTTTACAGTATAGGCTCTGTTCACGCTTAGGTCATAAAACCGGTTTGGAAACATGCGGATGATGAATTTCTTTGGACTCTGTTGGTGATAGTAACTAAATCTGAGAAAACTGAGAAAAGGGCCCTGTTTTCTTCATCTAAATGTAATAATAATAATAATAATAATAATAATAATAATAATAATAATACATTGTCATTGTAGTTTTTCTTTTTTCCTTTTATAAATTGCCTATTAATTTCTGTATTATAAGTTTCTGTTATAATGTATTAAAATCTAGTAATTAGAGTCACGTCCCCCAGTGGAAAGCTTTGGCATGTTGTGAAGGTCTCTGAATCCATGGTTTTATCACATGCCCAGTGTCGGTAACTACTTCATGTCTCCAAACGACTTTCGGTACGTGTGAATAGAGCCAAGGATAGTAGTCATCTAGGAGTCATTTTAGGCATATCTGTATAGTGGTATGAACTTTCCTCATGTTCATCATATTAAAAT
The DNA here is from genome assembly GCA_029959045.1 of Taenioides sp. WSHXM2023. Classification (NCBI taxonomy): domain Eukaryota; kingdom Metazoa; phylum Chordata; class Actinopteri; order Gobiiformes; family Gobiidae; genus Taenioides; species Taenioides sp. WSHXM2023. Next base: position 32,338,913 of record CM057091.1, read on the forward strand.
TAAATGTGCACCGTGTAACTTTTTGTTTGGGGGTCCGTCAACTGCTTGTTTCTATGGATATGTCACTGCTCTGCCTGGAATGTTCCACAGTATGACATGAAACAGATCTACTTTACGTTTATTCAATTACAAGTGGTTTTATAGCTCAAACATCCCTAGAAAAACAGACATTCTGACTGTGAGCGGGCTCGCCTCTCCACAGATCTGACCTGGAACTTGAAGATAGAAAGCTTTAATGCCATACTGTGTGACATTCCAGACAAAGCAATAACATCTCCAAGGAGAAAAGCATTTGACGGATTCTCCAACAGAAAAATTACACAAAGCACCTTTAAATGGCCTTTGAATGTTATGGCCCAGATGAATAAATTTATTCTTAATTACAAAAACAGTGGACATGGTGATCAAGTTGTTTGTTATAACTTGGTCTTTTGGTTCTCAAGATGATTATCCAATCAGAATGAGCGTCACGAGTATCTCAGTTGTTGCCCGATTCAGTGCTAAAATCCAGTTGATTTAAACCTAAAATGCCTCTCTGATCTGAATGGTCACTACCTAAACCCCAGCACCTGCAGCCTTTTATGAATCCGTGCCTCTGCTGCTGCATTAGCTGTCCATATACTGAATGGGACAAACTTGTATGTGTCTTCTATCTGCAGGTTAAGGCACTGGGAACCCAGGTTCTATTGTTACTGTTGTAGTACCCTTTTTAAACCGTAACACACGGGCATGTTTTTGCTGACAGATTGAAGAATGTTGGTGCTCCTCTCAATTAAAAAGACCCAAGCCGATCATTGACGATTATAAATGACTGAATTACTTGCACAGCCCTACATATTTGTAATAGAAACAACTGTATGAGCTGAGGTACTTTTTTAATGTCTTACAGATTTCAATGAAAAGGCCCGTACCTGATTTTAATGTATTCTTGTTGAGATAAATACTCTTTCATAATGCATTGTATGGTGAAAAGTTGTTAAATAAGAAACAAAATGACATCTACAGGGCCACCTTTTTTCACCCAATCATAACCATTGTCATCAAGAATCATGGGAAACCAACTGCCTGGTACTATCTCAGACACTTGATTCTCTGTCATGATGCATTTTCAAGAGCGGCAATAAAACAAATAGTAGCAGAGATTGAAGAACTATAATGAAGCAACTGTATGTCACTATTCTAGACAGTTGTTTCTGTTTCATGGTGCAATTACGCAGCGATGGAAAGGACTAAGTGGGTTGGGTTAACAGTTCAAACTAAGCCGTGTTTGAAATCAGAAACAGGCTCTTTAAGAAGAGAAAATGTTAGTAATAATATAGTACAATGCCTTATCTTTAGCTTTATCTTTCTTTTTCCATCCAAGAGTGTTTCACTTGATGGAATCACTGGTCTGGAAGCTGCTTTTATACTTCCATAACCATGAGGGCAGGACTTTACGCCTGGAAAATGATACAGCCTGGGTCCCAAAAAAAGTCTGATGAAGAAGCAGGATGTTATGTACTGAGAGCAGAATAGACCACACTCGACTGCTCTTCTCTCGTCCAGGCTCTCCCATCGATCCCATACTGTGAAGGCGCTCAGCCATGTAAAGGACGGCATGGGCTTTGGTAGGTGGGGAGGCTGGCCAGCAAGACTACAGGGCTGTAATATACGAATCAGGTTTGAATGGTCACAACTAGCAGATTCCAGAGACTTATTTTAGATCTCTGCCTATACGGTCTGAAATTGTATGATTCTTTTATCAGCTCATTAGTTCATATTTCAGCTGTCAAATGTTATTGCCCCTGGGTGTTCTTTTATTATTATTATTATTATTATTATTATTATTATTATTATTATTATTATTATTATTATTATTATTATTATTTCACTTTTTATATGCACTACCAGTCAAAAGTTTGGACACACCATCTCAATGTTTTTTTTTTCTTTATGTTTACTACTTTCTACATTTTACATACATAGAAGAAATCAAGTATATGAAGTACACGCACACGTCATAATCAAATCCTCAAAGTAGCCACCCTTTTATTTAACACTTAATACATAATTCCATATGTCTTGCTTCATATATTTGATGTCTTCTGTATGTATCTAAAATAGAAAGTAGAAAGTAAAAAAAAAAAACACTGAATAAGTGTGTCCACCCTTTTTGACTGGTAGTTTTTATTATTATTATTTATTTTTTTATTTTTTTTTACTTTTTATTGTTTTAATAACATTTAAATAAATAACAGAATTGAAAATTTGCCACAACAAAAATTTTGAACATTCTACTAGTATACCATTCTCTTCCACATGGCCATCAGTTCAATACTTGTACTTGGCATACAAAATACAGTCTTATTTAGAAAGGGCACTTTGTCTCCTGATGACAGGTCACAAGACAACCAGCTCTGCATGTAGTCCAATACCTTCACCCATATTGGAGACACCAGACGGCAGTCCCACAGAGCAGTTTACAATTTTAGCCTCACATATTTTTTTTTACATTTTATTTAATATTTAATAGCATTGCTTTTTGGAACTATAAGAGATGTAACTCACCAATACATAACCCTTTTTGGTCCAGTCCAAATGTAAACACTTGGAAAAAAAATCTCATGCGATGATGACGAATAATCTTGCAACACGAGATCATGTACCATCCCTATCCAGTATAGATCATGTCTGCCAATGCCCATTTTATACAACCTTGACTGGGAATGCAAAACCCTATTATAAAACCATAAATCACTAGTCTAATCGCAGACTCAACACCTGCCAGATAAATCACTATTCGATATGACTCGGATGACTGCGCACACACTCCTAATTTAGTTTAGTTGTGTTTCTGAGCCAAACCCCACTTCGCCGCACCATGTGTTCCATATTTAATGAAGCAGCGCGTGCCAGCAGAGACACCTGTGATGTCCCTGCCCTCACGTTTAGCTGTGAGGAGCTAATAAGGAAAACGTCTCCAGACCCTGTCCGAGCACACAGCCAGCAGATCTGACCCCCCCACTCCCCCTCTCCGGGTCGCCTCTGTGTCGCCAACAACACAGCGCAACGGGGTATTTTAGGGTTTGGACTAAGCACGTGCCAGATAATAAGCCTCTACCCAGCAGTATTTTTGGAAACAATATTAAAAAGGATTATTTAATTATATTATGATATTCTGTGCTGATAATGCTGTATAGAAGTTTTAAAGAGGGGGTATTTTACTTCTAATTGCTAACATTTAGATCACCATGTTACCTTTTTATTGATTGCAATTATCTGGCTTGTGCTTTTTATTGCATGTTCAAAAAAGTAAAAAAATACTACTGATACTATTTTTGGCAACAATATGAAAAATAATTATTGATTAAAAAAATTGATAATTCTATATAAAAGTTTAAAGAGGGGTATTTTTTACTTCTATGGGGTATAGATTTCTAACACATAACTATTTAGATCATCATGTTACTCCTGAAAACTTAATAGTCTCCTCTTTAAAATGTGCAATAGTCTACCAAATTTTGTTAAATGGACTTTATGGCTTATGAAAGCTTTATAATGGGGCTGGACGATATGAGGGGAAAAAAAAGAATCACATTTTTTTTTTTTTTTTCCATACTGATCAATTCGATCTTATTGAAAATAGAGACAGACATAAAGAGCAATGTGTTAGGGTCACTACTGTTTTTATTTCGTGTTGATAGGACCAATAATTCCGGAATTTTGCTCCGGAATTAAAAAGTTTGGAATGAGTTTGTACAGTATATTAAACCGATCTCCGTGCGCTAATTTAGGATTTAAGTTTCACTCATAAACGGTGAGAAAACTGCCGTTTACGTTCCGTAACTTGGATTATAATGATAAGAAGCAAAAGAGGAGAGAAAGAGGAGAAAAGGTGAGGAACTATGGCTGTATCAGAAAGAGAGAGGAGGAGGGAGGGGGATTGGGGCAGACGGCACTGGACACACAGAGGGAGAGAGAGACACTGGACTTTTAGTCAGATTGTGCAGATTTAAGTCAAAACTTGTGAACATGTGAGGAGACATAAAGAGACGCACTGTGGCTCTGGCTGCTTTTTCCTAAACAAGAGCATAAATCCTCGTCAGCACCACGTGCTCTTACTGCCACATGATTGGCTGTAGACCTGTCGATGTGAATGTATATGCCTGACCATCGAGATCAACCAAAGTTAAAATATTTGGCACAGCCCTACTTTATATGCACAGAAGCAAAAAGGAGACCACGTTGTGCGTTTGATCTGCCCTTTTACATGTGAAGGCACTGTGTACTTGTACTTCTCTATACATGGTAGTGTTGTTATGAAACTAACATTTCAAACTACATTTCGATACTGAGGAATATACACTACCTAATACCAATTCCAATACCACGATGATGAGAAAAAACACTTTCTTTACACAATATGGGGCATGCATAAGGGCGTGAGGTTGAGTTTGGTGCGAGGTCTTTGGAAGATAAATATGGCAGAGTAAGCGTTGTACAGGTCAGGGGGTCAGAGGAGCTTGATGAAGTTAGACCATGGATGAGTTTATACAGGGCTGTGATGAAAGAATGCTGAAATGAAGTCGCTCTTAAAGCAGAAGAAACAGAAGTCCCAGGAGAAAGCAGGTGGAAGAGGAGAGGGAGAATTTGGACTGGATTTCCTAGGAAAGAAGATGGAGATGTTGAGGATGCTGATGGTTCTGCTGCTGCATTGAAAAAATGCAGTGTAGCAGCACATCGTTAGAATTTGTAGGCAATAGAATGTGATTTTCAACATTAAATAATGGTACTTAATTTTATATTACCATGTGGTGTTATATCTGTGTAATCCCTGAGTCATCCAGGGAGGTTCCATACATAGTGGTACATGGGTGCTCTTATACTTGTTCTGCTCGAGCTCAAGATCATTCTAAAGCTATTCAGAAAAGGTTCATTTCTGGCCTGTTGATGTGACTTTTTAGTAACAATACATGCTCAAATGAGTATCTAGTTTCGACACTAGATTTAGCATTGATATTGATTTAATATTTAATTTTCTATACTTTTAACAACCCTAATATGTAGTTGTTAACGCATCTTCTCTGTGAGGGTTGGTTTATGTACATGGTCAGACCAAGAGAGCTACTTTAGATTGACCGATCATTTCTTAAGTGGACCAAAGCCTACAAGTCATAGATAGATGGTGTAATAGGGTGCTAGAGGATTCAGTGTTTGTACAAAATTGAGGATGAAGCTCATAACTGGAGAACTAAATATGAAAGATAAACACAATAACTCTGCTCTTAGGTTTTGCAGGCAGGATTTAGTTGTAAGATTTAAGGGGTTAGACTCCACTGCTTCTGTTGTTCATTTTTAAAGCAGTGGCTTGCAAACATTTCACACAAAGTACCACCAAAAGAAACGATTTGGCTTTCCAAATACCACCAGATCTAAATCAAGAATATAACAGGACTACTCCAGGTCTAATCTTGGCTAAACCAGGTCTGAAAGGGAACTACATAATTCCATTGTAGTTCTAAACAAAAATTCACTAGCAAGGACCACGCCACAACAATGGAATACGATAAAGATATTTACTGACGGTGGATAGATGAGATGGCTGGGGGGAGACTCAGGGTGGGGGCTCCGTCTCCAATCCAAAATGGTCACCCAGCTGATTCGGAACCCTCCCCTCCTTAAAGATGATGTCTTCAGGCTGAAGGATGGACGTGAGACACGGGGTGAGCTGACACTGACGGTGTTGTTGGGATAGGCTGTATAAATAGGGCTTCTGGATAGTTTAAGGTGTGGTTGAGATGAGCTGTGGTTGGCTGGCGAGGAGGTTGAGGCGTGGTCCAGCTCCTGAATCTAAGTTAATCATATTAACTTCACATAATCCAAGGGAAGACAAAAAGTGGATCAAATAAACCCTTAAATTAGACAAACCCACGGAATGAAGAGCTGTCAAAGTACCACCTGAACTAGTTTGCATACCAAGGTTTGAGAAACACTGCTTTAAACCGTTTTTGTTTGTTTTTTTTAATTGTACCCATGGAGAAGGGAGAAGTAGTTATTATCGTCACTAATGAAGTAGTTTTGGCTTTTACGGCAAGAGTCGGACGGTTTTTGTTTGTTTGTTTTTTTACATTAAAGGACACCTACTGTATTATGCAAAATAGACTTTTCAGAGCTTTTAATCATGTTGCTGTTCCACTTTCTCTATTTGTGTTAAACGTGTGAATGAAACAAAACATAACTGGGCCCTTTTAAAGACGGAATATGAACAAAAGTGCATATCATCATAAGGATGAGCTTTTGCCATTTGGTATAGCCCTACTCCTGTCCTCATCTTCTTAAGAAAACCGATTCCCTCTCCCCTGCTGTATTCCTAGTCTGGAGACACAATACAAACACTCCCACCTGCTTTCTCCCGGGAGTTCTCCTGTTCCTTCTGTTTTAAGAGCGACATTTCAACACTCTTTCATCACAGCCCTGTATTAACTCACCCATGGTTTAACTTTGAATCAAGCTCCTTTGACCTCCTAACCTGTACACCACTACTCCTTACTCCGCCATATTTATCTGCTCCAAAACCCTCACACCAAACTGTCTGCGCGCCCTTATGCATGCCCTTTATAACAATACAGATAGCATCTCCCCTTGGCCTCCCTCTGTGACTTTACGGCACTAATTCAAAGCAGTCAGGATGCGCGGCGCATTTGAGAACAATCCTACACACCAGCGCTGCCTTATTGATTATGTGCCCATATAAGCCGACTTCATTTATTGAGGAGAGATGCGTGGACTTTTCAATTATCTGTGAAAGTCTAAAAATAGGACAGTCCTCTGTCGCTTCTGTCTGCCTCAAACTGCCACCTCCGAGTGATTTATCTGCCCACGTTTTCAGCAGAGGCATGTGCCCATTTGCTTCTAGTGTTTTACCTTGTCTGGAAATTACACTTTTTATATTATAGAGAAATAGAAGATGGCAAAATAAAATAAAAACCTTTTGGGTAGGGCTGCAATGATTAATTGACCAATTGTGATTAGTCTGACTATTAAAAAATAATCATAGTTGTATTTTGATAATTGTAATGGTTATCTGGAATATATAACACATACGAAAAGACCTTTTTATAACAAAGACCATTGCAATATTGGATTTTCATGAACAGTACACTTGAACTTTTTATTTAATCATATATTTTGAAAATCTACATTTACAATAAGATTAATCGTTTGGCTAGTAGACAAATAATTGCTGGGGAACTTTTTCCTCAGCAATTATTTGCTGAGGAAAATAATTGCTCACTCAGTCCTCCTGCTGGTCAGCCTCTGTGATTCTCTGACTGAGTGACAGGTGGATTTAACCAATAATAGTAAAGCTCTTCTCAAGAGTAATAGATGACTTGAGCTTATACAGGCAATATAAAGATACAAAGTTAATTGTGTTCAAATCAAATCGTGATCTGGCTTTTGGAAAATCATGTTTTTTTGTTGTTTTTTGGGGGTATATTGCCAACCCCTAATGACGACGGACTGAGGAGGCTGATGGTTCTGCTGCTGCACTGGAAAAATGGAGTGTAATGGCACATAGTTGAAATAATATAATGAAGGGAAGAGAGAATGCGGAGCAGGTTGTGTTTGATTGACAGTAAGGATGCCATGATGTCATTTTTTATGTTACGATTGGGCTTTGGATTTTTTATTTTTCAATTGTTCACTATTATTAACACCATGACCAACCAACAGTGAAAGAGTTTTCACTTTCATTCACATTGCCTGCAGTTGTCATCACGCAGTCCTGGCATGCACCTCTAAATCCCATACTGGCAGTGGTCGCGGCTGCGAACTCCCATAGAAACTAATGGCGCGGGCCATGTGTAAGCCGCAGTGAACAAACTTTATTGGAGTTTCAGAAATTGTGGATTTCACATTATCAAAGACAGAAGAAAGCCTGGGCCTTTTACCAGATTTACAAAGCTCCAGACTGACGGTAGAAGTGGATTTCTGCAGCTAAATGGGCTAGCAGTTGGCGTTAATCAAACCAGACTTTCATTAGGCTATGAATGTCTTTTTACATTGAGATTTTTTTTTTTTTTTTTTGGTTAAATTTGAATGATTAAACGATAGTCTCATAACAATTCAAAAACTGTAAGTTTGTGTATTGTTGATCAGCGTTAAATAGTGTATTAATGAGGCAGAGAGAGTAGACTGAAGAGAAACGATCCCAAATGCTTTTTGCTGAACACTGTTCATATATTTAACGTTCAGTGACTGCTTACAAATGTGGATTGTAGAAAATAAAATCACAAACTAAAGTTATAGCAATGATTTTTGTGTGTTTATTACATTTGACATGAGTGATTTAGCTGCGATGTAGCTACAACATCTGCACATTAGTCAGAGCACATCGTATTTTCGCTGTTTTAACAATTTAAACTGTCAATATCAGTCAACGTTAGCAAAAGGAGAAATTTAATTTGTCAACTGGACAGAGTTTATTTGGTTGAATACGTTTCGCAGCTCATCCAAGCTGCTAATTCACTTCTGGTCAGATGCTGGTGGACACTGCTTTATATCTGCTTGAAGGGAGGAGCTTAATTACAATGAAAATTACTCTGAGACAACATATATTTCTTTACAGTTTCTGTTAGTTAGGTGTGTCTATTCATTATGGAGTGGGAGTGGGGGAGTAGTTAGCATATCCATTCAGGGCCATGATGGGTGTTTTCACACCTCTGGACCTGACCTGGCTAGTCCCATTGTTTTCCCAGTTTGTTTTGATTTAGGTTTGAGGATAGAGTTATAGATGGGAGACAAATGATGTCTGAGACCCCCATTTCTGTTCAAGGAAGGATTCTCTTTCTTGACAAAAATAGCTTCTTTAACTCCCCTCTCAAACCAGTTCTTTTCTCTGGCCAAGATCTGGACCTCGCTGTCCTCAAAGGAGTGGCCTGTGGCTTTTAGGTGGAGATGTACGGCAGATTGCGGCCCACTCTGGTTTTCCCGTCTGTGTTGATTAGTGCTGCCACTAACGACTAATTTTCTAAAGATTAATCTCTCGACTAATTTTACGATTAGTTGACTAATCTAAACGACTAATTAAAAAACAAACAAACAAACAAACAAAAAAAACAAGTGGTTGCAATTTTCATGTGTTCATTTTATTTTATTTTTTTTTTAATTTTTACTATGTAGGCGTAATGCTTAATGCTAGTGGGCAGATTCATTTGCTTTCACGGCTGATGAGACTGGTACACGCGGTACACGTGATAAAATGATGACGGAACACAGAAGCCGACGCATTTTTGGTTCGCTGCGGGTGGATAATTTAAGTTTGGATTTTTATTTCCTACGAGGAGGACTCAAATAATAATGTGTTTATTGCAGCTTTGCGCACATTTGTTTACGTTATACAGAAGCGAAACTTAAAACCACATGGCTCATTTGCATAAACTAGAAGCGCTGAAAAAATAGCTCGCTCCTTGTGCCGCTGATGCGGTCAGCTTCTGTCGGACTAAAGGGCAGGACTCAGTGGAATATGCGTGTTCTTTCTGTGACTGAGGGATGTTCTGCCTATGGTGAGTCTGTTCTGTGCTTCTATCACGTTGGAGATGGTTCATGTTAAACTTTTCAGAGATTATACGTGTGCAGCGCAGTTCTTTATTTCACTCATGCACTTTATTTATGTTGCTACTGTTGTGATGAAAAGACTGAAAGGTGTAAATAATTCTCTTAAGACTCGCTCTTATGAGCTGTAGTGGAGGATGGTGCTTGTTGTAGTCCGTTTTCTGGGAGTTGTAGTTTTGCCTGTAGTTCCCCTGGTTAGCGCTGGTTTAGATGTCGAAAGGGTTTTGCGGCTCCGGGTGTTTTCTTTTCTGTGGGAGACGGTCCAAATGGCTCTTTGAGTATTTAAGGTTGCCGTTTGAGACCAAAAATTAAAAAGGTTCTGGTTCTCTGTTGTCCTCTTTCTTGGCTCTCTTCGTTTTATTGAAAGCCCATTTAGGATATCCACAAACGGAGAGGGCTTTCTCCACGTGTTGTTCTTCTTTCTCCTTTCCCTCTGAGCTTGTAGGAACCACTTGGGCCCTGTGTTGTAATGTCCGAATGACTCCCAGTTTGTGCTGAAGTGGGTGGTGTGAATCAAAAAGCAGATATTGGTCGGTGTGTGTGTGGGCTTCCTGAAGACCTCTACCTGGAGTCGCTGGTCTTCTCTTATCGTTACTGCACAATCTAAGAAGGTCTTAGATTGACAACATGAAATCCCAGTCTATTTCAAACCCACAAACAATTTAAGACAGAAACTGGTCCATCCTAAGGACAAAACACCGAGCCACAAACAAAGCAATGTGGTCTACTCCATTCAGTGTAGTGAAGACTGCAGTGAGCACTACATTGGAGAAACAAAACAGCCACTTTTCAAACGAATGTATCAACACAGACGGGAAAACCAGGGTGGGCCGCAATCTGCCGTACATCTCCACCTAAATAGACACACCTAACTAACAGAAACTGTAAATAAATATGTGTTGTCTCAGAGTAATTTTCATTGTAATTAAGCTCCTCCCTTCAAGCAGATATAAAGCAGTGTCCACCAGCATCTGACCAGAACTGAAGAAGCAGCTTGGATGAGCTGCGAAACGTATTCAACCAAATAAACTGTCCAGTTGACAAATTAAATTTCTCCTTTTGCTATGGATTCTACCTGGACGACTGAGGGATTCTACACACATCAGTAAACGTTATATGTCCAGGGCTTTATAATAAAGTCTGTTTTTTACAACATTCTCTTCAAAATCACACCGATGCCAGGTAAGGGGCACTCATGTTTCATCTGATTAGTTTTAAAATAAATTATTGTCTACGATTTTCTTTAATGACAAAAAAAAAAAAGAAAAACTCTGAAAGCGGACTCTGTGCCATTCATTACCTCCTAATCCACCACTGGCAACATGGCGTCCCTGTCAGGTTTAGTCACGTGGGTGCAGGAGCTCTATAGGGTTGCTCAAAAACAGTTAAAGCTTCAGTATGTCAGTTTTTTGCTAAAAAAAGTTACTCAAATAAAACCCTGATTTTTTTTTTTTTTTTTTTTTGATTTTTTTTTAATATGGTTGTTTATTGCATTGAAAAACAGAAAAACATGTCCTTACTGTGAGATGGCTCCACAAACCTGATATATGGTTTTAACTTTGTTTTCAGTGGAATCTGCAGTTGACTTTCCACCACCAGAAACTTTCATAGTTGCCACGTTTACATGAGAGCTTTAATTCCAATTAAAAGTAATTTAATTCCAAATAAAAAATAATTCTGCTTTAAAAAGACCATGTAATCACTTAATTCCTAATGAAAATGATTATTCGGAATTAAACTTAATGCTTAATTAACTTAATTAATCCTCGATCATGTAAACGTCTTTTCTGGTTGAAAATAATTCCGGTCGTTCGACGCATGCAGGTTGGGTTGCCCTTCTTACACGATGACACACTGCAAGATGGCAGCCCGGAGCGTTGGTCTCGAACCGAAACATTTTTTTTAAATAAGTACGCTGGAAGAACTACAAATAATGAAAAGAGTGGATGTCAGAGACATAAAAATACTAATCAAACCGAAAAGACAAAAAAGCCGGTAGCAGCTGATTGTGTTTTCTTCCATTAGACGTAAACACGTTCGTGTCCCTGTCCAATCAGAACCCTTCCCAACCCCCAGACACTGAGCGGAATTAAATAAAAGCGATTTAACATGTTTTCCATATAAACCTCAATTCGGAATTATTATTTCCATGTAAACTCGGAAGGAGAATAATTTAATTGTGAACTATTTCATTTGGAACAATTAATTCGGAATTAAAAAACATCATGTAAATGTGTCCACTGAGGAGTTACCTTTATTTTTTTGAAGAATAGAATAAATAGTTTGCTTCTAAATGGATTACCGTATTTTCCGGACTATTGAGCGCACCTGAATATAAGCCGCATCAACTAAATTTTCAAAGAATTTTATTTTTGTACATATATAGGCCGCACCTGTCTATAAGCCGCAGGTGTCCACGTCTTCAAGAAGTTTTCAAGTTCCGAGCATCTGCTTGTATTGCCTCTAAAGCTTTTGTCGTCTTTTTGCATTGAGTCAGTTCGTCACGCGCGAGAGTCGCTCTGGCGCTCTACTGCGCATGTCTCGAGCAGAAAGAGCCGCTGTCCTGTCTGGGATCATGTCAGTGTCTTGTATCATGTCAGTGTCTTGTATCATGTCAGTGTCTTGTATCATGTCAGTGTCTTGTATCATGTCAGTGTCTTGTAGGATTTCAGCAGGATTTGAGGCTCTCCCGGGGGTCGGGGTTAGTTGTGTCGATCATGTATGAGTGGATGTCCAGCTACTGAAGTTTGAGACGTTTCGTCTCGTCATTTACGCCTCACCTGCATTTAACACATACGGGTCATTAAGACGTATCCCACTCACTAATGTTCATTTAGCAGCAGAACTTATTTTATCACGCAGCGATAAACTGTTTTAGTGCTGACAACAGCGCTAGCGAGTGTTCTAACTAACCCTAACCCATGTTCACCGCACAGACAGCGGCGCTTTCTGCACTCAAGCTGCGCGCATCCGCTGTGTTCATAGACGAATAATCCGTCCATATATTAGCCGCATCGTTGTATAAGCCGCAGGGTTCAATGTGTGAGAAAAAAGTAGCGGCTTATAGTCCGGAAAATACGGTACTTTTTTTTTTAGTTCTTGTGCTTATATTGTATTATGAATTAACTAAATACTTGGTTAACATCCTTAATTGACCCTGACAGACAGGTCATAGTAGGTAAGGTTGAAAAAAATCTACCTCACAGATTTAAATGCCAACTTTGTACACTGTATTCCTCTCAGTACGTCCAGTTCATCATCTTGCTTTATCACAAGCTCCTCTCCTGTTGTTGTTTTTTTCTATTCTGTTTACCTGAGCTAACCAGTCTTCTCATTAGCAGAGGCAGAGGTTAAAGACAGCGGTTCCAGTTTGTGCTCACCATCCTGCAGAATCAGTCTGGTCTTTAACAAGGACCGAGCAGAGCAGAAAAGTGCCCCGTCACCACTTTAGGCCCATTAACTTTTACTTTGTGTCGCTTCATGTCAGGAGGATAGCCTACTTTTATTGGTAGTAGAGCTCCTTCTGTCAGAGGGGCGAGTGCTTGTGTTTCCAAATGTGCAACGCCTCACAAACTTTGAACTACAGCCATGAATCTGAGCCGAAATTAAAAGGGGTATGTGTCTTTAGTGAGCCTTGACCATAACATAATGTAGCATACCATATTTCGTTTACAGATGTTTATGCAATCCAATTTTATGAGCTGCATTTAAAACCATAAATTAATGTTGTTGGCGCTGTACCAGATTTCTTAAGTTAAGTACCGTAGTTCATTTTAAATAGTTTCCAGGTATTCCCCACTTTCCTAATGCATTCCTAGCATACTTGTTGTACTTAATGAGAGATGTTTTTGCCATCAGGGTAATGCTAACACCAACTAGCTACTAACTACTTCCTTGTTTGGGGCAATAAAAACACTTTGTATTTATAACTAACGGCTGCTTTTCACTATATCTATGCTACTTCTTTTATTACATGAACAAAACGGGTACAGTAATAATAACCATGCTGCTAATTCATCTTTTCAACATCTGCCCTCCCCAGCACTGCCAGCAGTCCGCAAAATAGCTTCAAAGTTTATGAAACAAGAATGACCAATTAAAAATGACTGAAGATATGCAAAAAGTACTACAAAGCATACGTTTTCGCAGTGAAGGGATACAGAGAGAGATGCAGATTATTTGTGTGTATGTGCTGCTGTTGCACTTTGAAGTCTTGCATCAAAAACAACCGGAGAACTTGCTTTTGGCAGGCAGAGGCAGTTTAACTTGGGAAATTGTCCACATATATAAAAAGCAAGTTTGTCAATATTTAATGTCCTAAAACCCCAGCGGACACGAGCTTTACCCAGACTGCAGTTACTGTACAGAATATATATAAGGTTTTAAACTGCATCATCTGTTCTGCAGGGCGTCCGCTTAATGGTAGCACAAATTGAGCCCCTTTACAGTTCGGATTGATCGGGGGACTCTTTCAATCTTTCATACAGAGCTTAAATGTGCCCTGTGTAACTTTTCTGGTGGAGGGTCTACCACCTGCTTGTCCCTGATGTACCACAGTATAGCATTAAACTTGTACATCTAATATTGCATTTATTCATTAAGTTACAGTAAAAAAATAAATAAATAACTTGAAAAACATTCATTCTTATTCTGAAATTTTAGTATGGTAGCAACACTAGTAGAAAGGCTAGACTCGATACTCAGTACTCAATACCAATTCCAATACATGATGACAATAAAAACATGCCTTATTTACACAAAATAAAAACATGCCTTATTTTGTGATATTTTAATAACTGTAGTACTTTATTTTATGTTACCATGTAATCCCTCAGTGGTCCTGTGGGCGTAAACTAGTCTATGTGTTTTTATACTTGTTCCATTCAGGAAAGGTTCATTTCTGTCCTGCGAATATAACTTTTTAATTTTTGATGCTTATCTACGCATCTTGTTTCAATACTTGTTTTAGTATCAATTACTATCTGATTTTCGATGCTTTTGACAACCATACTTTCCACAGATCTGCCATGTAAGTTATAGTGCAGCAAATATGTATTTATTGAAACAACAGGTATTTTTACACAACACAGATTGTGAATGCTAATTTGCTAATGCTAGCTCTTCACAATTTCCATATGTCAAAAATAATCTTCTGTAGTAGTTGCCCCAAAGTCCTCTATTGGACATATTGATTTGAATATTGCATCAGCAGTGCAACAGAGGATGTAAAGTGTGCAGATAGAAAATGGATGACAAAGCACAAACCCTGACCTTGGCTCGGAGTTGTTGGTTTGAAAAGGCGCCTGCAGAATGTGCCTATGGAGGATCCAAGGGGGCAGAGGGAGGCACAGGTGTCCAAATATTTGTCTGTTCAAACGTTTTCCATTTTCCCCAGGAGCAGTGCGCTGTGCAAGCACAAGGAGTCTCAAGCTACAACTTTAGTCTGAGCCCATTCACAGAGAGCTGCTGCTGACAGTACAACCACTAATGAGACCAGGCCCTTAAGTTTGCCTAGAGAACATGAACAGAAATGAAATCTGGATACTGGGTATTCTACTGCTTCTAATCAATGAGCTACAGAAATGGATACAAAAAATGAGTTGATCCTGTATCAGGATTAGTGTCACAGAACAAAACTTTCATACTTAATTTTAAGGCTGAGGAAAAGGCCCAGTACATTATACAGATTTCCAAATTATAATAATGATTAAAACCCTTGTTTTTAGACAATAGAATTTAATTTTTATTGTGGTCATGTGGTCTGATCTGTTTTCAATACTACTTTTTTCATATTTACAAGATGCATCACATGTTCGCCATTGTCTCAGCTTACCTTTATTCCTCTGTAATAATAAATTACAATGTTTTCACAAAACAATTATTTCTACTGGGAATTAAATTGTTCCATTTTACAATTCTAAACCCATTTTACTATACTTATAGTTCTTATCTTGTCCCATCTATATCCCTGCAGGTATACAAGCTGTGTTTTGTCCTTTTGGTTTTAGTTGGGTTAACGGTATGTGTGAGATTTGGACCCCTCCCACTGCTGCTGTATTATTCACTCTTCACTTCACTCCTGTCAGCAAAGCAAAGTGCTCCAAAATTACATTCAACATTTACTCCACGCTAAGGCCAGAGAGGACGTGCCTTTGACCCACATGTGCATGCACTTTAGACAATGTGAATGGAAGGATCTCACTGTTGTTTGGTCATGGTGTCAGTAATTGTGTGCTATTCTGACTTGTGTAGGCAGTCTACTAAAATGAACTGAACTGAATGTTAAAGGTGCTTTTTGTAACTTATCCGGTGGAGGGCCAGTCAGATGCTTTTCTCCATGGAGATGTTATTGCTTTGTCTGGAATGTTCCACAGTATGATATTAAACATTTCTATCTTCATGGAGACCAAACCAGACCAAATTACAGGTAAATCTGTGGAGACGCAACCCCGCTCAGAGTCAGAATACCTGTTTTTCTAGGTATTTTTGAGCTATAAAACCACTTGTAATTGAATAATTGTAAGGCAGAGCTGTTTAAATTCATATTGCGGAACATTCCAGGCAGAGCAATGACATCTCCATAGAAACAAGCAGGTGACTGACCATCAACCAAAAAGTTACATATTGCACCTTATAAATGTATCATGCCTGACTAACAGCTGTGGTTGTGAGACTGATTTCTCTTGTTTCTCTTTGCAGTACTTTGTCCTGCTGCTGTGTATCTTCCTGCTGGAGGTTCTGGCTGGAGTCCTGGCTTACATCTATTACCAGCAGGCAAGTCACTCACATCACGGATCACTCTGCTTATTGGATAACATTCTGAATATCAGCTTTAAGCCAGGTGTACATTACATTCATTCGTTGGCCAGTTTTCACTCAAAAGTGGAGCTCACCCATTTTCAAGAGATGGGGACACACAGAAAAATACATAAATACATGAAATTATGACTAGAAAAGGGGTCATTTTTTTCATATTATGTGAAATGTGATTAACCCCGATACAGATATATTGTAAAAGCAGCTGTTAGTTGTTAGCTTTACTGTGACAGCAAAACTCTGTTCAGGCCGCTGAGAGTTGTGAAAAGCACTTACAAACTCATCAGTGATTATTTTGGCGCTTTGTAAGTGAGGAATAACTTTGAACCACTGCAGACGTTTAAAATGATTTAGTTCTGTTTGAAGTATTTAAAGGCCGCCACACACTACAGGAGAATTTGCCCAATTTTGGCTGCGATTTGCTTCTCCTCGAATTCGGGGAGGCGTTTGTGCGATTTTGAAGCCGTTGCTGCTCTGTTGTCAGATCATGGCAACGCAACTGTAACGACCAGTAAAACGGTGTCAGGGGCTGAGGAGTGACGGACACAGAGACGCAAGATACAAAATCAGGAAGTAGTGAAAATAATTATGACTCACCTCTTGTAAAGCTGTACATTTAAACTACAACATCTCAATCAGATTATCCATAGAATTTGTCCTCTGCAAATAATGACACCCAGTCCACAAAACAGCGCTATATTAATCCAGTTTGAAGTGTTGTTACATGTGTCTGCATCCACACAGTCGGGATGAAGCTGCAGATTAGTGATAACGACTCTACTTCTTGTGTACATTATCGCCACCTTCTGTGCATTAAAAATCATGTATCTGAAGTACTGCAGCACATTTCACACATAATAACACATAAATGACTTGTATCTAAACCAGAAGTGCCATGCTCTGATCTTTTGAACACTTAAGAGTCTCAGAGCGAGTGGTATTACTGTAGACAGGAAACAGCTGACACGATCGCGCTCACAACTTTATAGCCTGTGGTCTGCAGACATATCCCACTGCAGACTTTGCGACTGGAGATTTAAAATCCTGTAGGGTGTGGCGGCCTGTCTAAAGATACAACACCTTTTAAACAGTATTTTTGGAATCTTGGTTTCTTGATCAAAGAATCTTGGTTTCAAGATTCTTTGGAATCTTGTTTTTTTGTGATATTCTTTCTCAAAACTTCTAACTATGCATATTTTTACCCACTTACTACAAACCTCAAATGCACTGTACTGTACAGTTTGGCTTCTCTCAACCGCTGCCTAAGAAACATAAGAAAAAAAAATCAGTGATAAGTCCAACTGATGAGAAACCCCAACACTGTGAGGATATGAGAATTCCCCTTTCTTCAGACATATGTACCACTGTCCACAGGTGTACAGAATGGACCATGGAACCAGAGGCACATGAGTATCTAGTGCAATATTCATACTGCGGCACCGTGCCCTTTGTCATGTTGTGATGAGCTTCTGCAGGCACCACAGAGCCTACTATAGGAACTGATTTATATAGTGCACTGTTACTGTGTTGCGTATTTTTCCGGGCCTCCTATTGTCAGTGCACACATGACTGCCATATCCCGCAGCAGTCTTTGCAGTCGGAGATTTACACATTCAGACAATATTGTGTCAATCCAGCAGAATGGTTTTAATGTTTGTTAGCTCCTCAAAAACATACCTCATGTCTGTCTACATCTCCAAAGCGCAAAATGCTCTGTTCCACATTGTGATGTTACGAAATAGTAGTTTTCAAGTTAACAGCTCCTTTTACCTTTAGTTCAGTAGAGATTAGAGATTCTGTAGAGAGCTGAAATTTTCCAAATTATTCTAGTAAAGATGTATGGAGTTTAAAAACAAAGTAGAGCACTTACTGGATTAACTCATGACATCACAAGATGGAACGAAGCGTTTTCTGTTTGAGAGAAGAACTCGGCCTAAATATTTGAGGTGTGTGTTTAAATTTAAATGTGTGAATGAAACAAAACACAACTCCAGGTATGTTTTTTGATGAGGAAACAACATTATAACATAGATCAGAAAATGGCATAATATGGGCTCTTAACAACAACAACAAATGTGAAATTACTGTGAATTACCCACAAAGTGCCTTATTTGGAAGTTTAAAACAATATTACAGTTAAATGGCACCCACAACAAAGCATCATGGTGCTATTAATCGTTTTTATTCACCACTATAACTACTATTACCAGCAGAGGGCACCAAATTCCTATTTCATGTTTCTTTTTTACATATGGCGCATACAATTTCAAAGCAAAAGTATCTTAACATATGTAAAAGAAATTGAAGTAAGCATCTCCTGATAATAAGACATTATGAAGCTAGTTTGCTGAATGTCCCTCCGCACGCTTTAACCTTTTTCCCACTGCACTGTCTGGTCTAATTAAAGCGCAAGGACCAGAAACAAACAAAGATGGATGGTGGATCAGGGTCAACATTTCAGGGAATCAAAATGGACTTTAACAACTGTTCATAAAGGGCAAATGTTAGCCACTCTGCCAATGGTAGCTTTTTGACAGAGGCCTTAAGCAAACCAATGCTATTGCTCTTGAAGCTACACAAAGTACATGTCTGATGAAAGCTAAAAAGAAAAAAAAATACTCTAGTACCAACGCACACCAATGAATGCTGAATAAAATTACATGAACATTTAGAATATTGTGACATATACCTTACTTTAGCTGATTTTTCATCAATAGTTGCTTCCCTGGGAATTCACTTGTTGTTGTGAGGTCATATCAGTTCTAAAGCAGCTGGGATGACCTGGCATTGTTTTCAGTGTGCTCTTTTCCATCATTTCTTGTTTAGGACTACAATGGAAATGATATAGTCCACTTTTAGACCTGGTTTAGTCCTAGATTAGACCTGGAACAGTCCTGTTATACACTTGATTTAGATCTGGTGGTACTTGGAAACCCTAATCTGTTCTTTGGTGGCACTTGGTGTGAAAAGTTTGAGAGCCACTGCTTTAGAAATTACATTTGCAGTGGATATTCTCTACACTTTGAAAGTGGGACCTCATTGTTTTGTAAATAGAAGCTTGTAGTGATGTGCGTCTGCTGCACACTGGTTTAAATGTACACAGCAAGAATAGTCTATAAATAATGTGGGCATGTTAAATGAGTGGCAGGCTGTGCCCTCGTGTGTCAGAACGTGCTATTTTACCTCACTCCTTGATTTATGTTGATACATTCGCTGATGTTGCCCAATGCCAACTGGCACAGGCTGGTATCACATTGGCACAGAGTGCCAGGACTTTCTGCTCAAGGTGTTATATGGACCGATTGTGTTATTTCTGCAAAAGACTTGCCACAACTGACTTCCAGGTGTAGTTTTGCTTTTTTTTTAGGGTTTTTACACTTTTTCCTAAAGGTTTAGAAGTTCATTCCTTATTATTTTCATGTATTTTTGTCAGACGGGATTAGAAATTGGTTGTGTTTGCTCCTTACGCCTTCACCCACTTCTATAAAGACGCCAGAGGTAGCCCTCCCCTTCATTTAGATACTAAGATCTCACACATGAAACTGTATTTTTATTTACTTTAATTGAGGATTTGTCCTAAAATGTTTTAAAACCTTTCAGGGAAATCCTCAGTTGACTGTGATATTTTGTACTTGTGTTGAATGGACCCATCCAGAGTGGCATGTTTAGAATTGTGGCGCATGCAGCCCACTACTGCTGTGAACATTCTATCCCATTCATTTTAATAGAACAGTAAATCAAAACATTTGGGCGTTTGTAGGCAGACCAGCCATGTGGTTGTTACATTTGGCAATAACAATAAGTAATTACTCCCAATATATAACTTCTAGAAATGAGGTTCAGTTATTCAGATAATAATAATATGTGCCACCATAACCATAGTTTGAACAAAATGTATGGGAAAAGCTGCATAATCTTGTCTGCAGAATAGTGAAAATGGAGAGATAAATAGTTGTCTTCCCTCCATCTGTGAGGAGGACATCTTCACATGGTGAGTGTAAAGCTCCAGCATGTGTCAGTAGCTAATGTGATGCATGGCCACATCTGCTGTTGATTGCAGACCAAAGGCCTGTCCCTCTTTTCCAAGGGCCCACTATAATACAAATTACATCTCCATTATTTTTTCATCTGGTTACATAACGCTCCCTCTCTCCTTCACCTGGTGCATCGCTCTGTTTGTGCGCTGTCAACAGGTCCTTTCACACTCCTCCTCTCTCTCTTCTTCTCTTCCTCTTTCTCTTCTTTTCTCTCTTTCTTTCCTTTTCTTTCTCTCTTCCTCTTCCTCCTGTTTTCCTCCTCTTTCTCTCATTCTCTTATATTTTTTCTTTCAATCACTGTCGTTTTCTCCTTTTTTCTTTCTCACTCCTGCTTTCTTTTCCTCCTTCCCGCTCTCATTCTCTCTCCCGCTCATATTCTTTTTGTGCTCTCTCTTTCTCTCATTCGCTCTCTCTCCTCCTCTTCTCTTTCTCATGCACTCCCTCCATCCTCCCTCCATCCTCCTCCTGTCCTCAGCCCCTGCTCTTTCTAATCATGCCATCCCCTGATATCTCCTTCACGCTTTGATTTGCCGCCGTGCGCTCCCAGCTGGCCCGTTGCCATGGAAACTGAGCCCCAGGACCGGCTCCTCCAGCGCGCTGTCTGCCGCTGCTCCGGGAATAGGCACGGCCCTGCGCCCGGCTCTGGCTCTGGGGCTGGTGCTACACACAGGGAAAAACACGGCAACTCTCCATTCTGAATATTCAGGCATTCACCATTACTTTTAGACACTTCAGGTTTCATAGGTAGAATGTGTAGTGTTGTTCCGATACCATTTTTTTTGGGATCTGATCTGATAACGATACTTGGCCTTGGTGTGCTCACCAATACCGATACCAGTCCGATACTATAGTGTGAAGTAGTACACTAAAGATACTTCATTTCATACAATCATACAAGAGCAAAAAATAAGGGGAAGAAATGCACGAATAAATAAGATTTTGAGGACTAAAATATTAGTGAAATGTATAATGATCTTAAAGATAAGTAATGCTGATTTAAGCAGATTTAAGCACTTTCACTTTCTACCACAGTGCCGATTAAAAACAACAGTGAGGTCTGTAAAAAGATGCTCATCCTCGGAGCACATGGCTGATTATGCAGAGTAATTAAACAAAGTCTGAGTTAGGCTGTTGCTGTTGCCGCTGTTGTCGGGCTGCACTCTCCCAGTTATTTTACCAAGTTGAGCGTCCACACTAAAGGCTAAATGAAGGTATCAAACCAGTTGCATAGATGTCTGTTCTGTTATTATGAGCGTGTTTTAAGTAGACTGCAAAGCCTCCGCAGTCTACTTAACCTGCCCATGGTATCGGATTGGTGATTTGGTCTGAATACTCGCCAATACGATACATGAAAAATGTGCGGTATCAGAGCCTTTGCTGCTACCGGTATCGGTATCGGAACAACCTTAAAAATGTGAATAGGGATGGGCAATATTGACAATTGGAATATTATGACTTGAGCTGTATCAGAACAAGTATAAGAGCACATAGTCTAGTATACGCCCATGGACCACTATGGAACCTACCTGAGTGACTGAGTATACTATGATTTAATGTTGAAAGTCACATTCTATTGTTTGCATAGAATGTTTTTTATTATCATCGTGGTATCGGACTCAGTATTCAGCACTGAGTCTATTCCTTAGGTCATGTTTATAGTGTTGTCACGATTTTGATACTAACTGCGTTCCCAGGTTCGAGGTAAATGCATTCCAATCAAATATAACTTTTACTGATAAAAATTTTAACGCTGAAAAAACATACCGGCTTGTCAAAGCCTGATCTCTTCAGATCTCAGAAGCTCAGCAAGGCCGGGCCGGGCTAGTACTTGGATGGGAGACCACTGGGAGTTCGAGGTGCCACAGTGGGGAGCCAGAGGCAAAAACTGACGTTGTGTTCTTAAGCAAGACACTTCACCCACATTGCCTAGTATGAAAGTGGAGTGTGAGTGAGTGTTGGTGGTGGTTGGAGGGGCCGATGGCGCAGATTGGGAGCCTCGCTTCCGTCAGTCTACCCGAGGGCAGCTGTGGCTACAGTAATAGCATACCACCACTGAGTGTGCAGTGAATAAATAATGAACGGTAAAATGCTCTTGGTGTCTTGAAAGGCGCTATATAAATGCAATGATTAATTCATTACTTAATTAAAAAACCTGACGGCCATGATGTTTATAGTGTTGTGGTTCTCAAGACGATTATGTCTCATTTGGGTTGCCAGTTTTATGCTAAAATCCAGTTGGTTTAAACACAAAATGCCTCTCCCTGATCTGAATCATTGCTACTTAAACCCCAGCACCTGCAGCCAATCCTATTAGCCTAGGCTACATGTAGTTCTTTTAAAGAAGACATATGCTCATACATTTATATATGATCACCATTTGTGTTGCTTCTACTGGTACGATGCAGTGTTTTGACATGGTGACTTGTATGTGTGTTTTAGCTGAACGAGGAGCTGAAGCAAAGCCTGAGGGACACCATGATCCAGAAGTATGAGAGGACCAACCAGGAGCACATCACCAGAGCCGTGGACAAGCTGCAGCAGGAGGTGAGACACAGGCATACCTCAGCTCCAACACGAGGCCACACAGCTACATATTGAGTTATTTATTATTTTTAAAGAAGACACAGGAGCATGGTAAGGCAGCAAGGCAGTTTGTTATGATGTTTACAGTGACATATCGTAAAGGTTCTATTGATTCCTAGTTTTAGATTAATATTGCGATTTAAAATGTCCAAAATATTAAATGACAATCCACAAGTGTCTTCGACTATAACTATGCATTATCATTGATGGGTGATTCAGTTAGCTGTGCATGTTATGAACCAGAACAGTGCTCAGTATTACATCCCATAGAGCGCAATGTACTCGGTATCGGGCCGATATTTTGACTTTTTAGTGTATCTGCTATCGGCCTTAAATCTCCAGCACAGGCCGATATTTTGTTTTGCCTAAAAAATATGCACAAAGCTTTATTTTAACACTTTTAATGTGAAGAGATAGCTGCACAAAACATGACTACACCGTTCTTAAAGGTTTGTTGTTAAAAAAGGGCTGTGGGTGAATTTGTAGTAAATTTTATTATATAATTTGGCCATAATATAACGACCGAAAAATATTGGTCAGAGTTTATCGGCCATCTGTTGCTCTGGATACTAAACCATCTGTATCGGCATCGGCCATGAGGGAAAAAAAAAAAAAAAACATTGGTCGATCTCTACTCAGTATTGGTGTGTAACTGTCCCAAACACTGTCCCAAGCAATGTCCCCAAGCAATGTCCCCCAGGCACCGTCCCTAGCCCTGTCACGTGCCTCACATGTGTCAGTTTGCTGCTGGGAGCTCTTATCCAGTCAGATTAGGAACTTTAGTGATGGGCCCCGGCAGAATGGACCCAATCCCATTCCTTTTGACTCGGCTAAGTATGATGGACTGTTGTGCTCCTGCTGCTGCACCCGCCACTGCACCCGCCACCCGTGGATCCTTATTAAGAAGTGGATAAGACACTCCCCCTCTGTCCCGATGGGAGCTCGATTAGTGTCCGCTCCATGGGTACTACAGCTCCAGCACAGAACAAATTCTCCCATAGAGCGCAATGTACTTATGTGAAATCAAACTGTTTGTGTTTGGCTGACAGGGCATCCACAGCTTTTGAAAAGGTCGGATTTTGTAGGGAGTTTGGGCGGGGTTTGGGGGTATAAGGAACAGTGTGATTGGTCAGGTATATACACTGTAGCCAAGGCTGTGTCCGAATGTCCACACTGTTCCCTACCTACTATCTAGGTAGGGAACCATTTACCATTTTTACCATATACCATTTTTAGTAGTGTCCGAATGTCCAGTTGGTGAAAAAATAGTGCACTCAAAATTTCCCACAATGCACCTTGAAAAGTAATGGGCACTAGAGCGGTCAATATACACCACAATGCATTGCGAGAATCGGGAAAACGACAGCATACAGCGACAGGTGTTTATCTGGACACAACATGACTGAATGAAGCAGATAAAAGTGCTGGTTTATGGCTCTGTAGATCCTGATCTTGAATAAAACACGACCAAATAAACCGTTGTGGTGTTAGCGGTGCTAGTGTTAACCACTTACCTTAGCTCCAGCTGTTAATATATCGATAATTTCCACATTTCAGGCAAAAAGCAAATAATCCAGTATGTTTATGTGAAATCCAGCTTGACAAAAACTTGTATGATTATTATTAGTCCATAAACACTTGTGTCAGTCTGATCTGATCTTTATTGATGACAGAAATCAAGTTTTATCAGAGTTTAGCAGACTTTTTTTCACCCAGATGCCAGAGTTACGTGACCTGAATGTAGTGAGCTGCATGTCCGAATCTCTCTGTGAATGAGTGCACTGTAGAGGGCGCTAAAGAGTGTGGGTCTATGTAGTGAACAAGGGGTTAGGGTCTTGGGTGCACTTTCAGGTATGTGTAGTTAGAAACACCTGGCTGTAATCTGGGCAGTCATACGTGATGTCACCAACTACTGGAAATTGCAGTGGCCAGTGAAGGCCGCTGATGATGATATTAGAACACCATATACACAATTTAGTAGGGGAAAAAGAGCCCATACTAGCTCCATTTTAACCGCACACTCTGAACTGATCATACGGTGCACATTTCTGTTGTCATATGGTGGGAGGTACCATCTACGGTTCATCATCCAGATTTTCTCATACTTCCATGCCGCCACTGCACCCCAAACCCAAGCTTCTTTCAGTCTTTATCTGGAACGTTCTGTGCCGGCTACATTCAGTAGTTGTGATGTAACGTGTTTGAAATGTAAATGTTTGTGTCCAGTTCAAGTGCTGTGGGAGCAACAGTTCTGCGGACTGGGCGGCCAGCGAGTGGATCCGCTCCCAGGCCGGGAAGGGCAGACTGGTGCCGGACAGCTGCTGTAAGACCCGCACTGACATGTGCGGACAGAGAGACCACCCCTCCAACATCTACAAGGTGGAGGTGAGACCAACCTGCACTACTCCTCAGAATGTGTCGTAGATTTGTTTGTAAATGAACTTACCGGTGCATCAACACTGAAAAGATGACTCAAATGAACTAAACTAGTAAACATCCCCTGCATTTAAGATAGTAAATTACCTCCATCAAAAACCCTGTTGTATAGAGACAGTCCTCTGCAGATTGTATTCTGTTGCCTAAATAATTGCAGCCTTTGCATTTTTCTAATTGCCACCCTCAGATTGTGCTGGTGCTTTGGACAGTGTAACACTTAATCAGGTAATGGGTTCAAATGTTTTCAGAGTATCTGCGCTGCAATAGAATAAGAGGCTGCACAGCCAACAGTCAGATTGTCCTTGTACCAGAGACAGACCAGTATTAGTATGACACACTACACACTCATGATAAGGAATGTGGATGCACTAACAATACTATGGAAAGCTCCTGAAGAATACTTTGCGAAAGTGCTATTATTGTGTTGCTTGTAGAGGAGGGAAACTTGTTTCTGCAGTATATTTGACATATTCACTGGTTTGATGATGAAAATGAGTATTGCATATTGTGGGCAGGTAGTGGTTTAAGAAAAAAATACTCATGTTAAAATGTATTTAGTTCTTAAAAAATAGTGATATATCGCAGAATACCATGTGCAGTATATTAATACATTATCACATGTATCGCCATGCTTTATGTATCGTATCGAATTGCGAGGGACCATGTGATTCCCAGCCCTAACTGTAACGGTATCTTTCTTTTCTGAGCAGATTCTAAAAAAGTGTGTGTGAAACAATCTTTTTCTCACACATTAATAGAAAAGTTGAACCTTGAATCAATTAAAATTGAATGAGCGAGACTGCTCTGCCTTAGAAAGGATCAATGCTCCACTGCTCACGCACACAGCACTAATATAATTCTGTCTTATACTGACTTATTCTGTATACAGTGGAAAGAGCTGTAGATCACCGTAAAATGTGCCCTTTAGATTCTTTACACTCTCTGAATGTGATTGTGCATATTGTTCCTATTCAGGGTGGCTGCATCACTAAACTGGAGAAGTTTATCCTGGAGCATCTCAAGATCATTGGAGCAGTGGGCATTGGCATCGCATGTGTACAGGTGAGCACACAACTCCATTTCAGCAGACACTTTTAAAACATACATATCATCTTGTTTACCACTTTGAACATTCAAGATACATACTGTCATAAATTAAACTGTATGGAATTATGTAGTATTAAAAAAAAAGTGAATCAGTAAGTTTTTTAATTCACATTCACATTCCTCAAAATCACCACCCTTTGCTTTGTCGACAGCGCTGCAAACTCTTGGCCTTCCCTCAAAGAGCTTCATGATGAAGTCTCCTGAAATGCAAAGCAAAGGCTGGTTATTTTGAAGAATGGTCTTTGTGTTTTCATGTGTCCATTCATAGGTTTGATGCCTTCAGTGAGCATCGTCATGAAAATACAGAAAAAGCATTACATGTAAAAGTGTGTCCAAACTTGTGACCTGTAGTGCACATTTGTTGTGTCTAACACATGTCCCCCTGTAGGTGATCGGGATGGTGTTCACGTGCTGCCTGTACAAGAGCCTGAAGGTGGAACCGTATTAGCAGAGCAGCCCTGTGTCTGCTCTAGCTTGTAGTTTTAGTGTGAGCAGATCCACACAGGAGCTGGAGGAGTAATTAGACTTCTTCATCTGTGAGCACTGTGAGACAAAACCACCACAGGACCACTGGGACTCAAGACACTCTTCACTCCACTGCATCGTGTACATGAGTTTGACCCACATAAAGGGCCTGTACCTGATTTCCATTTCTTCTTTTAAGATAAAAAGCCTTTCTATTATGCAGTGTATTGTAAATGTAAATAATTTTGATGGATATTAACTAAGATACTGACAGAGTGGCTCGTTTTCATCCAATCAGGCACATTGTTTGCTAAGAATCATGGGAAACTGCCTGACAATATGGCAGACAGTTGATTTTGTCATGTGCATTTCCCCAGATGGGTGTAAATGAATGAAAATCTGAATTTATAAATACAAATAAATACATTTTATTATTTTCACGAAAGCGATAAGTTACTTTGTAAACCTCACTGTAACTTAAAGGGGCCATGTTACGCTATTTTCTGATCTATGTTCTAATGTTGTTTCCTCATCACAAACAGACCTGGAGATGTGTTTTGTTTCATTCACACATGTTTAACACACAAACCCTGTGCATTTAGGCTGAGTTCTTCTCTCAAACAAAACATTCTGTTCCACCTTGTGATGTCATGTGGTAATACAGGATGCGCCCCACTGTGTTTTTAAACTTCATACACATTCACTTCATTTGGCAATTCCAAGGCTGAAATCATCCATCAAGGTAACTCTTAACTTGAAAACTACCACTGCATGACATCACAAGGTGGAACAGAGCATTTTGAGCTTTGGAGATGTAAAGACAAATAATAAAGGGTTACTCAAACATGTGAATGAAACAAAACACAACTCCAGGTCTGTTTTTGAGGAGGTAATAACATTCTAACATGTCTTAAAGCTCACAAGAGTCCATTTTGCATAATATAGGACCTTTAACATAAATTTGGTCTATAGTATAGATTTAAAAGCTTAATATCGTTATTGGCAACATCAGCAAGACAAATATTGGATATCTGCATTGGCTCTCAAAATCCACACATCCTTATTTTCAAGAGCATAAATACAACAAGTGAGTATAGCTTGGGGATATGTGTTATTCCACACAGTTCTCAAACTATTTTCTATGTCATGGTGAAATAAGTGAGGAGGGCTACAGTTAACACTCAAACGTGTTAAAATCAGGTACAGGCCTTTTAAAGACAGGAGCGAAACTGGCACTTTGTTCATGTACTAACCTGCTGGACATGCATTATACTGTAGTGTGCGATATGTTTAAGAGAGGCTTTCTAACCCGCGTTGTGTTTGTGCTTTTGAAATCAGCTGAGGATCCAAACTGCAGACTTTTATTAACTTGACTGAATTTATTTTTGTTACTTACTTTTACAACCGTTTCGTACTGTGCAATAACTATGCAATCGATGAGCACCGGGGACGATAATGGAACGGAAGAAACCAGTTGCTCAGTATAATTAGCAGTAACTTTTCTGTACGGTGATGTCATTTCTTTGCCTGAAATGTTCCACAACATGACATTAAATGTGTCTATCTTGCATGTTTTCAATTATAGGTGGTTTATTGCAAAAAAAAAAAAGATGTATATATATTTTTTTACTGAGAGCGGGCTTGCCTCTTCACTGATCTGGTATTGAGATAATACAGTGGAACAGTGTTGGTAAAGCAATAACATCTCCATGGAGACAAGCAGGTAGCAGATATCACTATGCGAAAATTTACATATTGTAACATTTTACTGGTTACAAATATTGAAACGTGCTGATCTGAATAACGCCGGGTTTCGAATGGTAATTTTCAGTTGATCTGATGTGTTTCTCAGACTTACGTTACCCAGAATCCTTCTCTCCAGTTCCATTACTGTGGTTTAAACAAGGTGCTTTTTGGCATTTTGACCTCAAGTGTCTTCTTAGTGCATATGACAGGTTAGTATACTCGCTTCACTGTAACACGATTATATTTCGAATCTTACAAAAAATCTTGGCTATTTTTTTTTTTATTTATTGCATGGGCAGCAGACATGACAGGTAATTCTATAACCATTACCTACCATAACATTAACAACAGCCAACGCTCGTATAATTTACACCAGGGGTCTCCAACCTGTAGCTCTCCACCCCCTTCCAAGTAGCTCGCCAAGGGATTTCTGAATCATATATATTGTGCTGAAGAACTAAAATTTAATGAAGTTCCTATTACCATTTAAAATGTATCATTTTGATGCCTATTTTTGTGCATTAATAAATGGATAATAGTTGTGTTTATAGGCATCAAACTGTACCCCGTCTAATTTACTCCATTTCTTGTGACCACTGAAATGAGCAGCTCTCCGGAGGAAAAAGGTTGGAGACCCCTGATTTAAACAATAGTTACGAGTAAACTAATGAAAATAAATGACAACCACCTTCAAGGCTCAAAGCGTTTTACATCAAGGAGCCACTCACCCATTCGCGCACACATTCATACACCAGTGTACGCAGACACTGAGGGCGACGTGGGTTAAGTGTCTTGCCAAGAACACAATAACAGTATTTATCTGTGGGAGGTGGAATCGCACCGGCAACCTTTGGGTCAGTGGACAAACGCTCTACCAGCTGAGCTACTGTCACCCAACTCATCAATACTCCTGTATTTTTGTACTTTTCTTGTCAACTTTTTGTAAAACTAATGTAAAGCCGTGATAAATATTGAGCACAGGTACGATCCCACCAAACCAAGTCAGAATTAGAAATACTTGCAAACCTGTCATATGCACTTGAATCATTCCACAGCTTCCGGCTCTCCATAATGGCTCCGAGACTGAACTTTGACCTGTTTAAATCATCTGTACCTCCATATGCCAAAGTACTACTGTATCCCTACGCCTTATCTACTGATTTTTTTTTTATATTGTTTTGATAAATGAAGATTGTGTTTGCTTTTCTATTACTTTATATATATGTGTATTATTTAACTACATACCACTGTAGTGAATGTTACTGTTTCCTTTGCCTGAGAAAGACCACTACACTATTTGAACCCACTGTATTTGTATATGTAGCTTTTGATTTGATTACACATTCCACAAAGAATCATTCGCTCTGTGCAGTTGTTTTCTATATTTACAAGTACTATTCAATAAATAAAAATAAAGTCCAAGAAGGCCCATTCGTTTTAGCAAGATTTCTCTCAGTAATGTAATTCATTAAGTAAAACACAGATTTATAATAGTCTGGTTTTACTGCCTCATTAAACTTTCTAGGCATTGCTTTGGAATGGATATTAAATTAAGAAAATATTTCAAAACAGATTTTCACAAAATAAATAATATAAATATAACCATGCTCCTGTAAGCGCTTTCCTAAAACTGCTATTGTAACGAGGACAGGGCTCATTTTGAATTGAGGTGTAGACAAGTCTAAATGTCAATGATCAGCGT
Organism: Taenioides sp. WSHXM2023; assembly: GCA_029959045.1. Taxonomy (NCBI): domain Eukaryota; kingdom Metazoa; phylum Chordata; class Actinopteri; order Gobiiformes; family Gobiidae; genus Taenioides; species Taenioides sp. WSHXM2023. Next base: position 32,369,399 of record CM057091.1, read on the forward strand.
GGGGCGTTTTAAAGCTACCATCTGTAATTAATCCGGCTGACCTGGCCCTGTTGTATTCTCACATATCACCACTAGATGCTGTCTGTGTTACTGCTGTGTGACAGTGTGCCAACTTTGAGGTGAGAAGAGGGGGCCAGGAGGAGGCGGGCCCAGGTGAGAAGAGGGGGAACAGGTTTCACATCTGACATCTACTGTTGGAAAAAAATCAACTAAACTTCCAGATGGTAGCTTTAATGAACAGGTCTACAGCCAATCCTGTCAGTATCCGCCTTATTCCGCCCCGCCCACTTTTGTCTCTAAACGCTCCTAAATAACGCTTTTTTGTGGTGGCACTTTCGGGGATCCTAAACGGGGATCCCATTCATGTCAATGCAGAATCTGGGAAATGTTTTGCGTCTTAAGTAAAACACAAAGTCGGTTCATTTGTGTAAAATGTTACATTTTCATGTGCACCAAGTCACACTGCACTGATTCTCTGAGGGGCTTTAAAACGGCGTTACCGTCCGTATTGAACTGATTTACTGTCAAGCTCAGCAGCCCCATACAAAATAATACAACCTGAATCATGATGGGATGGCGGCACCCACGGCAGCTTCCGGAATAAGGTGAATATGAGTGTGGTTTGGAGCAGACAGAAGACTTTGGGGGTAGAAATTGGTAACACTTTTAGCATAACTGTATTAATTTGAATAAAGCATGAAGAAAGACATAACTCATAATGGACAGTTTATTATAAATAGTTTATTAAGAATAAAAGAAAGAATTTAAGCTCAACTCCTTAACAAACGCCCAAACTCTTAACCATAACTCTTACCCATAACTCTTACCCATAACTCTTCTTACCCTTAAAGGCCCTGTGCCTGGTTTTTCCAGTGCACAGTATATGAGCAAAATGTGTTTTGCCCCAGTACCCATACTGATCTTGTGGTAAAAATGAGTCCGCTACATACGTAAAGCATTTTGACAGTCAGGATGTGCACTGTTAGCATGCTATTTGCTGTTACCCTTTTCGTGATGGCAGAACTCAGCCCTGGCCTCTGAAAGTTGTGAAAGTGCTGATAAACTGAAAAATTGCGATGAATAATTTGGATTCTTTGAATGCATAGGGTAAGTCTCTGTCTCTCTGGACCACTGCAAACCGTGTAAAATGAACTAGTTGTTTTTCACGTTTTGAACGCCGTACAAATCCGGTAGCCTACAGCACCTATAAGTTACAAAATGTGAAATAACCTAGGGTGACCAGACATTCCTATTTAGCCGAACAGTCTCAATTTTGGCCATAGAGGAGGACTATCTGATGGCCTCAGAGAAATTCTAGCAAACCATCTGACGCCTCAGGAGGGGGAAGCAGTGCTTCACCAACACTGTTTACAGTGCGGGTGGAGAGCTGTTGACCTCGACTGGGGATATTGTCAGATGGTGGAAGGAATACTTTGAGGATCTCCTCAATCCCACCATCACATCTTCTGAGGAGTAAGCAGAGTCTGGGGACTCAGAGGCGGACTCGTCCATCACCCTGGCTGAAGTCACTGAGGTGGTTGGCAAGCTCCTTGGTGGCAAGGCTCCGGGGGTGGATGAGATCTGTCCTGAGTATCTTAAGTCTCTGGATGTTGTGGGGCTGTCTTGGCTGACACGTCTCTGCAACATCACATGGTGGTCGTGGACAGTACCTCTGGACTGGCAGACCAGGGTGGTGGTCCCTCTGTTTAAAAAGGGGGACCGGATGGTGTATTCCAACTACAGGGGAATCACACTCCTCAGCCTCCCTGGTGAGGTCTATTCCAGGGTACTGGAGAGGAGAATCCGACCGATGTTCAAACTTTTCCGATTCAGGAGGAGTGTGGTTTTCGTCCCGGCCGCAGAACACTGGACCAGCTCTACACTCTCCATCGGGTGCTCGAGGGTTCATGGGAGTTTGCCCAACCAGTCCACATGTGCTTTGTGGATCTGGAGAAGGCATTTGACCGTGTCCCTCGTAGGGTCCTGTGGGGAGTGCTCTGGGAGTATGGGGTCTGGGGTTCTTTGCTAAGGGCTGTCTGGTCTGTATGACCGGAGCAGGAGCTTTGTTCGCATTGCCGGTAGTAAGTCGGACATGTTCCCGGTGCATGTTGGACTCCACCAGGGCTGCCCTTTGTCACCAGTTCTGTTCATTGCATTTCTGGACAGAATTTCTAGGCGTAGTCAGGGGCCGGAGGGGATCCGGTTTGGGGACCACAGGATCTCATCTCTGCTGTTTGCAGATGATGTTGTCCTGATGGGTTCATCGAACCGGGACCTCCAACATGCACTGGGGCCGAGTGTGAAGCGGCTGGGATGAGGATCAGCTCCTCCAAATCAGCCCAAATGGGCCTTGACCCATGACCTCTCCGGGTGGGTGGAGAGTCCTTGCCTCAAGTGAAGGAGTTCAAGTATCTCGGGGTCTTGTTCACGAGTGAGGGGAGGATGGAGCGTGAGATTGACAGGCGGATCGGTGCAGCGTCGGCAGTGATGTGGTCGCTGTATTGGACCGTTGTGGTGAAGAGGGAGCTGAGCCGAAAGGCAAAGCTCTTGATTTACCGTCAATCTACGTTCCTACCCTCACCTATGGTCATGAGCTTTGGGTAATGACCGAAAGGACAAGATTGCGGATACAAGCGGCCCTTAGAGATAGGGTGAGGAGCTCAGTCACATGGGAGGGGCCCCCAGTAGAGCCGCTGCTCCTCCACGTCAAAAGGAGCCAGCTGAGATGGCTCGGGCATCTGTTCTGGATGCCTCATGGGCGCCTCCTTCGGGAGGTGTTCCACTGGGAGGAGGCCACGGGCAAGACCCAGGACACACTGGAGGGACTATGTCTCTTGGCTGGCCTGGGAACGCCTTGGGGTCCCCCCGGAGGAGCTGGAGTGTCTGGGGTGAACGAAGTCTGGGAGTCCCTGCTTACACTGTTGCCCCCGTGACCTGGCCCCGGATAAGTGGAAGAAATGTCTCAGTTTTGAGTCCCGTGTCCCCTGTCCCTGTGGATTAATTTGTCCCAGTTTTATACAAGAAACATCCCATGTGTAGGGACACATGGGATGTTTTTTGACCAGTTTAATCCTTGCCAGTAGTAAAAAGAAGCATAAATTGTCATTTGTACAGGTAAAATACAAAACACAAAGAAAATGGGACTATATTGACACATGTTGGTCATGAATGGGCCGAGTGCAACAGTTTTCCTTCATTACGCGTTACTCATTTCACAATTTTATTATTACCCACCACCATAAACCGGGGGTGTCCCAGTTTTTGATTTTCAATCAACTGTCCATGAAAACGAATGAAACAGATTTATCACAACATGTCCGCTTTAATGTGTCCTCGCCTCATTGGGCCACATGCTCATTAAAGGCCCTCTGTGACGCCATGTTTGCCCAGTGGCCCGTGTGATTCTCAGGAGCTTAGTGGTACATTAACATATGAGCATCCTGCCACTCTCTTAACGCTTTTAAAAAAAGTTTATTATGCACCACGATCCACAACCAACACACACACTCACATATAAGCCATATACTCCATCATTGTAACAGTATCCAATGGACTTACAATCAATGTTGTGTTTACATTCTGGATTATCTAACTGCACAGGTGCAAGTACCAAGCTCGGACACCAGGGGGCAGTGGTCGCTAGTGTTTTGATGCGCGTAGTATCGGTGGGATGGAGGGAGCAAAAATACCTGGAGGATGTTGGAAGATTGAGAGAGAGAAAAAAAAAACGAGGGTTACAGGAAAATTCAAATGGGAAATGATTATGATGTCTTTATTTGTACGTAGACGTGATTCAAGCATGGAGAGGGGGAGAGGGGGAGAGGACACTAATTGGGCTCCAGTGGGACTGATGGAGATGTGTTTATCATGGGGTCTTTATCAGTAGAGTGAGAGAAAAAACATAGAGGAGTTGCTTTAAACCAAAAGTAGCAGAAGGCGTGGAAATAACCCATTGCAAATACTGTAACTGAGTAGATTTTGTGGGTAGGCACATTTTAAAACATCAAATCTTGTACTAGTACTTGGAGCTTTACTTAAATACACATTTGGCAGCAGTACTTCTACTTGATGATTCACCATTAGCCATGTAATTGCACTTTTTCCACCACCGAGTACTAGAAGTGAAAAACTGTACATGAGCAAAGTTATTTCAGAATAATATTACTCAAAGTACAAAGTAGTCGTCCTTAAGTAAGAGAAGTTGTAAAAGTCTGGATCTGTAATTTGAAGTGAATGTAATTGTACAAAACAGAAAGGACTAACATAAAAAGACTTGCTCAGAGTGGGAAGAGGAAGCATAACTTTGACTAAAGTCAGAGTACTGTTACACTGTCTGTCATATGTATTACTCAAGATAAAAGTACTCTGAGTAAATGTAACTGAGTACTACCCAGCTCTGTTATAGCACAATAAATAACTGCTATTATAAAGTCTATAACACTTCCCCATAATCCATTGCATTGGCCTAATATTGTCATCTACCCAAAAATGGAGCGTCCTGGAGCAGACAGGGGCAGACAGGGGCAGGTGGTGTCCTCATGCCCGCTCAGAGGGGCTCTAAACACGGGCACAGACAGGACACAGTGCCCTTGGTCCAGCCGCCCGCCCCTGCACTGCTCCAATACAAACAGGTGTGTCCTCATATTCACACGCCATATACACAGACGAGTACTCATACAAGGTCACTCGTGTACTTATGGAAATACACACAAATGACTATGTCAAGGACTCAAAGGACACAACTGATATTTGGGGGGATATGGGAGTTCCACTGGTGGAAAGTATCCATCCATCCATCCATCCATTTTCTTCCGCTTATCCGGGGCCGGGTCGCGGGGGCAACAGTCTAAGCAGGGACTCCCAGACTTCCTTCACCCCGGACACTTCCTCCAACTCCTCCGGGGGGACCCCAAGGCATTCCCAGGCCAGCCGGGAGACATAGTCCCTCCAGCGTGTCCTGGGTCTTCCCCAGGGCCTCCTCCCGGTGGGACATGCCTGAAACACCTCCCGAGGGAGGCGTCCAGGAGGCATCCGGAACAGATGCCCGAGCCACCTCAGCTGGCTCCTCTCGACGTGGAGGAGCAGCGGCTCTACTCCGAGCCCCTCCCGAGTGACTGAGCTCCTCACCCTATCTCTAAGGGTGCGCCCAGCCACTCTACGGAGGAAACTCATTTCGGCCGCTTGTATCCGCGATCTTGTCCTTTCGGTCATTACCCAAAGCTCATGACCATAGGTGAGGGTAGGAACGTAGATTGACCGGTAAATTGAGAGCTTTGCTTTTTGGCTCAGCTCCCTCTTCACCACAACGGTCCGGTACAGCGACCGCATCACTGCCGACGCTGCACCAATCCGCCTGTCAATCTCACGCTCCATCCTCCCCTCACTCGTGAACAAGACCCCGAGATACTTGAACTCCTCCACTTGAGGCAAAGACTCTCCACCCACCCGTAGAGGGCAAGCCACCTTTTTCCGGTCGAGAACCATGGCCTTGGACTTGGAGGAGCTGATCTTCATCCCAGCCGCTTCACACTCGGCTGCGAACCGCCCCAGTGCACACTGGAGGTCCCGGTTCGATGAAGCCATCAGGACAACATCATCTGCAAACAGCAGAGATGAGATCCTGTGGTCCCCAAACCGGATCCCCTCCGGCCCCTGACTGTGCCTAGAAATTCTGTCCATAAATACAATGAACAGAACCGGTGACAAAGGGCAGCCCTGGCGGAGTCCAACATGCACCGGGAACATGTCCGACTTACTACCGGCAATGCGAACACAGCTCCTGCTCCAGTCATACAGGGACCGAACAGCCCTTAACAAAGAGCCCCGGACCCCATACTCCCAGAGCACTCCCCACAGGACCCCACGAGGGACATGGTCAAATGCCTTCTCCAGATCCACAAAACACATGTGGACTGGTTGGGCAAACTCCCATGAACCCTCGAGCACCCGATGGAGAGTATAGAGCTGGTCCAGTGTTCCGCGACCGGGACGAAAACCACACTGCTCCTCCTGGATCCGAGGTTCGACCATCGGCCGGATTCTCCTCTCCAGTACCCTGGAATAGACCTTAGACCTATTCCAGGGAAAGTAACTAATTACAAATACTCACACTACTGTAATTGAGTAGACTTTTGGGGTAGTTGTACTTTTTTCACTAGATTAATTAAACCCGTGCTTGTACTTGTACTTGTAATTTATTATATTTTAAATTGTATAAGTTACTGAGTACTGCACAAGTCCCAGTTCTAATCTATGGCTGTCTCTGTTCCTCTCTATCCCAACAAACACACTTGTTGGTATAGAGAGTTGGTATCGTCTTTGCTGATTGGCCAGAGCTCAGAGAATATGTAGAGCAGGGCTGGGCAATTCTTATTCCATAGGGCCACACGAGAAACAGAAAATATTGTGGAGGGCCAAAATGCTTAACCCAATTCTGCATAATATTAATTGTATTTCTTTATAAAAAGCAGTAAACAGCAAAGGTTTGACGCACTGGTAAGAGTTTATGTTATGACTAAGCAATGAAAAAGTGAGGATGCTTTACAAAAATGTCATTTAAAAAACATCTCTAAAATAAAAACAATGCAGCTTTAGTCCATGCATGAGGTAAAATGATAAAATATGTTTATTGTGTAATTCCAAATGAGCTTAAACGGGCAGGTCAGAGTCAACCACAGGGCTGTATTTGGCCCAGGAGCTGGACAATGCCCAGGTCAGATGTAGATTGAGGTTTAAAACTTTTGTGTTAGAGTAACTAGAACTCTGAATAATATTTTTCATTTTATATAGCACTTTTATGGACACTCAAAGATGCTTTACAGAACTTTATTCATTCACTCCACACTCGGTGGTGGTAAGATACTATTATAGCTACAGCCAATCTCTGACCCCCACCATCCCTCACACACCACATTCATCAGCCCCTTCGACCCCCACCATCACTCACACGCCACATTCATACGGTGCAATGTGGGTGAAGTGTCTTGGGACACAACAACAGCCTTTGCCAACACCGTGGCACCTGGAATTCATCAGTCCATGTTGATGACAGGTAAAGGTATTCCCCTTTAGAATTTCTTTACTTTTTACACAGAAAAGCAATACTCAGAAAAACATGCAAACCTGTCACACACTTTAAATGTGTGAAAATCAAACTTGGGATGACCTCTATCAAAAAATATAACCAAATGATGCTTTTAGTGCCACAGGGCCATAATATGTAGAATAGTGCAATCAAAGTACACCCACAAGTATCTTGAAAAGGAAGTCTAAGGGGGCCAAAGTGATAGTTCATAAATAAAAATACAAGCTGGATAAATAACGATAAATACAAACTTGAAAACTAAACCTGGACTAGACCGGGACTAAACCAGGATTTCCACAGGACCAAACCACCAAGTCGACATTATGAGCTCACAAATCAGGACAATCAAGTGCCAAAGTAAACGTATAAAACTTTTCTGGTCGATGGTCTGTCATCTTGGGATTACCATGGAGATGTTAATCCTTTTCCTAGAATGCCCCGCAGTATGGCTTTAAATATTTGTATCACAGGTTACAAGTCAGATCTGTGAAGAGAGAGGTGACCCATTCACAGTAAGAATGCCTGTTTTTCTGTAACTGGCATGACAGCCTCCACAGTCCCATGTAAGTGGTGGAGATGAGGGGATCTGGACTGAAAATAGACCCAGTCACAGTGCCACGTGTGCGGGCATGGGGCAGGTCCACGCGGGCTCTGGTATGGCTCTGGATATGTGCGAAATGCCATGTGCCAGCATCATGAACATAGCCCGTGTCGACACATGAGCGCTCCGCCTAAACGGACATGGCAGCTGGGCAGAGGTCAGAGGTCAGACAGGAGGGGGTGGGGCCGGACCTGGAAGCACCCACGGGTCAAATGCAGGTGACTGGATATTTAGAGATGGTCTGGAGGCAATCGTGGACTCACAGTATGACGCAATAGTGAAAAGTGCAATGTAATGTCACTGTAGAATTGAAATGGTCAGTCATTTGTCATTTTTGGTGTGGTTAGAGCTATATAAGTTTGGTAGAGCGGCCAAACATTGTATTGAAGTAAGAGTAACATTACTTCAGAATAATATTACTTCTAATAAGTAGAAGTAAAAAGTAGTGGTCCAGGAAATTACTCGAGCAAAGGTAAAAAGGTAAGTAAGTAACTGAAAGAGTAACTGTTTAAGCACAGCATCTGATTTATTTTGAAGTTAATGTCATTGGGAGAACAAAACATTAAATGATGAAACAACTTAACTTCAACATAAAGCTTTTCAAGAACCACAACTCAAGTACGAGTACTGTTACTTCAATAAAATATTGTCAAGTAGGAGTAAAAGTAGGCTGCTAGAAAAGTATGAAAAGTACAATTTAAATGAAAAGTTACTAAATGTAACAGAGTAAATATGTACCTTCCTGTGAACAGAGACTTTTTTCTTTTGCATATATAAAAGTGCACTGTGTCACTTTCCTGTTGGGGGGTAGGCCGCCTGCTTGGAAATGTTCATACGTGGAACGTCATTAAACTTGCGGTGTTTTTATTGCAAAACAAATACCTAGAAAAACACACCTTCTTACTGTGAGCGGGGTCGCCTTTCCACGGATCTGACCTGTAACTTATTTATCTCTATAGAGGTACATAAATTAAACACCATGCTGCTGAACATAACAGGCAAAGCATTTCTATTTATTTATTTATTTTGGGCTAGTAAGCAATTGACATTCTTTTACATATACATGTAACAAAAGTGCAATCATAACAGAAATAACAACAATAAAAACATTTGCCCAAAAAGGAGTGGGAAGAAGAAAACTTATCCCTCCCCCTCTTCTAATTTTTACATTAGACCATATGAACTATTTACAAGTGCGGACAATGAGCCTCTGTTAACACAACTATCATCATATTGCAATAATACAAAAGGATACCAACAATGGTAAAAAAAATTAAGGATACCAACAATAGAAACAGACAGCAGCTACTAGCAATGGTTAAGGTAATTTATATCTCTGAAGAAAAGCAGGTAAAGGACCCCCCACCCGAAAGGCTGCATAATCTGACTTTAAATGTATCCAGGAACTGGCCCCTAAATAAACACAGGGATATCAGGACATTATATTGAGAATCACCAAATACATGTCATTATTTTTAAGAAAAATCGACAGTTTCACTGAGTGAGTTTCATTTATTCTTTGTTTGTCAGGGACCGTGTACAAATGCATTCATCTTACCAAAGAAAAGAACAACTGTACCAGATTTAGCTCCTGCTGCCTTCCCTCCGCAGCCTCTGGGCAGGTGCACACAGTAAAAATACACATTTCATTATGATTACATTATAAGACTAACTTAGCTTGTAAATAACATGAGAAAAATTCTACAGTGTCACAATTTTCAATACATTCTGTTTCCTACAAATACCTACATGTCCATACAAATATGTGAAATGGCAAAAATAATCCAACTGAATTAATAAAGCCCAAAATCACAACAGCAGTGGCCTCTTAGGGCTGAACAAGATCATGAATTTAACCAAGAGAAAGTGAGATCATCTCAGTGAATATTTCAAGTACAAATGTGTCTGACTGATGCTGACACTGAGTTAATGTTCTAACCTAACCTGAGTGTTGCTGTGCCTTTGGGAAAGAAACTTCACCCATACTGCAATCTCAGTTTGTATAAGAAACATTCTATTCATAGACAATAACGGGTACAAAATGTGTATTTACAGTAAAACTATCCCATACAGTATGTTTGTGAAATGATTCATTGCTTTACAAATTCCCATGGATGAGTTTATCCGAGTCTGCCAGCCTCAGGATTCAACCCACAACCTCCTCAGTGCTTATGAATATTTCAAATTCATTCCCTCTAACTGAAAATTTGTTTGCAGTCTCCATTACGCCTGAAAGCTTCAAACTCCCAACTGTTGCTCCTTTTGCTTATCTTTACAAATGTGACAACAACTGAAATATTCTGCTGCCAAATTTGTCAAAGTATTAAAATTCTAATTTTTAAAGGTCCTATATACGCAAAATGAATTCATGTGAGCTTTAAGTCATGGTTTAATGTTGTTACCTCATCAAAAAGTTGTGTTTTGTTTCATTCACACGTTTGAGTAACCCTGGTTTATTACTCTGTCTGCATCCCCAAAGCTGAAAATGCTCTGCTCCACCTTGTGATGTCATCACCTGGTAGTTTAAGGTAAATAGCAAATTTTGGCCTCAACTGAACCGATTTACTGATTTACTGTAAAATTGTTGCTTTTATTTTTTAATATTTTGTTTTGAGTTTTCAATATCTGCATATTTGTCATTTCAAAGTTCCAGTCCAGGGCTGAGATGATCATTATGAAGGTGTATGGAGTTTAAAAACACAGTGGAGCTTTTCCTGTATTGCCACTTAATGACATCACAAGGGGGAGCAGAGTGTTTTCTGTTTGAGAGAAGAATTCCGTCTAAATATGCACTTTTTGTGTGTTAAACATGTGTGAATGAAACAAAACACAACTCCAGGTTTGTGATGAGGAAACAACATTAGAACATTAAAAAAAAAAAAAAAAATACAATACAGGCCCTTTAAATATTTAATACTTTTAATATCCATGCAGTATTTTTTTTTTTTACATCTGTCAAATGTAATTCATAATTAATAGTAGCTGCCTCTAAGCCACACACAGTCTTTTTAAATATTCATATCCCATAATAAGCCATAACTTCTTGGACTAATGTATGCTAATGTAAGTCTATGTTTTATGTAAAGGGCCACTGACACCAATGTATAGAATATTTTATGAAGGCTATGACCTCTGCATATGGAAAAAGGATGACACTAGCTGTCCCGTGGCTCGTGAAAGGGGGGACACAGGGGACGGTCTTATGTCCACTGGTGTCCTTTACAAACTGGACAATCTGTCTCCATAAAGAGTAAGAGTCTTTTGTCCAGGCTGTCCGGAGCTGCCGGCCTAAAGTAGAATCAATGGTGAATGCAGCAGATGAGGAAATATGACTGTTCGTTCATGGGCTACAGCTTTTGTCCCAGTGCCTGTGGGCTGTGGGCTGGGAGGAGAGGCTGGGTTCAAAATAGAAATCCATAAATGTTGAACCTTATCAAAATCTGTGAGGGACTCCACAGACGTGTCATATTCATCTTTGGGGTTGAATAATGGCACGACTTTCTGAAGCTATAAGTTTATTTATACAGATAGAGAAAATGTTGAACCAGTTTTGGTTTCATGTGGATGGGCTCAATCATTACAAAGATATTAACCTTAAAGTAGTGGAAGAAGTCTGTAATGTGGTGGTTAAACAGCAAACTGCAAACAGCATCATGACCTGCAGACTTGTTGACCTGGTTTATGAATAATGCCTCTGTGATTATTAGCTCAATCCAGATGAAACAAAGCTCTTCTCTGAGCACAGAAAATAAGAAATGTGACATTTGTAGTTGGCACTATGCAAATGTCACCGGGTATTGAGATATTATACAGAGACATAGTCAGAGAATGTTTAGGCCAAATGGGAATTTATTGTAAATGAACCACAAGAAGTGAGAACAAGAATGAGTGTGACCAAAAAGGAGACAGACATGGCTCAAGTTGATCAAGTCACTTACTGAGATTTATTCTGTTCATATGCTGCACTGTTACTTTTATTGTACATAATAGTTTTTTGGTATTTTATTTTTGCTCCACCGAAAAGTGTGTTACATTAAAGTCTATTTTTAAGTCTATTTTTAAATTATTTTTAAGCCATTATCTATTATCTTGTTTTATTGCATGTTCCATTTTCCTGCTGTTCTTGAACTGTGCGTTGCAACACTGCAATTTCCTCACTGTGGGACTAATAAAGGCATATCTTATCTTATTTAAAACAAAAGTTTACAAAACATTAAAATAGGCCAATTTCAGCAGCTTCCACTCGAGTCGACCTTTCACCTGCACACAAAACAGGGCCAGGGCACAGCACACATTTCCATATCACTGACTGCAGCCTATGAGCACTACACTTCTTACAAGCTTCTTACAAGCGGGGCAGGGTTTTACTCCTTTTCTTTTTTAGAAAAAAAACATTGTCTGGATCTACAGGTCCTCTCTGGCTCTCGGATGTTGCGGGGGCCACAGCGCTTTACATCTCCACGGCCTCACAGGTCTCCAGCCACAGGACACACGGCAGCGTAAACAGCACAACCAGCAAGTCTCTGTACTCAAAACACTGTGTACTCTACTCTTCATCTTGTGGTGGCTCCGTGTGTCTGGCCTCGTCAGTGTCCAGACTTCTCGGTGTTGCTCTCTCAGCTGCTCCTTGTGGACACCTGGTCTCCCTCTGTGTTCTCCAGACTCTTAGGGTGCACTCACACCAGCCCGATTGTCCAGTGTGAGAGCAAACGATGGGCTGGTTGGAGGAGCTGGGCCAAAGCGTGGCACAGTTGTACGTGCACACACAACACTCACTCGTTACTCATACGAGGGAAGCAGTGAATAAACTTCATCCACGCTAACCTTCAGTAAGGACTGTGACAGGCAAAAGTTCTCAGCCTCTTTCCTTCAGCTGTCCTCGCTCCTCTGACTGTCCTCGCTCCTCCGGCTGTCCTCGCTCCTTCTGCTGTCCTCGCTCCTCTGACTGTCCTCGCTCCTCCGGCTGTCCTCGCTCCTTCTGCTGTCCTCGCTCCTCTGTGCTGTTGTTACATCCATAAACTCATGGAGGAGCATATCACAGCAGAACTTATATCTGCCTCATTGTTCAATAGATGCTTCACGTCACTGGACTTGTTTTCTCCGCTAAAGCGAAAGCTCCACTGTGCGACATGTAAACAAACAGTGCTGTGTGATGACGTCATTGGGCTGTGGCTCAGGTTGTGCAGGTTTGTGTGTGGGACACAGAACGCTACACAATTGTGCTTGAGCAGAGCCCTGTTCTAAAGGCTTAGTGTGAGTGTGCTCTAACTCCAGCTCCTTCCCTTACTGTGACTGTGATGCACATCTCTCCTGTCCCACTGGTCCTAACTCTCTGTCTCTCTTGTCCATCCAGTCCACATGTGGCAGCCACACTGCTGCACAGTACCCCTCATCTGTCCAGTCCCTCTTCTGCTCTTTATCTGTTTTCTGTGTTCATCAAGCACAGGTGCACAAATTCCACATTGGCAGGGATGTTTTTCATTGGTTTACAACATGCAAAATCAAACACAAATTTACAAATAGCCTAATAACCACCCCCATGCTGACAGCTACAAATGTTGTTATATTTTCTGGTTTAAAATGATCTTAATATACTCTTTTTGTTTAATGTTTTTTTTTTTGTGCATGTAAAACACACCTACACACACACCTACACACACACCTACACCTACACACACACACCTACCTGATTTTACTAACCACATACCAACTGTCTCTATAAGTATAATGGAAAGACACGAAATAGAAAGAATTGCAGTATTATGGCATACGTTTGTATTTCTGCAGTATTGTTTGAGCTCATCACTCCCCTACAAATGGACGGCTTGACTCCTCACTGTACAACATTCCCTCCTGTGATAGTAACGCTCTTCAGTTCTGGGGATTAGGTTCAGAGTGAGACTCCTGTCAGCAGAGGGGAGCTTTACTCGGATTCCCTCGGCAACAATCACTCCTTCTTTCCATCCATCCATCTCCTCCCTCCTTTCGCCTTACCCCATCCCTCCTCCATCACCCCATCCCTCTCTCCTCTGGCTGTGCTCGGAGAGGCCACGGTGGTACGGGCCTTCTGCATTAGTGAGAAAGGAGCTCACGCTGGCTCTATAAAGACTGGTGCGGAGAATCCAAAAGAGTTACATAATCACACTCACACGTCCTGTACAGTCAGACTTACACTCAAAAGAAAGGAGAGGGAGTTAGAGAGGAGTCACACCGAGGCAACAACACAAAGTCATACCAACACATTCACAAGTGTGGAAACAACAAGAGGAAGCTGAATCGTTTAAAGGTCCTATATTACGCAAAATGGACTCTTGTGAGCTGTAAAGCCACGTTGAAATTCTGTTCCCTCCTCAGAAACAGACCTGGAGTTGTGTTTTGTTTCATTCCCATGTGTTTGACTAACCCTTTATTATTAGTCTGTCTACATCTCCAAAATGAAACAGAGATGTGATGTCATGAAGCAGTAGTTTTCATGTTAACAACTCCTTTTTCCTTTAGTTTAGTAGAGATTGGTAATTCCAGGGCTGAAATGAGCTAAATGATTCTAGTGAAGGTGTGTGGAGTTGGAATGGAGCATTTCCTGTATTACCACATGACATCACATGGTGGGACAGAGTGTTTTCAGTTTGAGAGAAGAACTCAATCTGCAGGGTTTGTGTTAAACATGTGTGAAAGAAACAAAACACAACTCAAATAATCATCATTGGCCCCAAAACACTCACAAAAACCATCATCTTCGATCAGACCCTTTCCTATGAACACCACATCAAACACATAACCAAAACCGCCTTCTATCACCTCCGCAACATCGCTCGCCTGCGCCCATCCCTCTCCCCTCAGCCTGCTGAAACCCTCATCCCACCTCGACGACTGCAATAACCTGCTGTACGGTTCACCCTCCAAACTCCTCAGTAGACTCCAGTACATCCAGAACTCTGCCGCCCGCCTCCTCACCCGCATATCCCCCCGTGAACGCATCGCCCCTGTCTTCAAAGATCTCCACTGGCTCCCCGTCCCCCAATTCAAGCTCCTCGCCATTGCGTTGGCATCAGCTCATCTGAGGTTGGCCCTCAGATGAGCTGATGCCAACCTCCTGTCTCCCTCCACAAGACCTGGGGGGACAGGGCCTTCTCCGCTGCTGCCCCCACCTTCTGGAACTCCCTGCCCAAACACAGAGACTCATCTACACTCTCCATCTTCAAAAAATCCCTTAAAACTCATCTGTTCAAAACTGCCTTTAAATAACTGCATCTCCTGTTTATCTGCTTCTTTCATTTGTGTTTGTGTGTGTTTGGATCTATGTGAAACGTCTTTGAGTGTCATGAAAAGAGCAATACAAGTATTATTATTATTATTATTATTATTATTATTATTATTATTATTATTAACTCCGGTTATGTTTGTGATGAGGAAATAACATTATAACATAGATCAGAAAATAGTGTGATAAGGGCCCTTTAACTTAGAATTTATTTGCCAAAACAAAAACACCTGGTGCCCATTGAGGAAAAGATATTTGTGAATTGGATCAGATGCATAATTTCATTTGGGGAAAAAAACAAAACAAACAAACTGCTGATCCACCTACCATAGTGCACTTGTGGATGGCAAAGATGTTACGGCCAGCCTGGTGCTAAGCTATGTCTGAAGCCATAGCTGCCTTGCCCAACGACACAACTACAGCATGCAAGTTTGACCATCTTGTGTGTTTGTGTGTGTGTTTGTGAAGGATTTGCTGTTCATAACGCCCCATGACTTTAAAAGGATATGACGATGGATAATAAAAGCCTTATCTTGTTCTGGGCTCTGATCCAAACGTGTTGATAAGTCATATTAATACAATCGCAATCACCATTTCTATCTGTTCTTCTGGGGCCGGAGCTAAAGATGACACGTAACACTGGTGGTCCGGCCTTTGGGAGGCCCTTTTAAAACACTGTATGACTAATTAACGGCGTAATCGTAACGAGATCAAACGCGGACGACTTGAGCTGGTGAGTTAGAGGAGATAAGACGTCAGCTCTGTGTGGAACTGCCTTTGCACCTGGATATTAGCATAACAATTGAGTGGAGCTGCACAGATCGGAACGCTTTGTTTTCCTGAATAACAATGGTTTATCGGTGAAGTATAAGCTCTGTTTGCTGCCATCCTCAGGCATGTGTATTTCATCTGATAATGTATTATTCATCTTCTGTTTTTCAACTGCTTTTGGATCCTGTAGCAAAGGTTTTCTAAATACATGTAATTTCACAAATGTATGGAAAAGTTTGGTATACGTATGTCTGCGTGAAATGCAGCAGAGGGCGCAAGGACTTCATTTAAATCAGGTTAAAAACAAAGCCGTGGGTAAACTGTGTAGAGAACGTCATTTGAAAGGTTAAATGATTAGACTGGTGAAGGTGAACGGAGTTTCAAAACATCGAGGAGCACTTCCTGGATTGCCACCCGATGACATCACGAGGTGGGGACAAGTGTTTGTGTTTTTCTTTTTGATTCATTCATGCTTGTTTCATTAACCCAAAGTTGTCGCACTCAAAGATGCTCTGTTCGCATTTGGCCAGGTTTGTTGCATCACAGATAAAACTCCGGACTTCTGCACATTTTTTTTTTTTTTTAAATCATCACTGGACTCATCCCGTAGTCAAACTGTGCTCACAACAAAAACATGGCTCTGTTAGCATAGCATTCACATTTCCTGACCAAAAGCAGGTTTAACGTGGAATTAAAGGTACAAGAAAGCATTATATGTGTTCTTAAAGGTGCACTGTGTACCTTTTTGGGAGGAGGGTCCATCACCTGTTTGTATCCATGGAGAAGTTATTGCTTTGCCTGAAATGTCCCACAGTAATGCATTAAACTTATATTACTTATATTTATTCAATGACAGAGGATTTTATTCTCATGAAAAACATACAGTCACTTATGCACAGATCTGACCTGTAACTTGGCCTAGTAGAGTCACCTGCTTGAGTCCATGGAGGTAGACGTCTAATGCCATACTATGGGACATTCCAGCAATAGCATTTCCATGGAGACGAGCAGGCAACCATCAACCAGAAAAGTTACACAGTGCACCATTAATACAGATGCTGAGGAGCTTATTTTCCATACAAACAAATTCTTCACTGGCAACTTTGTAAAGGGACATACACAAAATCGATTTTATGAGCTGTTGTTGACTAGGGCTGGGTACGGAAACTCGGTTCCAAGTTTGAACCGACTGAAAAGGTCTGGTAAGTACTGGTACTAACATTCTTTTGGTGCAAACTTTCGGTTCATTGCCTTTAAATGCACGCGCCAATGAGCCAATAAATACACCAATTTAACAGCAGCGCAGATGCTCATCAAATTAATGACTGCGCCCTGAACGAACGAACGTACAAACAGCACTCACACTTAACATACAGTAGTTCTACATGTGTCTCACAAAGCAGTGTGTCATCTTACTAGTAAAACAAATGAACCGAAGAAACAGTGTGAAACGTAATCATCCTCCTTCTCGTCGGTCTTGGTGAAAGCGTAATTCACAAATAAATGTGGTATAGTAAATATAAATACAGTATGTGGAGCGCATGTGCATAAAGTTCTCCATAACATATCTCCTTCGTCTGGGTAACCACTTAATAGAAGATATTTGATATAAAATGCGATAAACGAAGTAAAGAAAAGTGAAAGTCCATGTGAGGACCCGCTGTGCGCTCTGGTTCATTTGCACGCACATTAGTTTTGAGTTATATGTGAACATAGTACAGTAGCCTATTCTCGTTTAAAATATGAATTAACATATAGTAATTCAATGAAACTTGTTTTTTTCTTAATAATATTGTTAATTCATTTACATAAAAAAATAAAAAATAAAATCCAGGCACTGAAAAAAGAACCATTCAGGAACTGGTATCGAAAAGCAGGTATTGTTAAAGTAC
The DNA here is from genome assembly GCA_029959045.1 of Taenioides sp. WSHXM2023. Classification (NCBI taxonomy): domain Eukaryota; kingdom Metazoa; phylum Chordata; class Actinopteri; order Gobiiformes; family Gobiidae; genus Taenioides; species Taenioides sp. WSHXM2023. Next base: position 32,387,008 of record CM057091.1, read on the forward strand.
TGGTATCGAAAAAAAATCACACAGTACTCTGCCCTACTGTTACCTAATAGTTTAATATAAGCTTCAAAACTGTTGTATTTTTGAGTGCTACATGTTAAGTAATCCTGTTCTGTAATCAAGGCCTTACATTTTATTCTTTTTTTCCTACACATATCCATGACCCTGCCTTTGTATTTAGCGCTTTGAATGAATTTACACGAAAAAAAACAAAACTCTGATACATGCAGGCTTCAACGGTATTTTCTTTTAAAAATCCAGAAATATTTTATTAAACAGTGAAAAACAGAACCACTTCATTTTAAACAGTTTGCAGTGGTCCAAAGTTATTCCTCACTTACTTTATGCATTCAGAGCATCCTAATTATTCAGTTTACAAGTGCTTTTCACAAGTCTAAGAGCCCAGACGGTAAAGCTAACAGCACACTTCCTGATTATTAGTTAAAATTACATTTGCATCCTATACATTTCTTTTCACAATAAAACATCCGGTTTACCAAATTAAAACAGTCACATTTACACTACATTTTAGTGTACCTTTTTTAAGTTTCTTTCAATTAATATTTCATTCAAATTTAAAGGTGCATTGTGTAACTTTTCTGGTGGAGGGTCCATCAAACGCTTTTCTTCAAGGAAATGTTATTGGAATTTTAAGGAAATGCTTCATCTGGAATGTTTCACAGTATGGCATTAAACCTTTCTATCTTCATGAAGACCAAACCAGACCAAGTTACAGGTCAGATCTGTGGAGAGGCGACCCCACTCACAGTCAGAATGCCTGTTTTTCTAAGTATTTTTGAGCTATAAAACCACCTGTACTTGGACAAATGTAAGATAGAGCTGTTTAATGTCATACTGTGGAACATTCCAGGCAGAGCAGTGACATAGCCATTGAAACAAGCAGGTGACGGACCCCAACCAAAAAGTTACATAATACACCTTTAGTAATCCATATATACAATAACAATAACATATTAAACAGAGTAAAATTACAACGAAATAAATGTATGGCTGGTAAAATCATTTCTTTAATAATGTTCTTGCCCATATATGGACTATTTCCTCAGTGGTCCAACAGCCTCCTGTGATTTCGCGGTGGACCTGCAGAAGAACACATTGTCCTCCCCTACCTCCGCGACCCTGATGCCCTACCTCTGCCTCTGTGTCTGTGATGGACTGTTGACATTTGCTGTTGCTATGGCGAGTGGGTGGACGGTAACGGGCTGTATAGGAGACAGACACTTACATCTATCTACAGCTGTCATCACAATCGTGTTCACTGAAGAATATAGCTTTGTTGTGCTGTGACTCTAAGACCCTTTAAAAGTGTGTCAACAAAAATATTCTAAAATCCAGAAAAGTGAAGTGGATTATTATGTGGTTTTCAAGGGCCCATGTTACGATAGGTTATAATGTTGTTAACAGACCTGGAGTTGTGTTTTGTTTCATTCACACATGTTTAAAGCACAAACACTACATACTTAGGTTTTAGGAATTCTTCTCTCAAACAAAAAACATGTTGTTCCACCTTGTGATGTCATATGGTAATACAGGAAGTGCTCCACTATGTTTTTAAACTCAATGCACCTTCACTAGAATCATTTGGATCATTTCAGCCAATCTCTACTGAACTAAAGGTAAAAGGAGCTGTTAACTTGAAAACTACTGCTTCATGACATCACAAGGTGTTTTTGTAGAGAGTTTTTGAGCAGGTAACAACATTATACATGGTTTAAAACTCACAAGAGTAAATTTTGTGTAATATAGGACCATTAAACATAGCTTCAACAACAACTGTAATGCTAATCTATTCTTAATTACAGAAACATTAGACATGATGGACAAGTTATCATTTGGTGTTTTGATTCTCAAGAGAATTATCCAATCAGAAAACAGAATGAGCCTCACTTGAGTCTCTCTTTTGCGTTGCAAGTTTTAAAGCTGAAATCTAGTATGTTTAAACCTAAAATGTCTCTCTCTGATCTGAACAGTCACTGAATAAACCCCAGCACCTGCAGCCAAACATGAATCAGTGCTAGTGCAGCCTCTGCAGCTCAGGGAGGGAATTCTGGAGGTTCTGAGCTTCACATGAGCCTGTCCATAAACTGAGAATGAGACAAACTTCCCTATCCTCTATCTGCAGGTTAAGGCTCTGGCAACACAGGTTCAGTTGTGACTGTAGTGACTTTTTTTGTTTTTTGGCCTGTCATCCTGTCATCATTTGATGGGGCTAACTTGTGCGCACGAGGATGACGATGTATTTTCTAAGCAGGGCATTAGGCCTGCAGACTTTTGACAGTGTGGGGCTGTTATGGTTGAAGAATGACTCTCTCTCAGGGCAGAAGAGGAGGAGGAAGAGGAGGATGAAGAGGGAGAGAAGGAGGAGAGGAGGAAGGGCAGTGTAGGTGAGTGTGAGGGGCAGCGTTTGTGGAGCAGAACGGGGCTGAGTCGATCTGTCATGTGCAGACTGTCAGGGGCCGGCAGGGCTGCACAAGGGCCCCGAACACACCACCACACTGTCAACCGCACTCTTATGTAACAGTAAAACAGCAAACAAATCTAATGTGGAGCTGAAATTAATGAGGCAGGTAAATGCTTCTATCCACTGTACAGAGGCAAGAGGAAACCAGTGCAGCAGCATCACAGAGAGCAGAGGACACCTGAGGGACTAGAGGACACTATGAACGTACCTCTGGACACATGAAGTCATCCTCACAGAGAGCCATTTCCTCAAGACCTGAACTGCCCAGCACCAGGACTCCAGCGAGGGACATCACAACCTCACCGCCGGCTACAGTAAGGACCCCAGTGCTGTCCACAGTTCCACACAGTGACTGGGGCGCCATGATGGTGACGTGGTGCAGCACGGGGCTTTTGCCACACCGTGGCACTGGAATAAAACATTAGCAAGTATAAAACTACAGATTACATGGATTTGGAAAGAGCAAGAATGTACCTGACCCTGCAAAGATGGACAGGCATCTGACCGCAACCTAACAGGAAGCAGAAGTAGGAGAGAGCAGAGGACAAGTGCCCAGTCTGAGGTATTTTTGTAGTAGGAGGTGCCCCATGTGCTAGCCAAGATGAGACCGTCAACTCTTCCATGGAGACTATACAGTTTTAGAGCAAACTAGGTCAGTTTGCAGCTTTGAGTTCAGAAACAGTCACACAGTGTGTGCTGCCCCCAGTGGCCACAACATTTCCATGTACTATGTGACATCACACAGGACTGCCCTGATTACAGTCTCTGATTATTGAAGGCTGAAGGCGTGTGAAGTGTGGATAACTGTTAAACCAAACCCAGGGCTCTTATTCCCCACACCCTTGCCCTCCTTCCTCCTCACAGAAAGCTCTCAACAGTAAAGCTCAAATAGGATAAAGACAGAGAAAGAGAGATAGAATGAGAGAGACGGAGATAGATAGATAGACAGACAGACAGACAGACAGACAGACAGACATAAAGTAAGAGGGAGATATACAGAAAGAGACAGATTTCTGTGTCTTCCAACCATGGTCCGAAGACCGAAACAGGAATGTTAACTTGTTTGTTAAACATATGTTTAACAAACAAGTTCTTCAGAATTAAGCTGAGTTCTTCTCTCAAACAGAAAACACTGTTCCACCTTGTGATGTGGTAATACAGGAAAAGCTCCACTGTGGTGCTCCATACACCTCAACTAGAATCATTTAGGTAATTTCAGTCCTGGAATTGCCAGGAACTGTGAACTTGAAAACTACCACTTCATGATATCACAAGGGAGAACAGAGCATTTTGAGCTTTTGAGCATTTTGGAGATGTAGACACACTAGCAATAAGTGATTATTCAAACATGCATGAAGAAAACAAAACACAACTCAAGGTATGTTTTTGATGAGGAAACAACATGACTAAATGCTCACAAGAGTCCATTTTGTGTAATATAGGACCTTTACGCCTTATTTAAACTAAGGGTGCACTCACACTAGGACTTTAGAACCGTGTCCAAGCATGGATCGCCCCTAAAGCACGATACCTTTGTCCAGTGTGAGCGCAGTCTGCCCGTGCTGTGCCTGGGCTGGGACTCTGGCCCGGTTTGAGGAGGTGGGCCAAATGTGCTTTGGCACATGTTTACAAAGAAGAACAGCAAATATAGGAGCAGAGGATGAGCAAAGGAGAGGGCAGATGAGTGGATGATGAGTGGAGGAAAGGCCAGAGGAGTGGAGGATGAACGGAGGAGCGGGCAGGAGTGGAGGATGAGCAGAGAAATGGGGACAGGAGTAGAGGATGAGTGGAGGAGAGGCCAGAGGAGTGGAGAAGAGTGGATGAGAAGGAGAGGGGTGGAGGACAGCAGAGCTCACACCCAGCTGAGGTGAGTGTACAGCACAGGTAGGCTACATGCACACACACGTCCCTGCATATCATCTATCAGACATGTAGTTAAATCTACTGTTTTATACAAGTGCAATGCCCTGAATGTGTTTTTAAATATGTTTATAATAATCAGACACCTCCCTGACACACGTACTCATGTAAATTGGAATGAATGAAATCACCGTACAGCAGGCGCATGTCTCACTCGACGGAGTTGGTGTAAATGAGGCGTTAAGCTGTTTCTGGTGGACTTTTGTGTTCTAGCCATTTTGCCTAGTTAATTATATCAGTAGACCTAATGAACCTAATCAGGGCCTTTACATTTATTGTTTTCCTTCACACATTTCAAACAAACAAAACAGATCAGCATTGCATTTTCAAGTTCAGTAGAAGTTTTTCATCTGAGTCAGAGGACAGTCCTGAGACGAGGAGTGAAGGACGTGCGCCTGGACAGAAGAGACAGTGTGAAATCATGTGAACATCCTGAGTCCTCTGTGTGGAGACACAAAGAGACAGGACCGGAGACAGTGGACACACACTTTAGTCTTTCATAGACTTCATTCTTGCTAAAGTGCAACAGAAATGTACTTCATACAGTAAAACGCTTCAAAATGACAAACTTGCTGCTGTGTATATGGTGTTTTAGTCGCACTGTCTACTGTTTCTAGTTCTTTTTTGCAATTTGTGTGTAAACTAGGTGCATTTGCAACTTTGCGAATTGTCTGTGTGCTGCCTTCAATAGCACTGATTCATGTTTGGCTACAGGGGTTGGGGTTTAGGAAGTGACCATTCAGATCAGAGAGAGGCAGTTTAGGTTTAAAGGCCGGTTTATAGTTCATCATAAACCGGCATCAAATCTACATGGGGCGTGGGGTTTTTGCCACACTGCAGCACTGGGATAAAACATTAGCAAGTATAAAACTACAAATTACATGGATTTGGAAAGAGCAAGAATGTACTTGACCCTGCAGATGATGGACATGCACCTGACCGCAACCTAACAGGAAGCAGAAGTAGGAGAGAGCAGAGGACAAGCGCCCAAAGATAAAGAGATGGAGATAGAGATAGAGTGAGAGTTACAGAGAGAGAAAGAGAGAGTTACAGATAGAGATAAAGACATTGAGACATTGAGAGATAGAGCAAGAAAGAGTGAGATAGAGAGAGGTAAAGTGAGAGGGAGATATACAGAAAGAGACAGATAGAGAGAAAGAGAGTTAAGAGATAGAGAAGAGATTTGCAACTTTGCGAATTGTGTGTGTGCTGCCTCCATTAGCACTGATTCATGTTTGGTTACAGGAGCTGGGGTTTAGGAAGTGACCATTCAGATCAGAGAGAGGCAGTTTAGGTTTAAAGGCCGGTTTATAGTTCTGCGTCAAATCTACATGGAAGTGCCACACAGATCCCCAACGCACATGAGAGCCAATCAGAGCTCCCCGACGCACATGAGAGCCAATCAGAGCTCCCCGACGCACATGAGAGCCAATCAGAGCTCCCCGACGCACATGAGAGCCAATCAGAGCTCCCCGACGCACATGAGAGCCAATCAGAGCTCCCCGACGCACATGAGAGCCAGTTAGAGAGCTGGATGTGTTTGTTGTGCTGCACACCCGTATCTCAGCCAAAAAATGACTATATGTTGAGCTTTCACTGAATGTGAGGGCTGTGATTTGCTGAACCACAAAGACTATAGAGACAACTGATTAAAATATTGTTTGGAACAGCTTGGCACAGAAATGTCCACATATGAGCCTAATATGATTGTTTATTGTCACAGCAAGTAAAAAACACACAAACAAAAAAACATAAAATCCACATAGATTCATATTTTTTTCCCACTTTCTGAACTCAGATCTCTTCGTGTACTTCTGCTCTACTTATACATGTGCAAGCTTTATATATTTGATGCAGATCTTTTACATTATAGGGCTGTTTTGCCATAAAAGTACACCTGAAGTAGACTATGAAAAATTAAAAAAAATGTGATATTTACAAAATTAAAAGAGTGAAATGGGAAACTTGAACTAAATTTATTAGAGGATTATGTAAAAAACTCATGTTTGTCACCTTGGGGACCCATATTTGAATGGCCATAAAATCCACATAGATTCATATTTTTTTGTCTCCTTTCAAAACTCAGATCTCTTCAAGTACTTCTACTCTACTCATACATGTGCTTTCCATATACATTGTATATTTTTTACATTATAAGTAAATTTTAAAATTTTACCTTAAAAGTACACCCCGAGTAAACAATAAAAAGCAGAAAAATTACATTTTCCCCTTGGGGACCCTCGAGGGTTCCAAATGTACCCTATTGTTCTTGCCTTTGAACTGAACATGTGAGATCAAAAATGATGGTCTCATTTTAAAATTTGAGTTGATCCATGATACTTTTTAAAGTTTCACGTGACGGACCTCAACACAGCCAGAAATATTGATGTTGGGGAAAAAAAGGACCCTTGAGGGTCCCCAAGTGATCAGAGGGTTAGACCAACTGGATGATTGGATAATTGTCTTGACAACCAAAACAAAAAACTGAAACAAACAACTTCATGTCTAATGTTTTTGTAATTAAGAATAAATCAGCATGGTCGTTTATCAGTAAAAGTTTGATTTGAACATGTTTACCACATGTCTAGAGGCACACATGGGTCATGTTTATGGCATTTGAAATCAAATCTTAAATGTGTTTTTGTTTTAACCATATTGCTGCTCTAATATTGAAGGATTTACCCTGCGTGTACCCCCCTATCTGCTCCACTCACTAAAGCCCACACACATGCACACGTACACACACACACACACACACACACACGCGCGCACACACACACACACACACACACACACACACACACACACACACACACACACACACACACACACACACACACACACACACACCTGACATCAAACATGATTCCATATGAACGAGGTAGAAGTACATGTGGCTATGGAACAGACAGTAATTCCAGTGGGAACACTGTTGTGAATACATTTGAATACAGGAGTTATGGAATTCACAGGGCTACAACAAGAATCCCATGTATTTCAACACATGTTAAACATCATAACAGAGAGCATTTTCTTACTTGCATAATTGCAGTCTTTGTGATTTGCAACTATTCAAAATGTCATTTTGATTTGATTTGTGATGAATTGTGCTTCCTTATCATTAGTGCCTGAGTGCAGAGGACACAGAAACTCCAAACAGAAAGACCCTATGTGGTTTAAGAATAGAACCCAGGTCCTTCTCGCCGTGAGGCTAAAGTACTAACCACTATGGCAGTGTACTAGAAATGATATAATGGTGCTCCTGACATTTAGCTGCAGATGCTTTCTGGGCTCATTTGTCTTTATGACCATGATACAGAATAACCAGCTATACACATACAGATATACAGCACACTCTTCCTATGCTGGGTTTCTGATGGTGTCTTCTACTGTCTCATTGCCTCATTAAACCTCACTATACTCCAAGACTTTTGATGCTCTTTGCTCTAATTGGCAGCAGCAGATTTCAGGCTTCACTAAAGGAAAAGTGTTTCTGTAATTATCATGAACCAGCTCACTGTGGTGACTCCAAACAAACTAGGCTAGAGACTGCAAACACTGTCCCAGATCCTTCTATAGATTTAACCAGGGATTCAGTATGCAACAGTGACAACAATCACACTGCCTTCTAAATAAGTTATGCAATAGTGTTGACAATAGCTGTGCCACTAATTTGTCTGTTTAAAATGCTTATTCCTCTTTTTTGCACTCGTGGTGTTGATAAACAAATAATCCGTCTATATGCACACTTGGTAAAAGCAATATGGCGAGTGTCAGCAAATATCCCACCTGTTCCACTGCCAAGAGCCAATCATATTCCAAACTGTATGAGCGGCGTTCCAGTCATGTTGCAGCTTTGTCCTCCAATCTTCTTTTCAAACCATTATAATTAATAATATAATTATAATAATATAATATAATTATAATATAATCAATAATATCATTATAATCAATAGAATAGACAAGTTAAGGAGCAGGGGCCCTAGAGTCCTCCCCTCCACACACACCAGAGGCCTCGCCTCACCCCTCGCGCACCCTTCTCGCCTTTTTCACCCCTAACCCATTTTCATGCCTGGAATTTGAATCATTGTAAAAAAATAAACTCTGACACCTCTGTTACTGCATCAGTTGTTGAAATACTTGCGTCCTTTTATAAATTCAGCAAAACCCGGAAGTAAGACTCCCTCTCTGTGGCTGCTGGACTCGTGCTGGACTCATGCCGAATGCCTGTCCGGTTCATTCCACGCATGGTGCCGTCCATGTCATAATAGCTGCATTAGAGGCTGATTGGGCAGTTTTATCAGGCTCACATCAGATTATCCCCCACGGCTGTGAGACTCTGAAACAAAACATCCAACTCTCTGTGCTGGACGCTCCCTCACTGCACCAAGCAACTCATGTTTGACCACAGAACCGCTGGGTGCATTTACATAACCAGTAAAATTAGATAACTAGAGTAATCAGATAACCCAGAGATTAGATCAGATTTTTTGTGTGTGTAGCATTTACAGCACAAGAGAAATCATCAAAAACACCTAGTGACACATGTTAGTGAATCAGTGGATTTTTAGAGTGACCGTTGTATTTGGAACAACATTGTCTCTTTAAAGAAGTCCAAATGTGCTTGTGTCGACTTCATAGTTATGATCTATGACACCTGTGGATCACTGTGTTATTTGTATATTAGTATATTAGTTTTTATTGCAATTTTCATCTAAAACGACTTGACTGACTTTTCCGGCAGGAAACTGCTGTGCCCAATGGGAACTGACATCACAACATCGTCATGCCAGTAAGCAGTTGTTTTTTGTTTTTTTTTTTCCCATTTGTACCAAAATGACTATTTGATGCTGTTGAATCCTGCACGTATGAATGAAGAAAATAAAATTGGAGAACAAATTAAGTAGAGTGCAGTGGGCGTGTACTGGTGATAGTGAAATAATATTGAAAATAAGCGAAAAAAAACCTGTGATCAGAAAGAAGTGAGATTATTCACATCAGATATAATTGGTGCAGTTACATGCACAAAATTGGAATTTGGAAGTTATAAAATTACTTAAATGACATGTAAAATCGTAAAATCTAATTTCTTTGTGATCATGGTCTCTCTGAGTAATGACATCAGATTTAGCAGTTTATATGTCATTTAAGTCCAGAAGTCCGATTATAATCACATTTTGGTGAACAAGACCACTTTTTACATGGCATTTGAATAATCTGATAACTCCGGAAATCAGATAATGATCTGGTTCAGTCCTGGTTTAGTCCTGATTCAGTTTGGGTTTATTCCTGCTGTTGACTTGGTTTAGTCCTGGTCTAGTTCTGGGCTAATCATAGTTTAGTACTGGTCTATATGTTTTAGTTTAGTCCAGGTTTAGTCCTGGTCTAGCCCTGGTCTAGTCCTGGTCTAGTCCTGGTTTAGTCCTGGTTTAGTCCTTGTCTAGCCCTGGTCTAGTCCTTGTTTAGTCCTGGTCTAGCCCTGGTGTAGACCTGGTTTAGCCCTGGTTTAGTCCTTATCTAGCCCTGGTTTAGTCCTTTTCTAGTCCTGGTCTAGCTCTGGTCTGGTCCTGATTCAGTTCTGGTCTAGTCCTGGTCTAGCCCTGGTCTGGTCCAGGTTCAGTTCTGGTCTAGTCCTAATCTAGTCCTGGTCAAGTCCTGGTATAGCCCTGGTTTAGTCCTTGTCTAGCCCTGGTTTAGTCCTGGTCTAGTCCTGGTCTAGCCCTAGTCTGGTCCTGGTTCAGTTCTGGTCTAGTCCTGGTTAAGCACTGGTCTGTGTCTTGGTTTAGTCCTGGTTTAGTCCTTGTGGTTTAGTCCTTGTGGATGCCTATGTGAGTAACATTTAGCTGAGATGAAGTATTATGTAAATTAGACAATATAGATCCCCTGTATTGTTCCCATTTATAATTTGAATAGTTCACATGATCTAGACAAGGTACATCTTAAGGAAAAGTGTAGTCTAACCTGTCAGGTGCACTTTAAGGCAGGGCACTGCAGGCATTCTTTTACATTCAACATGCACTTTCACAAAAAAAAAGTAGTCCAGTATAGACCTATGCACATTCATAACGTCTGTGATTCTAGCTGCATAGAAAAACACTACTTTGAAGGTTTGGCGACAGTGACACCTAATTTTACTGCCATCTGTTCAGTGTTTTGTTGAGCTCATGAGCTAAAATGATCCCAGGGCAATGCCAAGTTTATGAAAACAAATGGTGGGTAAGCCTTTTGCTATTGTAGAAGAGCCGCTCATTAACTGGCAAAGTGTCCTGGACAAAGGGCATAAATGAGAGGAACAATATTTAACTTTTATACTTTTTAATGATAGTTTGAACTTTTAACCCCGCCCATTTCGTCCTTTCTGCTGCTGTGATATTGCACCATGGCACAGAAAATACTGTCTGTTTCAAGAAGCAGGTATGAAGTCACACTCAGACATTAACACAAAGAGGGTTAATCCAAGTCTTAAGTCAGCCACCATAGACATTTATTCTATGAACCTAACCTTCTCCAGAACAAAGTGGTAGAACACGAAACTCGTTGTTAATAGCCAGACTTTAATTCAGTGAGCTGGCTTGTCAAAGCCTGAACTTCAGATAAGGGATTAAAAAAAAAAAGTGTCACAAAGCTGGTTAGAGACAGATGGTGTAAAGGTAAAGTTTGAGCATCAGTCTCTGTGTGGATTCACAGGAAAAGGGGCGTGTGCTGCATTACTCCAGGCTCAGACTGCACGCGGCGCAGCTCCAAGTATTCAGAATAATTACAAGAGGTGAGAGCCAGAATGTTCCTGAAAGAGAGATCTGATTGGAGTCACAGAGCTACCTGGTGCAACAAGATGGAAACAGAGATTAGACACTTACCAATGTGGAACTGTAAGTGGTGGTAGAGCAAAAAAAAAAAAAAAAAGAGAAGTCTGAGACACTCTAGTGTACAAAAATGTCAAATTCTTTATTATTGCATAGACCATCAGGCATTTCTACACCTCAGTGTCTTCATCAGGGCTTTATGTTAAAAGAAAAAAGACACCAGGTGACTCCCTTTTTAAAATGAAGGTACGAGTCATGTGATCAGTCATGTGACATAGATGACCCAATACAGATCCAAGACACAATCAGTTAAACATGATGCATCATGTATACAATATCAGTGTTGAGAAAAATGACAATATTGTTTCATCAACTCCGGCTCCAATGAACTTGAGAAATTGTCACCCCTCTGTCTGTAACTGCAGCAGTGAGCCTTGTCATTTTGGTCTTAAAATGTTTGTATTAACCCTCTCAAAATGATCCGGGTGTTTTTATTTTGCTGTGTTGTACGTAAATAAATTCCTATTTCTAAAATGGAACTCTACTCCAAATTCTCCCCTATAACTGCTAGCCCCAGTGACGTTCATTTGACTGAAGCTATGGGTGACGTCACACTCCTTAGTCCACTTGATTATACAGTCTGGTGAGTAGGCAGAGGCATGACTATGATGTAGTGAGGGGAGGTGTTAAGTGCAGGACTGATATGAACCAATAATACGCCTTATTCTATGTTCAGACCCTGGCATCAAAATACGCCTCATGTTTGGACACCTTTGCATTTGCGGGAACACCCTTACGTTGACGTACATGTGGCAAATTTCACCAAAAGTTTCGAGTTTTTCATTTGAGCTGATTGCACCATTAGATTTTGATCTAGAAGTAATGAGCATGCAGCACCATACAGTAGTGATGCTCATGAGCGAGGAACCAAATCTTTTTTTCCCCCACACGAATCAGCACAGAAGCAGAGTATGCACCATGAGTAAGCGTTTTGTGCATAGAAAAAAACATCTGGTATCATAATAACTACTTTATAAATGATTATTATTGTAGTCCATATTTTATTTAGATTATGCATAATTTCAAAGAGTAAACACATTCCCATTCTCAGTTTGAACCATTTCTGAGCTTTGGTCATTTCTCTCTGTTATTGGTTTCTAGATGAAATGAGTTCTCAAATTGGCTTCTGTCATGTAAATAAATGGTAAAACAGCCAGTCTTCTGAATGGCTCTTTGAAATGAACTTATCCAAAAGATATAAAAGAGTCGAAAGTCCCATCACTACTGCACAGCTGTTCACTTACAACACAGACAAAGCCTCATCACAGCGGCTGGAGTCTTCATATCAGAGTAATGCCATTGTGAGGAGATGCTGAATAATATTTTGCATTAAAGTCTTACAACATATACAACTGTTATTCTGTTTGGTTCCTTAAAGGGTCCATATTAGGCTATTTTCTGACCTATTTTGTGCAATATAGACCTTAAGCTTATCGCATAATAAGCAGAACGTGTCGTCAACGCAACTACCTACTTTTGTCTCCAGGCTCAGGAGCATTATCTTGAGCTATGGTTGGGAGCACAGCAAAGGTTGAAGAACACGGGTTTGAATATTGGTGACAATATGATATAGAATCCCTGATAAATGTAGGTCATGTCAGCTAGGGTTGTCAAGAACTATCAAAAATCAGATAATAATGATACTAATACTAGAATCGAAACTAGATACTCATTTGAGCAGGTATCAATACTAATTCATAGGATAGAAATGAAGCTGTTCTGAATGTCTTTAGAATGATGTTGAGCTGTATCAGAACACGTATAAGAGCACATAGACTAGTATACACCCACTATGGAACCTATGGATCCTTGGATGACAAGGATTATGCCGATATAATCTCTGCAGTAGCCTATAAAAGAAAGTTCTATGATTTAATGTTGAAAATCACATTCTATTGTCTAAAGAAGAGTGTTTTACGATACAATATCACGATATGCCTGTCACGATATGATATATCATGATATATCCCAATACTTAAACAAAGGGTGATATATTGTGATTTATCAATAATTACATATAATATGGTCGAGTAAACCTTCAAAAGAACAAAAACTGGATGGAATAAATTGTATTTCCATCCATCCATTTTCTTCTGCTTTACCCGGGGCTGGGTCATGGGGGCAGTATTCTGAGCAGGGAGGCCCAGACTTCCCTCTCCACACACACTTCCTCCGGCTCTTCCAGGGGGACCCTGAGGTGTTCCTGGGTCTTCCTCGGAGCCTCCTCTCGTTGGGATCTGGCCAGAACACCTCCACAGGGAGGCCTTCAGGAGGCATCCGGAACAGATGCCTGAACCACCTCAGCTGGCTTCTCTCGACGTGGAGGAGCAGTGGCTCTACTCCGAGTTCCTCCCATGTGACTAACCTTCTCACCCTATGTCTAAGGGACATAGGGTGTTACCACAACAGTCAGATTTATATCAGTTTTAAATCATGAGAACAGTAAATAGACCTTGATTTCAGAAGTTTAATTTCTCAGCCTGTTCTGCTGTTGTGACGCATAATCAGCATCAAGTAATAGTCTGAACCAATTGCATTTATAGGAGCTGTAAAACACTAGTGGAGAGTATTTCGATACTATTAAAAACACTCTTTTATTGATAATTAAAAACACTCTTTCATTAGACAATAGAATGTGATTTACAACATTAAATCGTAATACTGGTCTTAAAATATACGTATTAAACCCCTCTACATTATCCTGGTGTTTTTTCCCCGCTATTTTGTCCGTTAAAAAGTCCTATTCATAATATAGAGCCTGGCTCCTAACTTGCCCCTGTAACCGCTACTATTGTGAGCTTCATACAGTCTTTATATAGTCTGTGGTGCCAGGTTAAGACTGAATTTAAAGGTTAAGTCGACATGATCGAATCAGACAGAACCAGGTTCTGTGCATGTGGTGATGTAGAGAAGTAACAAGTAACTCTAAAAGTAACAGGTCTAACAATTTATTACTGATTAAAAGGTTTAAAACAAGTCAATTTCACAAAATATGGACCATATTTATTTTCATTATTGCACTTCACCTTTATATATTTCCTTTTGTGAAAATGCAGTCAAACAAACAGAACTAAATCCTCTCAGTATGAGCGCTGTGTAGCAGTGCGTTCACCATTTTCAAGCAATATGGGAAAGAAAAAGGATCTCTAGTGCCGAAAAGCCTGAAATAGTTGAATACCTTGGACAAGGTATGAAAACCTTAGATATTTCACAAAAACTTAAGCGTGATCATCGTACTATTAAGAGATTTGTAGCTGATTCAGAGCACACATGGATTCGTGCAGATAAAGGCACAATGAGGAAGGTTTCTGCCAGACAAATACATTGGATTAAGAGAGCAGCTGCTAAAATGCCATTACAAAGCAGCAAACAGGTATTTGAAGCTGCTGGTGGCTCTGGAGTCCCGCGAACATCAAGGTGTAGAATCCTCCAGAGGCTTGCAGTTATGCAGAAACCTTCTATTCAGCCACCCTTAAACAAAGCTCACAAGCACAAACGGCTCCAGTGGGAACAGAAATACATGAAGACTCATTTTCAAACAATCTCGTTCACTGATGAGTGCCGTGCAACACTGGATGGTCCAGGTGGATGGAGTGGTGGATGGTTGGTGGACGGACACCATGTCCCAACAAGGCTGCGACGTCAGCAAGGTGGTGGTGGAGTCATGTTTTGGGCTGGAATCATGGGGAGAGAGCTGGTCGGCCCCTTTAGGGTCCCTGAAGGTGTGAAAATGACCTCTGTAAAGTATGTGGAGTTTCTGACTGACCACTTTCTTCCATGGCAGAAAAAAAAGAACATCTTTATGAATGACAATGCTCCATCTCATGCTGCAAGGAATACCTCTGCATTATCGGCTGCTATGGGTATAAAAGAAGAGAAACTCATGGTGTGGCTCCCATCCTCCCCTGACCTCAACCCTATTGAGAACCTTTGGAGCTCCTCAAGTCAAAGATCTATGAGGGCGGGAGGCAGTTCACATCCAAACAGCAGCTCTGGGAGGATATTCAGAATCAAAGACACTTATTGTGCAACGTTCCTGTGCCTTTTAGCTTTACAGTGTTGTGTTTTTTAGTTGATTGTAAATACTTATTATTATTTATCTTGATTTTGATGCATGCTCTTATTTTCCTACTGTTTCTGAAACTTGCGTTGTGACACTGCAATTTCCCCATTGTGGGACAAATAAAGGATTATCTTATCTTATCTTATTCTGACATCCTGCAAAGAAATTCAAGCAGAAACTCTCCACAAACTCACAAGTTCAATGGATGCAAGAATTGTGAAGCTCCTAAATAAGGGGTCCATCCATCCATCCATTTTCTCCCGCTTAATCCGGCTGGGTCGCGGGGGCAGCGCGCTGCCCATTACTCTGTGCACCAGACCCAGACCCCTATGAACCCCTCTGCAGGTGGTGAGCCCACAGGAGGGAGGAATTCCTTGACGGTCCTTGATTGTATACTGTTCATAGGGGTGTTGCATGTTTTTGGTTAATGGGGAGAAACCGGAGTACCCGGGTCGCCCGGGCCTTTCTGTGTGGAGTTTGCATGTTTCCTCCCCGTGTCTGGATGGGTAAATAAGGGGTCCTATGTTCAAATGTAACTTGACCTGTTAATATGTTTTGACTGAAATAACTTTTGATTTCAGTAATATGCTAAAGCTTCTAATTGAAAAATAAACAAATGACCATTTTCAGTTCTTTACAACAATAACATGGTTTGAAACTCAGCTGTGCATAATAATTTGGAACAGTGCATTTAAGTTTTTATTTTTGAAAAAAATACTGTTATCATTGGGAGGTTTATTCAGTAACATTTGAATTATACTCTAAAGGTTGATGACTTGAAAATTATGATGACTGTCATTTATACTGATGAAATATAATTTGCATAATCATTTGGAACGCAGTGTAAATCTTGATCATGATCAGTGTAGAGGGTGTACTCCACCTGAATGTGGTGTGTGCGTGTGAGTGTTAGTGGTGGTCAAAGCTCGATGGTGCAGATGCCCCAGGGCAGCTGTGGCTATAGTAGCAGTGTAACACTACTGAGTATGGGCTGAATAATGTAAAGTGTCTTTGAGTGTCCTAAAAAGCACTATGTAAATCAAAAGCATTATTGCAGGTATAAATGTGCAGACTTGGGTTTCTGTTCTAAACGTTGAATATAACAACCCACACCATCTCCACCTCAGCAGAACTATCTTCCTCCACAACCTTCCATCTCCCCTTCTCCACCATTTGCCTACACTCATCACAAGGTCCTACGATAAGTTTATCCATAATAATGTATTATGGATGTCAGAGGAGCTAGGCCACAGCTCCTCTGACATCTCATCCAACACTCAAATTACCAAACATGTATTTCCTTCAAATGTCTGAACTATAATGTAGCGTATTAGCAT
This sequence comes from Taenioides sp. WSHXM2023, assembly GCA_029959045.1. Classification (NCBI taxonomy): domain Eukaryota; kingdom Metazoa; phylum Chordata; class Actinopteri; order Gobiiformes; family Gobiidae; genus Taenioides; species Taenioides sp. WSHXM2023. The sequence goes on from CM057091.1 coordinate 32,403,670, forward strand.
CCATTAGCCCACGCTGTGACCTCCTGTAAACATCAAACACAGCAGACATTACAGTACAGAGGGAGACGGATGGTTTGTGGAAGTGCATGTTCGCTTATTTATTTATTCATTTTTGCATAATACAGCGAGGCAAGAACACCATCCATCACAGTGGAGTTTAGCTCAAAGGCATAACTCTGTTTTTATATGCAGTGCTTACCAACTGCACAATTTCTGTAGTCTTTTGGCTGAGCTAGCTTCAGGACACATCATTTTGGAGTATAGATTTCCTTTCAGGTCAGTTGGGAAATGCACAACAAAAGTATGCAACTCATTTGGCAAAGAAAAGAAGAAGTTAGTGATGGCAAAGCTGTATAACTAACTGTCTCTTTTTCTTTTGTTTATGTTAGGAATCAAGATTCAGTATTGTGCAGGGTGCGTTTTTGTCACCTGACTTGCAAAGGCCAAGCATGCAGGTTTAAATAAAAGGTACAGTTTACCTCTATTCCACTAGCACGGAACTGCTGGGGCCACACTGGAGCGGGTCTGTCAGATGCGGCTCCCTCCAGCTGAGTCGTATATCCATGCTCTTATCGTGGCTCTGGATCCAGGGGCATAGACAGTATCCACCTTATTCCACCCTGCCCACTTTTGTCTCTAAATGCTCATAAACCAGGATTTTTTGTTCTGGCACTTTTAGCAAAAGGAGAAATTTTATTGTCAACTGGACAGAGTTTATTTGGTTGAATCCGTTTCGCAGCTCATCCAAGCTGCTTCTTCAGTTCTGGTCAGATGCTGGCGGACACTGCTTTATATCTGCTTGAAGGGAGGAGCTTAATTACAATGAAAATTACTCTGAGACAACACATATTTATTTACAGTTTCTGTTAGTCAGGTGAGTCTATTCAATATGGAGTTGTTTACAGTTTCTGTTAGTCAGGTGAGTCTATTCATTATGGAGTGGGAGTGGGGGAGTAGTTAGCATATCCATTCAGGGCCATGATGGGTGTTTTCACACCTCTGGACCTGACCTGGCTAGTCCCATTGTTTTCCCAGTTTGTTTTGATTTAGGTTTGAGAATAGAGTTATAGATGGGAGACAAATGATGTCTGAGACCTCCATTTCTGTTCAAGGAAGGATCTTCTTTCTTGACAAAAATAGCTTCTTTAACTCCCCTCTCAAACCAGTTCTTTTCTCTGGCCAAGATCTGGACCTCGCTGTCCTCAAAGGAGTGGCCTGTGGCTTTTAGGTGGAGATGTACGGCAGATTGCGGCCCACCCTGGTTTTCCCGTCTGTGTTGATACATCCTTTTGTGAAGTGGCTGTTTTGTTTCTCCAATGTAGCGCTCACTGCAGTCTTCACTACACTGAATGGAGTAGACCACATTGCTTTGTTTGTGGCTCGGTGTTTTGTCCTTAGGATGGACCAGTTTTTGTCTTAAAGTGTTTGTGGGTTTGAAATAGACTGGGATTTCATGTTGTCTGAAGATCCTCTGTAGTTTTTCGGAAACGCCAGCCAGGTAAGGAATAGTTACACCCTTTCTCCTGCGCTCTGCTTCTCTGTTGTCCTGTTTCTTTGCTCTCTTCGTTTTATTGAAAGCCCATTTAGGATATCCACAAACGGAGAGGGCTTTCTCCACGTGTTGTTCTTCTTTCTCCTTTCCCTCTGCGCTTGTAGGAACCACTTGGGCCCTGTGTTGTAATGTCCGAATGACTCCCAGTTTGTGCTGAAGTGGGTGGTGTGAATCAAAAAGCAGATATTGGTCGGTGTGTGTGGGCTTCCTGAAGACCTCTACCTGGAGTCGCCGGTCTTCTCTTATCGTTACTGCACAATCTAAGAAGGCCAATGTGTTGTCCTTGGCATCTTCACGTGTGAATTTGATGTTCGGATCTACAGAATTGATATGTGCAGTAAAAGGTTCCAAATCTTGAATTTTGATTTTTGAGAAATTATCATCAACAAAGCGATACCAGTGCGTGGGTGGAGTGCCTGGATATGAGGCCAGGGCACTCTGTTCAAATTGTTCCATGTATAAGTTTGCAATGATAGGGGAGACCGGTGAGCCCATTGCACAGCCGTGGATTTGTCTGTAGAAGTTTCCTTTGAACTGGAAATAGGTGGTACTTAAACAAATTTCCAGCAGTTGGCAGATTTGGTCGGGTGAAAGTTTGGTTCTCTCTTCTAGCTTAGTATCCTCCAGTAGTCTCCTCCTTGCTGCCTCCACCGCTACCGATGTAGGGATACAAGTGAAAAGAGAGGTCACATCAAAGGAAACCATTGTCTCATCCCGGTCAAACTGGAGATGCTTGATTTTGTTCACAAATTCGGCTATGTTCTCAATGTGGTGCTCCGTGTTACCCACCAGTGGAGCCAAGATGGTTTTTAGGTGTTTGGCCACATTGTATGTGATGGAGTCTGTGCTGCATACAATGGGTCTGAGTGGTACTCCTTGTTTGTGGATCTTTGGGAGGCCATAGATGCCAGGGATGGCGTCACCAGGGTACAGTCTGTAATATAGCTGTCGATCAATGACTTCTTCCTTCTCCAACTTCTGCAAGCAATCAATGATCTTTTTGTACACATTGGTGGGGTCCCGTTTTAGTAATTCGTAGGTTGTGGTGTCACTGAGTAGGCTGTTAACCTTAGCCTCATAATCAGCTGAGTTCAGGATCACAGTGCATCTCCCTTTGTCAGCTGGGAGGATGTTGATGCTGTGGTCCTTCTCCAGAGCAGCGATGGCCTTCCTTTCCTCCGGTGTTACATTGGAGGGTGGAGGTTTGGCATTGCTCAGTGCAGCTGTTAATTTCAGTCTAAGGTCTCCAGCTTCTGTCTCCGTGAGCTTGTTGTTCCTGCTGCTGTGATGTAATCCACCGTGGGGATGCGGTTAGGAGTCACAGAAAAATTCAGTCCTTTGGAAAGTACTTCTTTCTCTGCCTGAGTGAGCACCCGGTTGGAAAGATTTTTCACCCATCAGGAACCTTTGGAACCTTTTACTGCACATATCAATTCTGTAGATCCGAACATCAAATTCACACGTGAAGATGCCAAGGACAACACATTGGCCTTCTTAGATTGTGCAGTAACGATAAGAGAAGACCGGCGACTCCAGGTAGAGGTCTTCAGGAAGCCCACACACACCGACCAATATCTGCTTTTTGATTCACACCACCCACTTCAGCACAAACTGGGAGTCATTCGGACATTACAACACAGGGCCCAAGTGGTTCCTACAAGCGCAGAGGGAAAGGAGAAAGAAGAACAACACGTGGAGAAAGCCCTCTCCGTTTGTGGATATCCTAAATGGGCTTTCAATAAAACGAAGAGAGCAAAGAAACAGGACAACAGAGAAGCAGAGCGCAGGAGAAAGGGTGTAACTATTCCTTACCTGGCTGGCGTTTCCGAAAAACTACAGAGGATCTTCAGACAACATGAAATCCCAGTCTATTTCAAACCCACAAACACTTTAAGACAAAAACTGGTCCATCCTAAGGACAAAACACCGAGCCACAAACAAAGCAATGTGGTCTACTCCATTCAGTGTAGTGAAGACTGCAGTGAGCGCTACATTGGAGAAACAAAACAGCCACTTCACAAAAGGATGTATCAACACAGACGGGAAAACCAGGGTGGGCTGCAATCTGCCGTACATCTCCACCTAAAAGCCACAGGCCACTCCTTTGAGGACAGCGAGGTCCAGATCTTGGCCAGAGAAAAGAACTGGTTTGAGAGGGGAGTTAAAGAAGCTATTTTTGTCAAGAAAGAAAATCCTTCCTTGAACAGAAACGGGGGTCTCAGACATCATTTGTCTCCCATCTATAACTCTATCCTCAAACCTAAATCAAAACAAACTGAGAAAACAATGGGACTAGCCAGGACATGTCCAGAGGTGTGAAAACACCCATCATGGCCCTGAATGGTTATGCTAACTACTCCCCCACTCCCACTCCATAATGAATAGACTCACCTGACTAACAGAAACTGTAAACAAATATGTGTTGTCTCAGAGTAATTTTCATTGTAATTAAGCTCCTCCCTTCAAGCAGATATAAAGCAGTGTCCGCCAGCATCTGACCAGAACTGAAGAAGCAGCTTGGATGAGCTGCGAAACGTATTCAACCAAATAAACTCTGTCCAGTTGACAATAAAATTTCTCCTTTTGCTATGGATTCTACCTGGACGACTGAGGGATTCTACACACATCTCTGGCACTTTTAGTTAAACAGGGATCCCATTCATGTCAATGCAGAATTTGGGAAACGTTTTGTATCTTAAATATGACAAAGTCGGTTCATTTGTGTAAAATGTTCAATGTTCATGTGACCAAAAGTGATTCTCTGGGAGGCTTTAAAACGGCTTTATCGTCCATATTGAACTTATTTGCTGTCAAGATTGGCAGCCCCATACAAAATAATACAACCCGAATGATGATGGCGGCGCCCACGGCAACTTCCGGAATAAGATTAATAAAGAAGTGGACTAAGGGCGTGTGACATCACCCATAGCATTCTGCTCTAGTCAAATAAAGCTCATCGGGGCTAGCAGTTATCAGGACGAATTTGGAGCCGAGTTTCATATTTGGAATTCCGACCACGAGTATCAAAACTAGGCTTATGTAAGTTTGTGGAGGTGGCACATCACCTGCTTGATTCCATGGAAACTGCAATTCAAAACCATACTTGGAACATTCTGGATGGCAGTAGGGAGGTTTTATGCCATACTGTGGAATATTATGGCCAAAGGAGTAACATTTCCTGTTCTCATCTAGGCCAAATAAGAGTCAATTTTGCAGAGATGTTTTTCAGTTCAATAAAAACAACCCAAGTGATAAAAACTCAAAAGTTACATACTGTGGCTTTATGAAGGAACAAACAGTATTATATAGAATAGAGTTTGTGCAGCTAGTCTGTATGCTAATGAATGTGTATTATAGGATGCCCGGCCCTGACACAGCGCTTCTGTTCAGCAGCTGTGGAGCTCTGGAGGGACTGGCTGCCCTTGTCTGTTCTTTCTCACAGATGACCCACTATCACACAAGAACTACTTCTCTTGGAGACTGGACACTTTAGCTCAGGGAGAAGATCTGGGTGCCATTGGTAGGTTACTGTTGTGTAATGATATATATTACAGTGACTACTCAAATAAATTTTAAATTGTTTAACTTATGAATAGTGTTGAGTCATTTGTCTTTTATGTCTTCTTTGTGAAGTTAAATGCATTTACAGCAATCTACCGGATGATTCATATCTTTATGGTAATTTCTTTATACACAGTAAAAGAAAAAAAGAAGAAAACAAAAAAAAAAACACCCCTATCGCGTGATCTGTGGACCTTGGGCCAGCGTGAACCCAACAGACACACTAGCTGTAAACACCTCCATACACAAGCATCCTAATGGAACTGGGAGGTAGTTTAGGGTCCCCCTTTTTATCATAAATAACACAGGTTGGTCTGGAATAAGCAAGGGTAAAGGCAAAGTGGTATAGAAAACTACAAAACTTTTATTTTATGTTATGGTCTTTTAAAAGTGGTCATTTAGTTCCTTCTTTTCTCAAGGGTGCACAACTGCCAAATTAACCTTTGCAAATGTAAAACTGAACCCAAATTAAAATCAAGCTTAGTCAAACCATAAGTGAATGAAAAGCAAAAATCATTAAACCCTTCATTTAGAATACGTTAAAGTGCTGGTGTTGAGCAGAACATGGATGATGTGCATTTAAAGTGTTTGCTAAAGTACTTGAGATATGATTTGGTGTTAAGTTAAAGTGCACGAAGTTCTAGATGGTGAAAGTGCCCAATGCTAACGGGCCTGTCTGAGCAAAAGAGACTAAAGACACCTAAACTGACCCAATCCAGATCACCATAAGACATTAGATACACCAGAACATTCATCCAGTGAGAACTCATACTTAAATGTCCTGTATTATACAAAACTGTGAGCTTTAAGCTATGTTATAATGTTGTTACCTCATCAAAAGCATTCCTGGAGTTGTGTTTTGGTTCATTCACACATGTTTGAGTAAGCCTGCATTATTAGTGCTCAAAATTCTCTGGTTCACCTTGTGATGTCATGTAGTGGTAGTTTTCAGTAGAGATTGGCAATTCCAGGGTTGAAATCATCCAAATGTTTCTAGTGAAGGTGTGTGGAGTTTAAAAACACGGTGGAGCACTCCCTGTATTACCACATGACATCACAAAGATATTTCTGTACATACACTATTAGCATTAGCATTAATACATGTTTGATAAATATTAATGTGTGTTTGATAAATATCAACTCATAGCTATATAATAGCTAATTAGCATATCAATTACCATTTAGTCAGCCATTCATATGTGGTCCCTATGCTAAAGTGTCACCATTATTTTGTACTACTTTTTTTTACTTGCGTAACTGTATTTGAAGTCACAGTTGAGACATTGTAATTGCGCACATTCCTCTCCAGGTTTGCACATGGTCGAGTCTTTGAACAGTCCAGGAACAGCTCCAGGGCTCATTATGCTCATACAGGGAGTACAGTGTAAAAGCAGTCTGTGCCAGTGTGAGCCAGTGTGTGCCAGCCTGTGCCAGCCTGTGCCAGCGTGTGCCCGTGTGAAGATGAGAAGTGGACAGACGGGCCTGGTGATGGGCCTGGTGTGTCTCTCTGTCATGGCGCTCCAGAACACAGCTCCATCATTCTGTTATGTCTGGACCAGGCTCAGTCAGCTCCTAACTCAGACTGTGGAGGTGAAGAGCTTTTTAGGATATTTATAGACTGCACAAAGCATGGGAACTTATTGAGGATTTGTGTCTGCTTCACGGGGCCCAGTAGACCATCTAAAACCCTGAACTTTCACATATATGTCCTCAACATATTACATATGGTCAAGGTCAAGGTTTATTTATATAGCAAAAACAGACAGTACTACCCCAAATGTGTAACAATATATATAAAAACAGAATATGAGAATACACAAGTAAAAAATATAAATAAAACACAAGTAAACACAATATAACAGAGAGGGTTCTGAAAATGTATAGTTTGTTAGCTAAAAAAAAGTTGAACATTATTGTTGGATCAGAATTATTATTATTAGGCCCTTATTATTATTAAGGGCCAGGAAGTGAAATGGCACAGAGTGAGTTATCCACAGTGACCAGAGCCCCTCGCCATGACATAGGAATGGTACGGTATCCTTTATTTGTACAGGGACAGTGCACAACAACACATTAAGACAAAAGTCACAGGAGAGATGCTGGTGCCAGGTTATAACATGAATGCTCATTTACACCTGTAGTCCCTAAGCAGGTTAGTGGGTTGGTTGGCTCAGAGTACAGATTCAGTGTATAGAGATAAACTGACCAAAAATAAATTAAAACAGATATTACTTAGTGTCACAGTGTTAAAATACTATTCTAAAAACAATATACACCAGACACACAAGATGAAAACCTGTGCAGGCTCAAATCTCTGTTGGCAAATTATTCAAATGACTCACAGCAACAGAGGAAAAAGATGATTTGGTGAGTGCAGTCTTACATTTGGGGACAGTGCACTCTCCTTTGGAGGAGGAGCGTGTTACTTGAGATGTCTTTTCAGAGCTCAGAGAGACGAAACCCTTCAGAGGAGGAACAGCACCATGGAGAAAAGCAAATATTTGCATATATCATTCGATTCATATTTATACAATGATTCAACAGGTTTCAAGGCTGGTTTGCACGCCTCTGACCAGCTCATCATACAGTAAAAGAAACATGACATGATCATGGAGTTAAAATACATGTGCAAGGCCTCCATTGTCAGTGACCCTCACATGTGTCTGCAATTTGAGAGGTTAAATTTGAGGGAGATTTTTTTGTGTGATTTTTAAAAGTTAAGGTGACACCCAAGTAAGTAAATTCAATAACATTTTTAATTATCATCATTTATAAAAAATATCTGGGCAATTTGTTAATTTACACTTGTTGGTAAAATACAAGGCAACAGTCTTACGTACATTTAATGCCAGACAGGAAGTCTGAAGCCAGACTGCCACCTTTTTCATTTCAGTCTCTTCGCTACCTCACTTGCATTTTTTCCATGGGTGAACATGACTGTGTTGTCAACAGACATAATTATCTTGACATCACAGACTGAGGGGAGGTCATTTATGTACAGACTAAAAAAGCAGAGGCCCGAGGATTGAGCCCTGCGGCACCCCCATTGTGCAGCTGTGGAGAGAGGATAAGGTGTTGTTTGCTGTCACACACTGCTGTCTCCCCCTCAGGCATGATGCAAACCAGTCTACTGCAGATTGTGATAATCCAAGATGTCCTATTTTATTGAGAACAATACTATTGGCTTACAGTGTCATACGCCTTTTGCAAGTCAAGGAAGACAGCTCCAACTATTCCACCCTGGTGTAGACTTGATTTAATTTCTTCAAGGAAGTAGCAGCATGCAGTTTTAGTGGAATAATTCCTCCTGAAACCAAATTGCAATGGATTTAATAAACCATTTGCATCAAAGTGTTGAGTGAGCTGCAAAGTGTTGAGCGAGCTTGGAAAAATGCCTTCACTGATTTATAGTTTTAGTGAGAACTGGAGTTAAAGTTGTTTTAAGTTGTTTTAGAAAGACATTAACTTTATCTTTACTATTATTCAGTTTTGTGAAGTTTGCTTCCGCTTTTGCATCATTAACTAGTTCCAATCTGAAAGTAGGGGCATTACATGGGGGAGACTCAGAAGAGGACCATGATATTGGACAGGGCTGTGCCAGTTTGCAGATTGAATTGTACTGTTTCACGATACTATTTCCTTTTGCCTCTTTCATCTCTAAAATGTGATTTATTAAGCTTTCTTGAAACTAAAGTAAAATTGTGATCTGATAGTTCTGTTATTACACTTTTACAGAAATCATAACCTCGCCACCCTTTCCTTTCCCTCGTCACATCTATAAACATTATAGCCAGGAACAGTGAATATAGACAGTGGAGTTGTTGCGCACAGCCACATTTCTGTAAGGCACAAGTAGTCCAAGTTGGAGTCTGTTAACAAATGCTCAATCTGTTCCGTTTTAACAGTTTGGAAAACTTTAGTTCTTTGTTTGCGTGTTATGGCAGTCAGTAGAACGCATTTATCATTATAAATAACGTGTGTCTGTTTGTTTGCCAAGTGATTTGTAGAGTTCGTTTAACCTTGCATTCCTAAGTGATGAACAATGTGCGGTGAGGCGGTTGGTGATGGTACCGTCGTAGCATTCACCCCGGTGACTCCACGGGTCCGGGATTCAAGTGCATGTCTCCACAAAGCAGCAGAAATACACACAGAAATGTTCCACTGCTCCATTTCGGTGATGTTGCCCGAAGTGAAGTCGTCCTTGATCGCCGGTAAATGCACGGTACAAACACTTTCCCTTCATTCAACCCGTGATTCTAGACAACATACTGGCTCCATGAATCCAGGGGCATGGCGCGATTTGTGACATGATTTTCATCCAAAAACTCAATGACGGCCACACCCCATCTCACATTGTGTTGCCATGTCAACGAGCCAAAAATCTGTCCTCGCCAATGGAACATCCTTACACAAACCAGTTGCATCATGACAACAGGAACAAAAAATTATATTGTGACCATGCAACTTTACAAACTGGAAGTCTGCCATCTTGGATTAAACAAAGAAAATCAACACATACAAAAATTTTGAAAAATTACAGGGTTTGTTAAAGTTAGGGCTGATCATTGCCGCTTGTGGCTATATTTCTTTCTTTTTCTTTTTATTATTTTTTTCCTAACCAACTCACCCATTTTTCACCCAGTGAATAATGACTAAAACTTTGCCAACTGTTAAAAAAGAAATATCAACACATAAGAAAATTGAGAAAAATGGCAGGCTTAGGTTAAGGTTAGGGTTATGGTTAGGGTTTGGTCTAGGGCAGGGGTGGGCAATTAATTTTTCCATGGCATGACAAACAGAAAATATTGTGGCGGGCCAGACCAAAATGCTTACCTCAATTCTGCATAATATTAATTGTATTTCTTTATAAAAAGCAGTAAATTGCATTGTTTTGACGTGCTGGTAAGACTGGTAAGAGTGTATGTTATGACTAAGCAATGAAAAAGTGAGGTTGCCTTACAAAAAATGTCATAAAAAAACACCTCTAAAGTAAAAACAATGCAGCGTTAGTCCTTGCATGAGGTAAACTTATAAAAAAAAATTATTTTTTTCTATCTTAAACAGGTCGGTCAGAGCCAACCAAAGGGCCATATGTGACGCGGGAACTGTACTATGCCCAGGTCTGGTCTAGGGTCATGTCTAGCATTAGGGTTAGGGTTGAGGCTGGGGTTAGGGCTAGGGTTAAAGTCAGTAAATCTGACTACACGATCACAACGCAACAGAGTGCGTGAGGACCAGACTGATATCAGTGTGTATAAATACATAGAGTTATGAGATGTGCCAGGCGAGCAAAACACTTAACCCTCTGCAAAATGTCCTCATTACATTCCATACACATTTACACGTCCCTCTCCAGGAGCAGTTAGCCTCGGAGCTAAAGGCTGTCTCCTCATTTAGAGTCAGCATCTGCAGAGGTCAGAGGTCACGAGCCTCCTGTACCCAACATGTGGATAGGGCCAGCCGGGGTCATGTGTGCTAACGACCACATCTGGAGCACGAGCAGTTTTATCATCACTGAACAAGGAGGAAGAGAAGCACGGGCACGTTTTGGAAAATGATATTTCGTCAGGGCAGAATATGGTTTACATGCTGCAGTTTTTGCTCAGAAATATAAGAAAAGTTTGCTAACATTAAAAACATGGACTAGTACAGTATATTCTTATATTAAATGTGTGGTTACAGCAGCACATCATATTGTATATTTTGTATTAATGTTTAGTCTGTTTTTATTCTTATACCTCATTTTATGCATGATTCTTATTTTATCATAGATTATATTTATATTCATTCAGAAGGTACTATATAAATCATTACTGGCAAAAGGAGAAATTCAATTTATTAACTGGACAAAAGTTTATTTGGTCAAATACGTTTCGCAGCTCATCCAAGCTGCTTCTTCAGTTCTGGTCAGATGCTGGTGGACACTGCCTTATATCTGTCTGAAGGGAGGAGCTAATTACAATGAAATTACTCTGAGACTGCACCTATTTGTTTATGGCAATTTACGGCGGTGTCCACCAGCGTCTGACCAGAACTGAAAACTTCTCCTTTTGCCGTGGATTCTACCCATAGATCTTTTTTTTTTTTGCTTCTTTGTGTCCAACATGAAGAAATGACTGCTGTCCTAACCTGATGTTCTAGTTCCCTCTGTATATTCTCTTAGTCTGGTCACCACCTCCTCCTCTCTCAGGCCAAACCTCTGCATTTTCTTCATACGTACCCTTTTTTTTTAACACAAGGTTTTAAGGAGAGGTAATAGTAAAGTATACTTCACTGACCCCATACAAAGTTTGTGCTTGGCATCCTCCAGATCTTGGGCGAGTCCTAGTCAGGACTCCTCAGGACTACCATAGCTTGAGGGTTTGACCTAATGGTGCATGTTTTGGGTTGATGGGGTTAACTAGAGTGCCCAGACCAGACACAGGGAGAACATGCAAACTCCACACAAAAGGTCAAGGAGTTGAACCTGAAAGTTATAGTGAGGTAAGAGTGCTAGCCACAGATGTACCATTTGTGATGCCCTGATTGTTTAATCCACCTGTCAGTCCCACTCATCTGACCTCAGGGACATAATTCCTGTGTTTACACTACATGTCTTTGTAAAGTGTGTTTTCTTGGCTGGCCCGGCATCTCTTAATCCTTATTCAATATGACAGTCGTGATAGAGCTGAAGCTGATAAGAGCTTGTCAAAGCATTATCGGAGAAAAAAAAACAGCATTTGGCACAATCTGTCAATATACACAACATGAGGCGAAAAGCTTTCACTTGTTTAGTCTAAATATATATTTTAATTCTGTTAAAGGGCCTATATTACGCTGTTGTCTGATCTATGTTATAATTTTCCTCATCACAAACAGACCTGGAGTTGTGTTTTGTTTCATTCACACATGTCTAACACACAAACCCTGCATATTTAAGTTATTTTTCTCTCAAACAAAAAAACACTCTTTTCCAACTTCTGATGCGGTATAAGTGCTCCACTGTGTTTTTAAACTCCACACATCTTCACTATAATCATTTGCATAATTTCAGCCCTGGAATTACCCATCTTTACTGAACTAAAAGTATAAGGGAGCCGTTACCTTGAAAACTACCTCACCATGACATCACAAGGTGGAACAGAGCATTTGGAGATTTGGAGATGTAGACAGTCTAAAAATGCAGGGTTGTGTGTGTGAATGAAACTAAACACAATGCCAGGTATGTTTTTGATGAGGTAACGACATTCTAACATTCCTTAAAGCTCACAAGAGTCCATTGTGCGTAAACAGTATCAAAATGCTGTATTAACATTCAGCTCAGTAGTGAACATACATGTAGCCACCTCATGAGTTCATTCCCAGCGCTGTATTGGCTGACGGCGGTGAAGTCATACCCACAATCCCCTGCTCCCGTGTGGACGCGCTCTGACTGATGCCCACTTGGATCCAATGGTGTCCGCGGTGCCAGGACAGAGCTGGCACCGGGCGCTCCCATACTCACATAATACTAGTATAGTATAATGCTCCATCAGGGCGAGAGGAACAGACAGAGCCTTGGCAGAGGTCCACTGTCACCTACACAAAGCAATACACACAGATGAAGATAAAAGTCATATTTAACGGTCAGGGCGAGACTCCAAAAAACTAGCCCAAACGGTGATCATTTTCAATTTGGCTACTAACACATCGCTCTAGCTACTTTGTAAGGTTGGATTTTATGAATAATTTAAAGAGGAGGTACTACACTTCTATGGGGTATTAACTGCTAAAACATTTATATTTAGATAACATTACCTTATATTTTATTTCCCCCTTCAGAGCTCTATCACAAGACAATACAATACACAGCCTGCTAATGAAACTACTGCACATCACATCAGGTTTGTGAAGTTGTAGTGTACAGTTTTGTCTCCTACTTTTGTATACTAATGGAAAATTGTCGTGTGGGAACATGGGTGACGTCAGCTTGCAGGCGGAGCACTGGACAGAATCTTACAGCTAACAGTAAGGAGCGTTTGAATAGGACCCAGGAGAGATCACTAGATTACTCAAACATGCATGGATGACATATGAAACCTCTTCAGGCATGTTTTTGATGACGGAACAATGTTAATAGATGATAGAAAGCTCCAAAAAGTATGTTTTTCCTAATACCCCCTCTTTAAACCAACTTCTTTTAACCTGCATACGCAAAAGATACTATGCAGTAAGAAAAAAAATATCAAAATATAAAATTATGACATTTCAGACACTAAACAAAATTGGACAAAACTTTTAAGCTTATGCATCTTAAATATATAGAATTAAAAGTATTTTTATTGCAAAGTAAATACCTTGAAAACATTCATTCTTACTGTGAGCAGGATTGCCTCACCACAGATTTTACCTGTAACTTGGCCTGATGGCATCAACTGCTTGTCTTCTTAGACAGTAGTAGAAGTAGTTCATTATAAACAGTTTGCAGTGGTCCAAAGTTATTCTTCACTTAACCTTATGCACTCTGAGTAATCCAATTATTCACTGTGATGAAAGTTTTTGTTTCTTGGTAATGATAACAACTAGCATGCTCATGTGCACTTCCTGTTTATCAGACAATTAATCACTTTAGAATTATACAGTATGTAGACAGAGGACATATTTTCACCTTAGAAGCTGCTATTACAGTATATCTGTACTGGAGCAAGACACATCACGCTCAAATACATATAATAAATAAAAAATCAGATACAGGCTCTTTAAAGGTTGTATAGAGAATTTACCAAGGAAAGAGAAATACAGTGACTGTTTTTAAATGTTGCACATGACACCACCACTGCTCCTCCACAGCTCCCTAAGTAGAAACGCCTCCTCCCGCCTCCTCCTTACGCTAGAAATCATGCTTGTTTACAGCCGGTGCGTGTTCAGAATTGCTGTTGAAGTTACCTGTCCAGAAGTAATTTAGCGACCAACGCGTCAGTCTTTAGACCCTTCGTCTGCTTCAGTGCACGCCATCGCAGGAAGGAATCGTCAAGAATCACCTTAGTTTAGCTTCGTTCCTTTTCCCCTTCTCTTCTTCTTTCAGTGACCTTAAAAACGGACTTTCTTTTGCGGCTAACTGGTAGTGGATTCTTGTCTGCCATCGCAATAAACTCTGTGCTGCTGCGTTGGCTGAGGAAACAGTGTATTGCGTGTGAGAGACGAACGTAAACCACGTAATCCCAGCGCGCCGGCAAGTCAGTTACGCTAGAAGTGTTGGGAGTTTGATTGACAACTTGATAGATAATGAGGTAGCCATGTTTATCTGGCCCCACCATGTCCATAGTTGATGGATTTTCATTCTTTTTTTTTTTTTTTGGTCATCATAATTACAAGGCTGCTGCATCTCTATAATGCTATTTTGAACTTTCATTGACAATTTGAAACAAAAAAAAATAAATGGTCTATACAACCTTTAAAGGTCCTATATTACAGTGAAACAGTGTGCTTTCCTCAGCCTAAATCTGCAGGGTTTGTGTGTTAAACATGTGTGAATGAAACAAAACACAACACCAGGTGTGTTTGTGACGAGGAAACATTATAACAGATCATAAAATAGCGTAATATGTGCCCTTTAAACATGTTTTTTCCATAAAAACACAGGATGTTTTGTCATTTTCAAAGGACATTCTTCTAAATAAGAAAATGATCTAAAATGATCATCTTGGCAATTTGATCATTTTGCAAATTCACATTGCAATTTAAATTCCTAACATAACATTCCTAGTTCGATGTGTAATACTACAGTGTTCTAACAAGCCTGTCTCCCTCTCCTCGTCTCCTCACCGCGGGAGCAGCATTAGCATCCTGAATAACACAAATGTCTTTTTCTGCCTCATCAGGAAGATTCAAACTGAGCCTGTCTTACATAACAGCTGCTAAAACGATCTATGCTAGCTGAATGCAAAGCCTGCACACAACTCAAGACGCTCCCAACGTGCCTTTGTCAGCCCCGCAAGCCATCCCCACTTCTATTTTGGAAGATATGAAGTGCTATTTTTAACCCCGTGTTTCCCTGGAGGGGGGAGTGGGTATCCTGGTTGCAGTGAGGAGGAGGGGGGATTACCGTCACTCGGATGCCAGGGTGCGTGCGGTGAATGGGTCTGGGGGCTTGTGAATGAGGTTGCTGGCTGCTTCGATGCGTTCGCCTCTTTGACAGATCGCATCAGCCCCTCTCAGCTCAGATCGGGTGTACCAGTTGTCAGATTGCAGAGAGCCTTGTCCCAGATATACAAGGATTTCTGAGCACAAATATACAGTATACTCCGCTGTCTTTGTTTCTAGTCTCTGAACCACATGAGCGCTTCTTCATAATACCTTTTATAATCCACTTCCAAAACCTGGGCTTAATCCAGTGTCTGAGAGCACAGGTTATTCTCTGCTCCCAGATGAGGATTTTTTTTTTTTTTTTTTACGCAACCTCCCCATCTGAGTTATAGTAGGAATTTGACTTGTGAAACTGGTACTTTTTAAAAGTGTACTGTGCAACTATTTTGTTGGGGGTTAGTCACCTACTTGTTTCTATGGATATGTAATTACTCTACCTGGAATGTTCCACAGTATGACATTAGACAATTCTGTCTCACATGTATTCAATTACAGGTGGTTTTAATGCTCAAAACAAAATGGCATTCTGACTGGGAGAGGGGTCGCCTCTCCACAGATCTGACCTGTAACTTGGTCTGGTTTGGTCTCCATGAAGATAAAAAGGTTTAACACCATACTATGAAACATTCCAGATAAAACAAAAACATCTCCATGGAGACAAGCATATGATGGACCCTCCACTGGAAATGTTACACCATGAACCTTTAAGAAAATTTAAAAGTGTTGTTGCTTAGTATTGAAACGCGATACTCATTTGAGCAGGTATCAATACTAAACAAGTCCCATTCACAGGACAAAAATGAACCTTTCCTGAATGTCTTTAGAATGATCTTGAGCTGTATCAGAACAAGTAACAAATAAGCATCTAGTGTCGATACAAGTTTTAGTATCGATTAATATCTAGGTATTTTTGTTTTGTTTTGTTTTTGACAATTACAATATTACAATAAGTCCAACAATAAGCTGCTGTGACAACGCATGCTGCCACTATGGCCTATAACCTTACGTAGGAGGGCCTTCCCAATTTGGGCCTCAAACCTAGAACCTTCTTGCTGTGTGGTGAAGGCTTAAAAAAAAAAAAAAAAAAAACGAATGAAAAAGAAAAATACATATATATATATATACTAAACTTTTTTTTTTTTTTTTAACTCAAGTCGAAGTACAGTAGGGGTCAGAGATAAATGTTATTAGTGAAAACTACTACTCAAGAGTAACTGAAAAAGTAACAGACGTAATATCTGATTTATAATTACAAAAACTTTTATGAATTATATCTGAACATTTGTGTTTCTTGCAGCGCTCCGCTGCAAGAAACACAAATGTTCAAATCATTTCATATTGTCACATAAAGCTTTCGTTTCCCCTTCGCATTTACTCTCTCAGAGTTGTATCTGAAGTGATTTGTGCATGTTTGAGTCATCTTTAATCGTTTATTTTCAAGACGCTGGTCAATCCCCGTTTTCAGCCACCAGTACTGTGATGTACTTATTTTTTACTTACATTTTATTTTCTCAATCAGTGATATGTGTAGCATTCAGTGGCGGCGCATAGTTATTTTGGTACAAATTTTTAAAAATCCGCTGCTCACTTGCGTGATGAGTAGATATCCACAGGAGCTGCCAGTGTTACAGATCTGTTGATGGCGATATGTCAACATGGGGCCATGTGAATGGAGTACAAGGACCCAGCTTTAATAAATTTAATATTTAGTTTTAAATGCTAATGCTAATATTTAGTTTTAAATCTGTTTCTCTTGAGTGTGTATCATTATATTAAATCATCTCAAAAGTGTCTTTGAGGCAAAGCGGGTGTGTCAGCTCATTTAAGCATGAATGTAGCGATAAGTGTGCACTGCCCCAGACTTTGCATAGACTCTAATGGAGACACGAGAAACTGTCCGTGTATGTCACAGACAGACAAACCTCACTCTCACTGCTTTCCTTTAATGCGGAAGAGTACGTAAATCCACATCTCCACCTCAGACAGGACGGAAAGGAATCCACAGAAGAATGTTTACTTTTTATTTAGACAGCGCCCCAGAGGCCCTGGGACAGGTGTCTGCGCAGATGCCTGAGCGTCTTTCTGCAGAGGACAGTTTTCTGTGGCATATGTGGGATGAGCCATTTACACACCGAACAGAATCCAAAACAGATCTGTAACACCGACTGTCTTGTGATGTTTATGGTGACGTCAGCTCCCATTGGGCACTGCAGTTTTCTAAAACGGTAGTCTGTGGACTATTTCTGTGGACTAAGTTGTTTTAGACGACTATTGTGATTTCATATATGTGTAAATAACATAATGATCCACGGTTGTTGTAAATTATAACTATAGCAAGCTCAAGCACAATATGTGATCTTTAAAAAGATTCTCAAATAAATATACAACCCACCTCTGCAAACAGGCACGCTGAGCCCAAACACAAATGGATGAAAAGTGCAGTGTTTGTGTAGTAATCCTCATGTCCTTTTGCGCACTATAAAAAGCTCTGTCCTCTCTCACAAGTGTAAAACATGTCCTGGAGCATCAGTCGTGTTGGATGTGTGAGCTGTGGACTGACAGTCTGACAGTAGCCCTGAGTGTGGGAGCATGTTTAAACAAAGAATCACAGAGGACATACAGGCTGTCCTCACACCAGTGTCCACTAGGGGGACAGGGATGCCAGGAGACACAAGCACTTAGCAGCTGGGGAAATATTTTGTTTTCAAGTCTAAACTGTTGCAACTGTCACATGCAGATAGCTCTGTCCGACCTGCGGAGTCCAAGGTTATAATACTCCCTACAATGGAAGCGTGCAGTCTTGAATGGACATTGCAGTTTGTTAAGTGTTGACTGTATTGTGAATAGACTTACTTCGACTTAGACAAACTTTATTGATCCACAAAGGAAATTATTTGGACGCAGTAGCTCACACATCACAATATAATATAATATAATATAATATAATATAATATAATATAATATAATATAATATAATATAATATAACAGAGAGACAAAATATAAATGGTAATAATAAATTCTAAATAAGTAGCAAAAATAGCAAAAGACTGGTCAAGTAAGGCGAAATATATATATAAATGTATATGTACAAGTAAAATAAAATATAGAAATATAGTAATATAAATATATCTCAGCTAAATATAAGAGGTTGTAAGAAGAAAACAGTGCAAAGATGACATAATAATTGGCAGGACATAGGGCTGTCTGTTACATAAGGGTGAGTTGTTGTACAGTTGTAGGGAGTATTATAGTATGAATGTAGTCCCATATATCTCACTGTTTGAGCGGAGCTATAGGAGCCTGTTGGAGAATGAGCTCCTCTGTCCCTTGTACCTTGATGTGCTAAAAATAAGATCATTTATCATTTCAAAGATCATTTCAGAGTTTGTTTTTAATTTTTACTCTGAACCTGAGCAATAAACAGAGACAAACATGGACAGAATTAGATTTTAAATATTCATGGGTTTCAGGTCAACTGTCCTCTGGAAGAGCTAAAACATAATTGAAATTGAAATATTTTTAGAATGGGGAAAATGGGGAAAGGTCCTCACAAAATTAGGAAGGAATAATTTTCTTGAAATCCATGAATAGATTTAAACAAACAAGCCCAAAGTGGAAATAAAATAATGTGATGGGGCATTCACAAGCTTGAAGCATGTGCCAGATAACGACACAAAGAAAACCAAAAGGCCAGAGGGGAGTAGAGTTGGTAAAATAACACAAAAATAATATTACTCAAGTAGAAGTTCAAGATAGTGATCTAAGAAATAACTAAATATACAGTAGAAAAAGGGCAAATTATTACTCATGTAAAAGTAACTACACTGTAACACCTAAATAGTCAAATTTTACTCTATTTCCAAGTGTATATGGTCCTTGGACTTTTGATTCTTATGTACAGATCTTTGTTTATTTCATACTTTAATCTCTGCCCTTTCCTCAGAAGTGTGGGATGTGTCTGCTCAGCTCATTTAAACTCATTTTGGCTCTGTTTTCCTACTTTAAGCAGTAGGACAACAGCGCCATCTGCAGTTCTACTTCAGAACTGTGTCCCAGGTGTGAGAAAGTTGGCATGTCCCTCGTCCTGATTCGCAGTCTGGTGGGTGTACTTCTGGATTCTGATGGCCTACCTGATCCAACCATGGTACTTGTTTTTCTCCGTGGCTATGATCTCAAGTTGTTCTTGGTGGACTTGTCGCTTTTGGCTCAGGTGCATGTTTTGTTTTTGTTATCTGTAAACAAACTTGCGAGTGAGAAATTCTTGTTGCAGCAACTGATTTGTCATTTTAATTTATTCTAACAGCAAGAATAAAATATAACGTAATACACAAAATCTGACTTTTAGAAAATGCCACATCAATGAAAAACACTATATCATATCAGAAGGAGCGTGCAAATCAGTTCATATTGTCAACATAAAGCTGACTTACTCTCGCTGGGCAGAGTAAACAAAAACTTTTAATCAAGTGAGCGTACTGTTATACTGTGAAATATAGCTAGCACAAATTCAGCCCTGAAAAGCTAACTTCGTTTTCGTCTACCTCACCGCCGCTTTTTACTTGCTCCTCAGCCTTCCCATTACTCCTCCACTGCCCACCACGCCTCCTCCTGTCCAATCAATGCCCCTTCAATCTCCTCTTCCTCTCATCGTCCCTTCACTCGCCTCATCATCTCATTGTCTTCTTCACTCTCTTCATCCTCTCATCATCCCCTTCACTCTCCTCATCATCTCATCATCCCCTTCACTCTCTTCATCCTCTCATCGTAACCTTCACTCTCCTCATCATCTCATTGTCTTCTTCGCCCTCCTCATCCTCTCATCATCTCCTTTGCTCTCCTCATCATCTCGTCTTCCCCTTCACTCTCCTCATCATCTCATTATCCCCTTCACTTTCTTCATCCTCTCGTCATCCCCTTCACTCTCCTCATCATCTCATTGTCTTCTTCGCCCTCCTCATCCTCTCATCATCTCCTTTGCTCTCCTCATACTCTCATCATCCCCTTCGCTCTCCTCATCCTCTCATCATCCCCTTCGCTCTCCTCATCCTCTCATCATCCCCTTCACTCTCCTCATCATCTCATCATCTCCTTCACTCTCCTCATCATCTCATCGTCCCCTTCACTCCCCTCATCATCTCATCGTCCCCTTCACTCTCCTCATCCTCTCATTGCCCCTTCATTCGCTTCATCCTCTCGTCGCCCCCTTCACTCTCCTCATCCTCTCATCATCCCCTCATCATCTCCCTCGCTCTCCTCATCCTCTCATCGTCCCCTTCACTCATCCTCATCATCTGGAATGTTCCATGGTATGACATTAAAAACATCTTTCTAACATTTATTCATTACAGGAGTTTCTATTGCTCAAAAATACAATAATTATCTCCACGAAAGATTGCATCTCCACAGATCTGAGCTTAATGAAGACTATAGTTGCCTTCCTTAAGATAGATCGGTTTAATCTCTACTGTGGAACATTCAAAACGGACCCTCCACCAGAAAAGTTGCGCAATGAACCTTTAGAATATGCCTACAGGTCTAAAACTATGGCTGTAGAGTGACACTGACAACTTTTGAAAACATTTTGATTGCATGGACCTGAGCCTTCCAGACCTACGCACATCCCTGTGTCAGCCGTGTAACAATAGCACAGTGTGTGAGCAGCGTTTCAAATGGAGGAGAGCGCCTTCCAACCTATGTGCCAGGCCTGGACCACACTGCTGTTACCATGGTGACGCAGCCTCCTCATACTAGTGCGCTGTTCCTGCCCGCGCCCGCCTCGTGCTCTTAAGTCACCGCTGTGCTCCACTCTGCAGCTCACGGACTTGGAAGAGTTGCTCGTTTTGCATCAGTTTTACACACTTTTTCTAGTAAATTTGGATTTTAATTGTTGAAATTGTTCACGAAAGAGGCAGCAGTGGTGTAAAGTTAAAGCGGATCTATTATGCAAAATTTACTTTTCAGAGCTTTTAACCATGTTATAGTTGTTTTCGCTTCTCATTCACCCTCTTGAAGTTGTATTTGGAGTGATTTGTGCATGTTTGACCCCATATTGCATCAAATCCTGCTTTCACTGCTGCAGATACACAGCCACTGCTCTGTACTTACTTTGTTCTCCAGTTTAATTTTCTTAATCAATGATACATGTAGGATTCTCCAACGTTGCATAGTCATTTTGGTGCAAATGAAAGAAAAATCCGCTACTCACTGGTCTGAAGTGCAGCTATTCATAGGAGGGTCAGCTCCCACTGGGCACCACATTTTTCTAACACCGAAGTCAGTGATCCTGTTTCTTTTATGAAGTCATTTTAGATCAATATTGAGATTTTATTGATGTCTAAATGATAACATACTGATCACTGGTGTCATAGATAACTATATATCAGCCTTCGCCCATAAACTGAAAGGTAGATTTGACTAAACTACATCTCATTGGCCATTCCAGTCACAGTAATGTGGCCTACAGGTAAGACAGGAAAGGCATCCGGCTTAAAAAAAGTAATGAGAATAAGATTATGGCTACATCTGGTTGAAACTTCAAAAACTGTTTACTAAAAATGTTCCATTCTTGTACAATGAATTAGACTAAATACAATCCTGTCTGCAAAAAAGGATTTATGTTATGTATATGCACGCATTAATTAATAAGAAAAAGAAAAGAATGTATCTGATATATATGTTTATTTCTTGGTTTCTTCCCCCCTGGAGCCAAGACACTACTGATAATGAAGAAAAGAAGATGGAGTAGCTGAAGTGGTTGACGGTTCTGCTGCTTCGGTGGATATTTGATGTGTCTGAATACGTTTATGCAACAAAAAATCCATCAGGCTAGCACAATTTAAACTAATGGCCCAAGTCTGTGGTCTCATTAAAAGTACGCAGCCGGGCTTAAGTGCCGGAGTAAGAGTGCAGTTAGCAGCACACTGGACTATCCCTGCGTTACCTGCTTAATAAAGCACACTTCAGCCTCTGGTGCTAACAGCTCTGTCAGGCCCTGCTGAGCCAAACATCTCACCGGTTTTAGCTCTTTTCTCCACTCTCTGCCCTTACATTTCACTGAAGCATATGGGTGCAAACCAATGAGGAGACTGTCCGTAAATGATTATTGCAATGTGTATCACAACACAATCAGGCTGCACCCCACTAATAAAACCACTTCACATCGCATCAGGTTTGCGAAGTTGAAGTGTATTGTTTTGTATCCCACTTTTGTATATTTATAGAATTTTTCTCTGTGGGAGCATGGGTGATGAAGGCTTGTGGGCTGAGCTTCAGATGGAATAGTGGTAACTGTAAGGATGGTTCGAATAGGGCCTGGAGAGATCGCAAGATTACTCAAACATACACGGATGACTTCTAAAACCTCTTCAGGCATGTTTTCAGTGAGGGAAGAACTTTATAATATGGTAGAAAACTCCAAAATTTGATCAGGCATAACACCCCTTCTTCAATATTTGTATTTACCATTCTGTTATTGGAAAATAGCATCACATGTTAGAGACTAAATTTGTTACAGAAAACAATTCCAGGAAAACCAGCACTTGGTAACACACCTCCTCCATCTCCAGTGTGAGGACAGTCCTATACAGAATCCTGCTGAGTGAACTCTTTCTACCCCTCTAACCCCTTCCACCCCCTGACCCCTCTGACCCCCTCTGCATCCGCTCTCACCTGGACGTGTCACCCGTCGCTCTGGGCCTGTCATTCTCTGTATTTTGGGTGCAGGACAGAAGATGGATTTGATGTTGTTGACAGTTGACATTTGCGTGTTGTGGTCAACTGCTTCTGTACAACCTGAGAACACTGACAGCAGCAGTGAGACACGTCCTGGGCTCCACATTCTGAGAAACGTGTGCAGCAGTGGTCTGACCTGCTCTCCACAGTGCTTTTGGGCAGGTAACATGGTTTTGACATTATAGTTGGCCTAATAACCGGAGGGCTTAGACAACTCTTGACCTACTCACATTTATTTACTACATGGCACATACATCATGAGCTATTCATTTATTCTGTGCAGTGTAATATCATATCAGAATGTGATGTCATATCAGAATGTGATAATCATTAATTTCTTTACTCAGACATTTAAGCATGCTCGTATTTGACCGCACGTCATCTGTGTAATTCCTCAAAACCGTTAAGAGAACCGATACTACTGGATCTTATTGATGTAGTGGATCGTTAAGACTTGGCACCGGTCTTGTTTCAGTACCCATCACTAATCAGACGGTGATGACATATCGAAATGTGGTGTCATATCGAAATGTGTCAGATCGGAATGTGATGTCAGATCGGAATGTCTGCTTATTAAAAATTGTGTGGTAACTGGACACACAGGCACACTTTGTGTTTGGTTTGGGGCTATGGCTGCATCTGTGTCACATTACATCTGATTTTTCTTTTGCTATAATAGAATATTTCACTAGCAAGGACCACGCCACAACAATGAAATACGATAAAGATATTTATTGACGGTGGATAGATGAGATGGCTGGGGGGAGACTCAGGGTGGGGGCTCCGTCTCCAATCCACAATGGTCACCCAGCTGGTTCAGAACCCCCCTCCTTAAAGATGATGTCTTCAGGCTGAATGATGGGCAAGAGACACTCGAGAGAGCTCACACGGACATTGTTGTTGGGATAGGATGTATAAATAGAGCTTCTGGGTAATTGAAGGCGTGCTTCACCCACTACAGGAACACCTCACCCCTCTGCCCTCAGGACAGAGGTACAGGGCGCTCAGGGGCAGGAGGACCCGCTTTGGCAGAAGACTGATCCCCTCGGCCATCACATTTCTGAACAACAGGCCCCGCTGAGTGAACTGTAATGTCGACTCTAATGTGTCTGTGTTTGTTGTGTTGTGTTGTTGCTGTATATGTATGTCTGTGTGAAAATGAATTTCCCCTTGGGGATAATAAAAGTATAAAGTCTAAAAGTCTAAAAGTTGAGATGAGCTGTGGTTGGCTGGCAAGGAGGTTGAGGAGTGGTCCAGCTCCTGAATCTAAGTTAATCATATTAACTTCACATCAACACGATACTACTCAATAAAGCACTTAATTTTGGTGTAAATAATGCAATCCCCCCTTCTCACACACACACATACACACGCACACGCACACGCACGCGCACAAATCGCAAATCTAAACACAATTGAAATGCGTGTCAGAAAAATATCACTTTTATATTTTTCCCAAATGGTTCAGCCTTAATATGTACCTTTTCACATGGACAATTTATTTATTTATTTATTTATTTATTTATTTATTTGAAAGGGACAGTGCACATTAATGAACATATGATACATATGTAAATATGCCAGATTATAGCCACAGGCTAATTTCCATCTGTTGCCCTGATGGTGTCACCTTCTTCTTTCAATAGATATTACTGCTTGGCCTGTTCCACAGTATGGCATTAAACATACATACATACATACATACATACATACATACATACATACATACATACATACATGCATACATGCATACATGCATACATACATGCATACATACATGCATACATACATGCATACATGCATGCATACATGCATACATACATGCATACATACATGCATACATACATACATGCATACATGCATACATACATACATACATACATACATACATACATGCATGCATACATACATACATACATACATACATACATACATGCATACATACATACATACATGCATACATACATACATACATACATACATGCATGCATACATACATACATACATACATACATACATGCACATCTTTAAAGGTCCTATATGACGCAAAATTGACTTCTGTTATAATGCTGTTACCTTATCATAAACATACCTGGAGTTGTGTTTTGTTTCATTCACATGTTTGAATCACACTTTATTATTAGTCTGAAGGTGTATGACGGTTAAAAACAAAGTGGAGCACTTCTTGTATCACCAGATGACATCACAAGGTGGAGTGTTTTCAGTTTGAGAGAAGAACACAGCCTGCAGGATTTGAGGACAGCATTAGAACATAGATCCAAAAATAGCGTAACAAACCACATCCAGGTATGTTTTTGAGTTGCAAACAATATCATATCATGTTTAAAACCCCAGAAACAGTCTCTTTATTCAAACTATCTCCTTTAAGCTCCGTGGTACATTGACGTGTTTCTGAACCATTATCTCCGTCCCCAGCGGTGGATGTGGTGGATGTGGTGGAGCGGACTGATGGAGCAGCCTCGTGCTTTAAGCTTAACAAGCTGCTTAAGCCTGACTTCAAAGTGCGAGCTCGGAGACGCAAAGAGAGAGAGGCAGGGGTTTGAAGAAGGAGAGCAGCCCTTTCTTCTGCCGCTCCGTCTCCGCCTCCTCCTCTCCTCCTCTCCTCTTCCTCTCCTCCTCCCCCCTCTCCGAGCGCTTAACCGTTCTGTGGGGAAAGCAGGGGATTTGAGGTGAAATGTACAAATGCGTCAGGAGTGAAAGCAATAGATGGAGAGAATACTGGGGTGGTATTAAAGAGAGATGATGTGCAAAAATACATTGTGGTGATACAAGTTTATATCAGTTAAACGGTCCTATATTACGCAAAATGGACTCTTGTGAGCTTTAAGCCATGTTACAATGTTGTTATCTCATCAAAAACATACCATAAAACATAAACATACATATTTACACATGTTTGAGTATTATTATTAATTTGTCCGTCTACATCTCCTAAGCTCAGAATGCTCTGTTCCACCTTGTGATGTCATGAAGCAGTAGTTTTCAAGTTAACAGCTCCTTTTACCTTTTGTTTAGTAAAGAATGGGAATTCCAGGGCTGAAATGATCCAAATGATTCCAGTGAAGATGTGTGGTGTGGAGCACTTCCTGTATTACTACATGACATCAGGAGTGTTTTCTGTTTGAGGAAGGAACTCAGCCTAAATAAGCGGGATTTGTGTGTTAAACAATTGAGGAATTTTGGCCTAGTGTACTTGACATGACTTGGATTTGCTCATCTTTGTCTCGGGACTTAGACTTGAGACTTACAAAACAACCACTTGGTCCCACTTCTGTCAGGGAGACAATCAGATAGTGCCGTTAGGCCAAGTTAACAGCCTGGTCTGTTAAGAAGCAAGCCAAATCACTGTAAGAATGCACTTTTTTTCACTGTCAAAGTTGAGTTACAACAAAACCTGTATGTAAATAAATGTATATGTTTAAATTTGGCAGAGATCAGATCAAACATTACTTTTCTGGTGGCGGGCCCTTCAAATGCTTTTCTCCATCGAGATGTTATTGCTTTGTCTGGTATTAAACCTTTCTATCTTCATGGAGACCAAACCATACCAAGTTACAGGTCAGATTTGTGGAGAGGCGAGCCCGCTCACAATCAGAATGCCTGTTTTACTGGGTATTTTTGAGCTATAAAAACACCTGTAATTTATTAATTATAGCTGTTTAATGTCACACTGTGGAACATTCCATGCAAAGCAATGACAAATCCATAGAAACAAACAGGTGACGGACCCCCAACCAAAAAGTTGCACAATGCACCTTTAAACATACAGTATGCGTCTTCAAAGAGGTGGCAATAGGAACAGTAGACAATGCTATTAAAACACCATATACACAGTTTAGTAGCAAGAAAAAGATCATTTTGTGTTTACTTCCACTTTAAGGCCATGGAAATCTGTCCCTTGTTGGAATACTTAAGTATCATTTCTCCAGCACCGTGAGCCTGTCCACACCATCACATATATCTAGTAGCTTCCCAGAGGTCCACTGTACTGCACTCACTTCTGGACAGTTTTGCAGATGCACTTTTTATGTGTGTTCTCAAAATCCAAATCCATCTCCCACCTCCAGCTGGTTCAGAATGCAGCAGCCCAGCGCCTCACTGGTTTTAACAGACATCAACACATTACCCCTGTTTTAGCTTCCCTTCACTGGCCTGTGTGTTTTAGAATTGATTTGAAGATTTTACTGATCACTTTTAAAGCTCGTTTAGGTCTTGCACCAAGTTACATTTCAGAACTTTTAACCCCGTACAAGCCCTCTTGCAGCCTTAGATCCTCAGGCTGTTCCAAAGTCCAGGGTCCGGACAAAAGGTGATCGAGCCTTTTCAGTCCGGGCGCCTCGGCTTTGGAATGACCTGCCTGAGGAAATAAGGCTTGCACCATCAGTATCATCTTTAAAATCACTTCTTAAAACTCATTTTTATCAGCTGGCTTTCCTTTAACTGGTTTTAGCTTGATTTTTTTCTTATTTATTTTACTCTATATTTTTGTATTTATTAATTATTACATTTAATTGAATTGTTTGCATCATTGTCTGTTTTTGTACGCCTTCTGTATGCTGTATCTGTATTTTTATGCTTTTTTGTGACTTATACAGCACTTTGTAAACCTTGTTTTTAAAAGTGATTTATAAGTAAAGATTTATTATTATTATTATTCTGTTGCTCTTGCGCTGTCACTGTGTTTTGTTAAAGCCAAAATCCCTTGGCTCTTCGATCCATCATGGCAGACGTGGACAAATGCTGAACACTGGACCTTGTCTGTCTCCTTGACGGTGCACAGGTCTGCTAGATGTCCAGGCTAATGGATGGAGGAGAGGGAGCGTGCCAGTCCAGCCATCTCAGGTCAGAGCACTGGATCTGGGGAAGAGTCTGTGAATGTGACCCAGGTCTGGAGGGTCAAGTGCAGCCACCCCAGAGGGACTGCCTAACAACCCCCGAGCGACTGCCCAGCCACCCCTGATATTTAGTGGTTCAGAAATCAGACTGTGAAACGCTCAGACTGTCAGTGTGTTGCATGCAAAGGTACTGTATGTAGTACATTTACTCCAGTACAATTATTTTCATAGCATTTTAAACATTGTACTTCTCTGAGTGAACACCCCAAGGCATCCCCAGCTGAGGTCTTCCTCGGGGTCTTCTTCTAGTGGGACATGCACGTCACAGCGCCCATATACTTGGCAGAAGGAACTAATTTCGACAGCTTGTATCTGCTTGTCTTTTCAGTCATTACCCAAAGCTCATGGCCATAGGTGAGGGTAGGAACGTAGATTGACCAGTAAATTGAGAGCTTTGCCTTTTGGCTCAGCTCCCTCTTCACCACAACGGTTTGATACAGCGACCACATCACTGCTGACGCTGCACTGATCCACCTGTCAATCTCACTGTGACGGAGCGCCCGTAGTAGCCCCGTCATTCCCCGACCGGCGCGTCTTTCTCTGGCTCGAGAGCGCGCCTTAGCCGGCAGAGCGCACGGAGCGCTTCCCCTGGTTTTTGCGGAGCCAAGCTCTGGTAGACCGCTTCCCCGCAGGACCGCTTACATGTCCCGCTGTCCTGAACTCCCATAAACTGTTTCCCCGCTGCCTGGACTGTTTTCCCGTGGTGCGTTCGAGGGTGCACACTCAACGCCTCCCTGTCCACACGCTCCTCACCCTCCGCTGTCTCCACGCCGCTCTCTGGTTCAGGGGCCAAACCGGGGTACTTCCTGGTCGTGCGATAAATAGCGCATAGTGGTGCGCTAAAGGAGGTCACCTGACCACGGACTAAACCATTCATATTAATTTATATGTTTATTCTGTTTTTGTAAGTTTATTATGTAATTAAAGTCTAGCCATATGAGGGGTTATTTAAGTATTTTTGTTATTATGTTGAATGACAGTTTGTTCAGTTATCAGGAGTATAGTTTTGCCTATGTTTAAGCCTTAAACCCTGTTTTGTTAATTGGTTAGCCCGGGGGGAGGGGCTACAGGGTATTTAAGGGGAGCTCTGCTCAGTCTGTGAGTCTGTCCTTGGCCTGACTATGTGGGTGCTGGCATACTGTGAGTGTTGCTGTAAATACTTCTGTTTTTTGGACGTTTGTTTCACTGTAAATATTGCACTGTGCACGTTAAACTGTGGTGCGAATAAAGAAAAACCCACTTAAGTGAAGTTTTTCGACTGAGCCATCGTTTTTTCCCTATTTTGACTGTACGAACCCGTGACACTCACTCTCCATCCTCCCCTCACTTGTGAACAAGATGCCGAGATACTTGAACTCCTCCAGTTTAGGTAAGGACTCTCCACCCACCTGCAGAGGGCAAGCCACCTTTTTCCAGGATTCTTGGATTCTTCTTCTTGGATTTGGAGGAGCTGATCTTCATCTCAGCCACTTCACACTCGGCTGCAAACCGCCCCAGCACATGCTACAACAACAACATCATCTGCAAATAGCAGAGATGAGATCCTGTGATCCCCAAACCGGACCCGTGTTCCGTGTGGCTTTCTATTGGCAGAATAACAGCGCCTGATATGTGTCTGATGTGTTACGTGCTACATTTGTGTTTTACCTGCCGAAGTACTCGTCCCCGACGCACTCTTCCACTGGCCACTGATCCACATATCCCTCCCTCGCTCCTTTCACTCTCTCAGGGAGGGCATCTGAATCTCTCACACACACTCACAGCCCCCTCCTTTGACTATTCAGACCTTGGCATGTGCGTATCTATGTGCATAAACAGGTCCAGTCTACACACACATATCATAGGTGTACTTAAATATATAGCGTTAAAACTCCTGAAATAGCCAGAAAACAAATTGGCCATATCTGCAAAGATGCACTGCCTAAATTTTATGATGTAATTTAGTCATTTTTTTAATTGAAATTAAGAGATCAGTAATTGCAGTTACTTTTAATTTTGTGTTTATTTGTAAAACCTTGTTTAAGCCTTTGACGTGACGGCATGGTGCTACGTGGAGCGTCTCCCTCTGTGTTTCGGTCAAACCCACATGTTTAGGTAAATCTCATTCACGAGTCACTTTGCTCCTTTTATGGTGAAGTGTTCACTTGCCAAATTCTAGCTGCAGGTGGGATCTCTAAAGCACAGAGGGTTTTATCAATTCGGAGTTTGCATGGCGCACGCCTATGGTGGCGACTAGAAGTATGCACTAGCTTAGGAAAATTTCTGTGCAGTCCTTTATAAATGAGGCCCCAGATCTTTGGAGAGGCAACCCCACTCACAGTCAGAATGTATATTTTAATAGGTATTTTTTACTCTTCTCTTTGTGCATACGCCGGCGCATCTCTACGCATGCGTCTATGCACATGCGGGTATCTATTTTACACAGTTAATTTAATATGATTATTATAACCGGTGATTTTAACTTGCACATAGATAACCTTTTAGACTCACTTGCAAATAAATTTTTAAATGTTCTTAATTATATGGATTTTACGCAACCTGTCACACTCAACTCACAACAGGGGGCACACTTTGGATCTGGTCATCACCTATGGCCTGACCACTAGTGTGTCCTCTGTTGTTGACTTGGCTGTGTCTGACCACTACTGTGTGTTTTTTAATATCACTGGTTTTATCCAGCGGGAGACCTCTGTGAGAACTGTGAGGAAGCGCCGTCTGACTCCTGAAGTGGCTGCAAATTTTATTGATGTTTTAGATAAAAATCCCTCAATGGTTTTACCTGCCCCCTGTGATTTTATTACTGACCATTTTAACAGTAGACTGCGGTCAGCTCTAGATCTGGTTGCTCCACTTCAAACAAAAAACATCAAAACCGAATTAAAACCTCCATGAAGAAATGAAGAGCTGAGAAAATCCAAGAGAGAGTGCAGGAGGCCAAACGCAGATAGAGGAAAAAACTAAACAACAGTAAACCACCAATTATTCATCAATCAACAACGAACACACAACAATGTGATAAGAAATGCAAGAAACCATTACTTCTCCACAATAATCACCAACCACAAAACTAATCCAAAAGTTCTCTTCTCAACCATAGACAACATTTTAAACCCTGATTTTAGCACGTTTTACTTAACACCCACTGACTCTCTCTGTGAGCAGTTTGCAGACCACTTCATGGGAAATATAAACACTATCAGATGTGATATTTTATCTTGTCTGTTTTTAACGCATCTGAGTGTTTGTCTGCACCAGAGGAAACACTGGACAGTTTTGTCCTGGTTATGCTGAGATGCTTGACAACGTTTTCTCCTCAGTGAGGCCCACCACGTGTCTTTTAGATCCAATTCCCACCCCATTTTTTTAAGTCATTTTATGGATCTTTTAGGGATGAGCTTTTAATCATGATGAATTGCTCTCTTCAGACAGGGGTCTTTCCCACTGCCTTCAAAGCGGCAGTGGTGAGGCCCCTGTTGAAGAAGAGATTTTAATGATTTTAACAACTACCGAGTGTCCAACTTACAATTTTTAAGCAAAAGTTTTGGAAAAACTTCCAACTAAATGATTTTTTTAGATGAGGAAAAATTTCAATCTGGTTTTAGAGTGAACCACAGCACCGAGACTGCCTTGACAAAGATTTTAAATGATTTTAGAATAAATTGTGATTCACAAAAGGTGACTGTGTTGGTTCTACTGGATCTGAGCGCTGCCTTTGACACAATAGACCACACTATTCTTTTAACTCGCCTAAAACACCTCGGCCTTTCCGGTGCTGTTCACAAATGGTTCATATCCTATCTCACAGACAGAACATTTATGGTGAGTGTAGACACATGCTCCTCCAAGGTCCATAAAATCACATATGGTGTGCCCCAAGGCTCCATTTTAGGCCCTCTGCTTTTGAACTTGCACATGCTCCCTCTTGGTGGTGTCATCAACAAACATGGAATCAACTTCCACAGCTATGCAGATGATACGCAGCTTTACATCGCCATGTCTCCTGATGACACCAGGCCAATGGATGCTCTTTTTAACTGCATTCAAATCCTGGATGGCAGAAAACTTTCTCCAGCTTAACCAGGACAAAACTGAGGTTTTAGTCATCGGTCCTGAGGCCCAGAGAGAGAAACTTTTTCCCAAACTACAAGCACAGTCTTTTAACCCATCTCCTCAAGTGAAAAACCTGGGTGTCATTTTTGACTCTGAGCTGACTTTTATCCCACACATTAAGAACATCACCAAAATAGGTTTCTATCACCTAAAAAACATAGCCAGAGTCTGCCCCATTCTCTCTCGGGCCAACAGGGAGACACTGATGCTTTTATCACCAGTCGAATAAACGACTGTAATGTCCTGCTCTCTGGTCTTCCCAAAAAGAGTATTTCAGGTTTACAATTATTACAAAATTCAGCAGCACGTGTCCTGACTAGGACCAGAGGGAGGGACCACATTACACCGGTTTTAAAATCACTGCATTGGCTCCCTGTGAGTTTCAGGATGGATTTTAAAGTTCTTTTACTGGTTTTTAAATGTCTTAATGGTCTTGGGCCTTCTTATCTTTCAGAACTGCTTTTACCTTACGAACCCTCGCAGACCCTGCGCTCCTCCGGCAGCAGAGTCCTGGTCATTCCCAAAGTCAGGACACACACTCACGGAGAGGCGTCTTTCCAGTACTATGGCCCTCGTCTATGGAACAGCCTGCCGGAGGAGCTCAGGGCCAAAGAGAACGTTAATGTTTTTAAGAGTAGGCTCAAGACCCACCTGTTTAGCTTGGCCTTTGATTGAAATCTTATACTTTTACTTGTTTTTATTATACATATTTTATTTTATTTATTTATTTATTTATTTATTTATTTATTTATTTATATCATTTTTAGGATTTCCAGTGTTTCCTCTGTAGGAGCCCTCTGCACCAGGAGCAGTGGTCGGTTGCGGCTGCCAGGGTCTGTCCCGTGGGCTCCTGGTGGAGGGATGTTGCTTGGGCCTCTTCTCTCCCCTGGGCCCTGTGTCCTGGTGGAGGGATGGTGCTTGGGCCTCTTCTCTCCCCTGTGTCCTGGTGGAGGGATGGTGCTTGGGCCTCTTCTCTCCCCTGTGTCCTGGTGGAGGGATGGTGCTTGGGCCTCTTCTCTCCCCTGTGTCCTGGTGGAGGGATGGTGCTTGGGCCTCTTCTCTCCCCTGGGCCCTGTGTCCTGGTGGAGGGATGGTGCTTGGGCCTCTTCTCTCCCCTGGGCCCTGTAGCGGCTCCTGGTGGTGGTGGACGGCTCTCTGCTCCTGGTGTAGACGGCTCCTCTGGTGGTGCTTTCTCAACTCATTCGCCTGTATTCAGCCTCATGTTTTACTATGTGTAGCATGTTAGTGTGTGTGTGTGTGTGTGTGTGTGTGTGTGCGTGTGTGCGTGTGTGCGCGTGTGCGCGTGTGCTTGTGTGTGTGTGTGTGTGTAGTGTGTGTGCATGTGTGTATGTGTGTGTTACTGTTTGGGTTGTTTGGTTGTGTGGGGTCAGGCAGCTGTGGGGGCTGGTTGGGTGGAAGGAAATGTGGGGTTGTGTTACATTTTTTTTATGAAAAGCGCATTATAAATAAAGTTTGATTGATTGATTGATTTGAGCTATAAAGCCACCTCTAATTTAATAAATGTAAGGTAGAGCTGGTTAATATCAGGTGACGGACCCTCCACCAGAAAAGTTACACAATGCACCTTTGAGGTTTTCTTTTTAGGAAACAATAACACATCTAATTGAATAAATGTGACATTGTGCCATACTGTGGAACATTCCATGTGGAGTGATAACTTCTCCAAGGAGACAAACAGGTGGTGCCCCCCCACCCCCCATAATGCACCTTTAAACCCTATGTAAACCAATATTAAGTGTAACCGAGCATTTAGCCTAAACCATTTTGTCAAGCGTCCAGCCAATGTCTCTATTAAGTATGTATGAGTTCTGAGTAGGCCCGAGCATGTTTGGATGGGCCTGGATGACTGGGTTTCAGCAGAGTACAGTGTCACCAAGACGACTGAGGGGAGGAGGAGGAGAGGAGGAGGAGAAGAGAGGAGGAGGAGGAGAAAGGAGGAGAGGAGGAAGTGGCTGGCATCATCACACATATATTGTTCTATCAGGTGTCCATTTACAGAGGCCTTTACTACCAGTGGGTTAGCAAGTCTGGAACCAGTCTAGAATCAGCTTTCAAATATATAACAATAATACTTAAAACTGTTCAAAAAATCTTTTACAGTTGTCTTCTTTTAACTAAAGGGTTGCAACACAGGAGGTTTTGTCTGTATCGTTCCACTAATTTTCATATCCCATTCATATTTATATATTTTTTTTGGAATTTACACCTTCTCCTATTGAGCTTAAAGGTGCACTATGTAACTTTTCGGTTGGGGTATGTTATCTGCTTGCTTCTATGGATATGTCATTGCTCTGCCTGGAATGTTCTGCAGTATGAATAAATGTAAGGTAGAGGCAGAGCTGCTTAATGTCAATTACAGGTGTTTTATAGCTCAAAAATACCTAGAAAAACAGGTATTCTGACTGTGAGTGGGGTCGCCTCTCCACAGATCTGACCTGTAACTTGGTCTGGTTTGGTTTCCATGATGAGGTTTATACTGTGAAACATAAGATCTCCATAGAGAAAATCATTTGATGGGCCCTTCACCTGAAAGTTACACAGTGCAGCTTTAAATGACGCCCTTTGTATCATTACTCTTAACATGTCATGATTCTCTGTATATTCTCTACAGAAGATCTTACTCTGGTCACCCCCTCTTCAGGCCAAACTCAAACAAAGGCATCAAAAAAAAAAAAAAAAAAAAAAAAAAAAAAAAAGAGGCACATCATTTGGGCTCTATTTTCTAAGATAAAAAAATAACAATAATAAAAAAACAACAACAACAATCTTGTCTTTTTTTCTTTGCAAACAACAGCTAAATTTAAAAAAAAATCTTTATTTATTCATTCATTTATTTTTGTTTTTATGGTTGACATGGCTGAAAGTTGAGTTATTGGTGCAAGGAAAAGAAAAAAAAAAATCTTAGAAAATAGAGCCCAAATGACGTGCCTCTCAGATCTTCCATATGTATATAAGACAGACAGGTTAGACAATAGTCAGTGTTCTACAGTATGGCATTTAACTGCATTATCTCCAAGGAGACAAGCAGGCCACATCACCAGGACAAGTTACAGGTCAGATCTGCGGAAAAGTAGGCCTGCTCACCGTAATAATTCATGTCTTTGTGGCAGTTTTGAGAAATAGAACCTTCTCCACTAGAAAGGTTGCACAATGCACCTTTAAACAGAGTAAACCCAGCTAGTATAAGCAGGTGGTCTCTGCGGTGGTCTGGATCCGGACAGGCAGACTGATGGATGCTCTCAGGTTTACTCTGTGTGTGCTAACTACTACACAAACCTCTCCTCAAACTGCCTCTAAATATTTAAAGTGTGCCCGACGTGAATGGACGGGCATCAGGTTTCCGAGGGCTCGTAATGAGTCAAGGGCCTAATCCGCCGCTGACAGCCACACTTAGGCCGGGGCACGTGGGCACAGCAGACGCTCCTCCCCCCTCACATGGATGCACGGAGGGCTGGAGGGGGAATGTGCTGCTGGAACCTGAGCGCAGTGTTGTCAAAGATGCAGGAATCAATGTAGAGTATGTGAATGTGCCATGTGATGTTGACTGGACAGAAAACACCACTGCTCAGTTTCAAAGAAGTCAAAGTTAAAGCTGTACTATGTAACTTTTTTGGTGGAGAGGTTGGTGTATGTCCATGTGAACACAGTATCCTGATTTCTCGACACTGATGCCTTACTGAGCATGTACGAACTGAGGTAACAAAAACGGTTGTGTAACGTCAATACTTTATACAATACATAAAGGATGAGATGACAGCATATGGTTGCTTGGCGCGTTGTTTTATTTATTTATTTATTTATTTATTTTATTTATTTATTTGATTGGGACAGAGCATGTTAATGGACAATCATGACACAACATGAATGTAAACACACCGGATTGTAGCCTAAGGCTAATTTCCATCCGTTGTCCCAAAGGGCTGGGGTCACAACATTAAAAACAGCAAATAAAATACCACTCATTGCACAGTTCCCATTATTGCACACTCCATACATTGCACAGTTCCCATTATTGCACACTCCATACATTGCACAGTTCCCATTATTGCACACTCCATACATTGCATAGTTCCCATTATTGCACAGTTCCCATTATTACACACTCCATACAATGCACAGTTCCCATTATTGCACACTCCATATATTGCACAGTTCCCATTATTGCACATTCCATACATTGCACAGTTCCCATTATTGCACACTCCATACATTGCACAGTTCCCATTATTGCACACTCCATACATTGCACCATAATCAATAATACTATACATACACGGAACAGCGCCTCCCAGAACACCTTGCATTCGGTCTGTTAAAGTGACAGAACCTTTTAATGTAAAGCAAATCCCAATAATATTTTAATGATCATATTTTTTTTAACTAAATAGAGCATTCTACTGTTTAATACAACCTCCTCCAGACTAACTTCATTGAGTGTGTATACATGAGCTCAAGTATCCTAGTTATGATCGGGTTTATTGAGTATCCTGGTTATGTGAGTGTCTATGTAGACGCAGTATCCTGATTTCAGTATCCTGGATGTGCCAGTATCCTGGTGATGAGAAACCAGAATACTCTTGCTGGGTTTTTCTGAGAGTATCCAGGATATTGTGGCCTGTAGACGCAGTATCCTGATTTCTCAAAACTGGTGCTGTACTGAGCATGTGCGAACTCAAGTCACAAAGACAGTAGGAATAGTTACTTTACCAAAACGACTCAAACTACTACCAGGACTTTTTAAGTAATAATATTTTATACTTATAAACAAAATAAAGCAGTCTACTGTTTCAACACCAGGCTCACTTCTGTGGCCGTTTGTGTTGAACCAGACTGACTCTGTGACATTGTGTTGTATTTTTGAACTGTTAAAAACAACTTTTACTGAATTTGTGATAGAGCTCCACAGTCTCATGTTCTTCTTCTTTTTTGTTGTTAGAAACCTGTTAAAAAGCCTTAAGTTAGCAAAGTTTAGCTCCTTGCCATGTCTGTGCCATAGCCACTAGTCTAAATATCCAGAATACTCTGATGGTGCGTGTATACTGTACAGGGAGAGGAGTAACCTGGTTTCTCTGAGCCCATGTATACTCCATATCCAGAATACTGTCAAAACCGGGATAAGGTGAATAGAAAAGGTGAGTGGGACTATCTGAAAAACTGCTTGTGACTGTAATGTTATTTGAACACCTGTTGTTGTCCTGTGTGGTCGGATGTGTGTTAAAACAAAACTCAGATTAAAGCCCAACTTGAATAACAGACAGACTGGTGCCTCCAGTTAGCTTCACCCCCCGAGAATGCTGAGGACTTGAAAGGTTTTCGGCGATGGGTCCAGACCAAACTGACTGAAGGTGTGCAAAGTCCAAGCCCTGTTCTTCTAAAGGTGCATTGTGTGACTTTTCTGGTGGAGGGTCCGTTAAAAGCTTGTCTCCAAGTCAATGTTATTGCTTTGTCTGGGATGTTCCACAGTATGACATTAAACAAATATATGTTTATTCAATTACAGGTGTTTTTATTTCTGAAAACATTTCTGTGAGCGAGTCCACTTCTCCACAGATCTGACCTGTAACTTGGCCTGCTGATGCGGCCTGTCTCCATGGAGATGGTTCAATTAAACGCCATACTGTAGAACACTCCAGGAAAGAACAACATGGACTTAAACAGGTGGCGAAAAGTTACACAGTGCACCTTTAAGTGAGGGGTCCACACCTTTATAAATGAGAAATAAAAATTAGTCAGTACAAAAAACACAACACAAATATTTTCAGAATTTTTATTGAATATATTATATTTTTCTTTAGTCAACATTGCACATATTCCATTTTCGATCACATCTCATATTGCTGCCTACAAAATGTTATGAATGTAGAAAATCCAAAAAGTCAGAAGGCTTTACCAAAAATAATCGAACAAACAGAAAAAATAAAATAAAATCAAAATCAGGAAAATCAAATTCCGGAGATACAGTGAAGGACCAAACCTCGAGGATGCAATTTCTTCAAAAACAACGCGTCATGCAAAAGAGAAGCAAGGCGTGGACACTTGGACAACCCCAGCAGAAGTATTATACATGGGCAGAGCTGGACCCAAGTGGACTTAAAGCAGAGAAGATACAGAAAAGAACCACTTCATCGGCCCAGGAGGTGACGGGGTGAGGCGAGAGGGTGAGGACGGAGAGACGGGGACGGAGGGGCGGGGACGTACGTACATGCAACCTTGGCAATGGCTGACTAAACTGTACCTGCTTGCATAGACGCCTGATAATGCCAATAAAAAAATAATAGAATAAAAAAAACCCACAAATAATAAATAATAACAATGAAAAAATAATTGTTAAAATACAAATAAAATAAAAGTAATTGATTGTAAAAAACAAAAAAAAAAACAAAAAAAAAAAACATCTGACATCAACAAGAACAGGTGTAGGTGACAATTTTGTGATACAACTTCTGAAAAGGCGCATTGTGTAACTTTTCTCTTTCTCATCTGCTTGTCTAACTCATGGTGATGTCATTCATTGCTTTGTCTGGAATGTTCCACAGTATGGCATTAAATTTAACAAATATATCTGGTATTTATTCCCTTACAGGTGTTTATTTCCCAAAACTACTGCAAAGGCATGAATTCTTACAGTGAGCAGGCCCGCTTTTCCACAGATCTGACCTGTAACTTGACCTGGGGTTGCGGCCTGCTTGTTTCCATGGAGATAGTGGAATTCACTGCCATACTATAGAACATTCTAGGGAAAAACAAAAACATCTACATGGAGTAAAGCAGGTTGCAGTTCCAGAAAAGTTACGCAATGCTTCTTTAAATGTAATAAGCAATAAGGGTTCATAGTTTTTACACTGAATTATGACCACAGATGTGACAATTTGAGATGTAATAAAATGTGACTGAAATATAAAAATAAAACTGTTCAGTAGGCTTACGTCATCAAATGCTGTATAGAATTTGACTTATACTTGGTTTGAGCTAAAAAGGTTTAACCAGAGAAGGACAAAAGAGATGGAAATAAAGAGAAGAAGAGAGGGAGAGACAAATGAAAGGGTCAGTAAACGTAAATTAATCCAATTTTATGTCACAGAAAAGAAAGATTTGTTGTGGTTAATAGAGGCTTAATGGAACAATCTGTCTTGTTAAAAATGAGCCTATAAGGAAAACAATCAGAGAAAGAGAAGAAATGGAGGGAAGAGGAGAGAGAGATTAAGAGTGATACATATTAAAGGGTTGATTGGACACATGAGACCACACTGTCACTTGTCTGGATCACCTTACTCTGTCTCGGCAAAGGTCCTATATTATGCAAAATTGACCTTTGTGAACTTTAAATCATGTTAGAATGATGTTACCTCCTCAAAAACATACCTGGAGTTTTGTTTTGTTTCATTCATGTTCAAGTAACCCTTTATTATTAGTCTGTCTACATCTCCAAAGCTCAAAATGCTTTGCTCCACCTTGTGATGTCACGTAATTTTCATTTAGTTAGTTAGTTAACAGCTCCTTTTACCTTTAGTTCAGTAGAGTTTGGTAATTCCAGTGCTAAAATTACCCAAATGATTCTAGTAAAGGTGTATGGTGTTTAAAAACACAGTGGAGCTCTTCCTGTAATTTTCAGTTTGAAAGAAGAACTCAGCCTAAACACGCATAGTTTGTGTGTTAAACATGTGTGAAAGAAACAAAACACAACTGCAGGCATGTTTGTGATGAGGAAACAACATTACAACATAGATAGAAAATAGCGTAATACAGGCCCTTTAAAGGTGCACTGTGTCTTTGGAATGTTTCACGGTATGGCATTAAACCTTTCTATCATCATGGAGACCAAACCAGACCTAGTCACAGGTCAGATCTGTGGAGAGGCGACCCCGCTCACAGTCAGAACGCCTGTTTTTCTAGGTATATTTGAGCTGTAAAACCATCTGTAATTGAATAAATGTAAAGTAGAAATGTTTAATGTCACACTGTGGAACATTCCAGGCAGAACAATGACATATTCATAGAAACAAGCAGGTGAAAAGCAAAACGTTTCAGAATGAACAGTTTGCCCCGCCCACTGCTCAATGTGTCGCGCTGATATTGAACCATAACTGAGAAACAACTCTCTGGGATAGTCACAGGCGGTTGTTTGCACATAGTTCTCATCCAACAACATCTCTAATTGGACCAACTCCCTGTTCCTGGCAGTTGTCCACTTATGGTTCTCATCCAACAAAATGCCTTTAAAAAGTATTGACTACTGTAGTTGTAATTTGGTGATTTATTTTCGTTTGAGTAATTCTGTATTGTCAATGAATCTTATTGGAAGAATATTGCAATATACAGTGAAGAAAATGAAGTTAATGAAAATGAAGCCTACTTAATACTAAAAAACGCATAATATGTCTTCTTTAATTTGTCTTACCCCGTTAGTGTTTCAGCCTATTTTTCCTAAAACGCCTGACTAAGATGGCTCTCAATTCAGACTGATCTTTGTCTGAGCCATTTGGGACACAAACAAATGGCTGGATTCGTTGTGAAGCTGAGGCTCTGGAGTTTTGGCCTCCGCTGTCCTCTAACTGTTCTCTGTACTTTTAAGTGGAACAAGCTCTGCACAGAGGAAAGGCAGATTTCAAATTGTGCCTGCATTCTTTGGGGTAAATATAAGAATAGGTACAGCTGGTGTCTCTGGAGATGGCTTGATATCAGCAGATTTGTTGGGTGCAGACCTCACTAAAGATGAGATTTAGGGACTTGTAATGAGGCAAAAAAAAAAAAGGCCAGATTCATATAAAAGTGCTATTCAATTATAGTTAATATTTGTGGGTTTTGTTTTGTTTTTTCTTTTTGTGGGTTTGGAGTAGCCTACAAACTGGTCCAGATTCTTCTCAGAACGGTTGATTTGACTGAAATTAAGTGGGTTAGACATTTCCATTGATCTTTTACAAGGCCATGAGATTGAGAGTTCCTTTTTATCAGAAGCTGGACAAACAGAAATGCATTTTTAAAAAGTACAAGGGCCCTTATCAGCCCCCTCGGAACGTGACTAATGGTTCTATATTACACAGAATGGACTCTTGTGAGCTTTAAGCCACGTTATAATGTTGGGACCTCCTCACAAACAGACCTGGAGTTGTGTTTTGTTTCATTCACACATGTTTGAGTAAACCTTTATTATCAGTCTGTCTACAACGAAAACTCAACTTTGTGACGAGGAAACGACATCATAAAAGATCAGAAAATAGTGTCACATGGGCTTTTGAACATGGCTGGCCTGACTTTTTACGATATTATAATCTGTCATAACACTTATTTTAGCTTTACATAATCCAGGTATACGCGTGGTTGTTTTGAGCGGGATTTTCCTGTTCGTAACTGGAGGCAACAGTGAGGTCATGTGTCCAAAATCCACTCAGTCCCCCTCGCTGTGACCCTGTGTTACCTAACGCCTGATTGGAATCCTACGGTGTGCTCCACTGTCATTTTCAGCACATTTAAAACTAGACAAAGACTTCGGAAAAGTTTAGTGCGGAATTAAGAACAGATTTTTTAACAGCGCAGAAGTGCCAGCATTAAGTACCAAGAATTTTTGACATAGATTCCGTTGTTTATGTTTTTGTATTCTAGGTTTTATATATTTATAACGGACTGCAGATGGAAATTAGCCAACAATAACAATAAAAACTTTTAAAGGTTCTGTACCTGATTTTGAACCTCGAGTTGATGGTTCCAAATGGGCATATTTATCAAAGTGTTCATATCATCTTTCCACTGTTTCTCCTTACGACCTCTTGTATGTAGCCGAGATATGTTTGTATTACTATTTTTATTTCTTATTTTTACTTGTACATACACATTTATATAATTATGCCTTATTTCTTGTTATTATTATAATATATTGTGATGTGTGCACTACTGTGAATTTCTTTTGTAGATCGTAAATGTATTCATGGTTAAATTTTTATTGGTTCTTGCATATTTGAGTAGTTCATATTGTCTTGCACTTGGGGCTTGAGAGCACTGAAAATTTCTGTTTTCACCTACCCCCTATCCCCGCCCACTGTATTGTAGTTATACTTGCGATTAAAAATGTTAGCTCAGTGTTGGGTTTTACAATTAACAAAACTTAAAATCATGATGTGTGTAGTAAAGCGTAATATTAAAGGTGCATTGTGTAACTTTTCTGGTGGAGGGTCCGTCAGATGCTTTTCTCCATGGAGATGTTATTGCTTTGTCTGGAATGTTTCACAGTATGGCATTATAATGGATCAGTTTTATGGAAACACATTTGGCAATCACAATGAAGACAGGTTAACGGTCAGATCTATGAAAAAGCAAGTCTACGCATGGCAACAATTTGTGTTTTTTAAGGTATTTTTGAACTATAAAACACCTATAATTGAATCAGTGTGACATGTTTAATGCCATACTGCTGAATATTCCATGCAAAGAAATAACATCGCCATGGAGACAAGCAAGTAGCGGACCATCCACCTTAGAAGTGACGTAGTTTACATA
Source organism: Taenioides sp. WSHXM2023 (assembly GCA_029959045.1). Classification (NCBI taxonomy): domain Eukaryota; kingdom Metazoa; phylum Chordata; class Actinopteri; order Gobiiformes; family Gobiidae; genus Taenioides; species Taenioides sp. WSHXM2023. The sequence continues at coordinate 32,446,157 of CM057091.1, forward strand.
GTTAAGTAAATTCACTGAATGAAAACGAAGATGTCCGGTTGATCGATATGCTGGTAGTAATATATATTGGGAGTGATTACAGAGGGGTCAAAGGTCGCCCCCCGCTCCCTCTCACTGACTGTCGATCGCACCGTTCAGTGTAGATCAATAGGGGGAGAGAGAGGGAGGTGCATAATCGCGCCCCGGCTTTAGAAAAACTCACTTTTCACGATCAAATCTCTATATTGATCATGTCCATAGACGTGCCTTTGTAATGGGGTTCTATAGAGAAATGACTGCAATTAAATGTAATTCAAAATGCACTAACCACTCTGCCACTGTGCTGTTATAGATCAGTTATAGACAGTACTCAGTTACATTTATTTGAGTCACTTTTTAAACAAATTGTACTTTTCTAGCCGCGTATTTGTACTCCTCTTTGAGTAATATCACTGCGTTGTTATAGATCATTTTAACACATAGCTGGGTAGTACTCAGTTACATTTACTTGTGTAACTTTTTAAACAAATTGTACTTTCCAAAGTACTTTTCTATTTCAATTCAATTCAATTCAATTCAATTTATTTTTGTATAGCCCAAAATCACAACAAGAGTTATCTCGGCGGACTTCACAAAATTGTTGATTAATAAAGCAGAAGAAACATTCATAAAACAAAAATACAGAATGTTCAACAACAAGCAGGCAAATGGATAATTGTCCCAGCATCTCCTGTCCTTAGACCCTCCTTCTCGGCAAGGAAAAACTCCAAAAAACCCAATGGGAAAACGGAGAAACCTCGAGGAGAACCACAGTGAAGGAGAGATCCACTCCTAAGGACGGACAGGCAGATGAAACTAGCAGCGTACTCCTATTTGAGTAATATTTTTTAATGTTTTATGTTGACAATATGAAATGATTTGAACATTTGTGTTTCTTGCTTCTTCAGATCTGATTTAGTTTGTGTCATTTTTGCATCTATCTTTTAAAAATAGCATATGTTGTGCTTTATTTAAGGTTTTGTCCAGTTTGAAAGACATTAAAGGTCCTGTATTACACAAAACTGACTCTTGTGAGTTTTAAGTCATGTTATGATGCTGTTACTTTCCCAAAAAACATACCTGGAGTTGTGTTTTGTTTCATCCACACGTTTGAGTAACCCTTTATTATTAGTACAATAGTATATCTCCAAAGCTCCAAATGCTCTGTTCCACCTTGTGATGTCATGAAGCCAGGGCTGAAATTGTCCAAATGATTCTAGTGAAGATGTATAATATCCCTGCAAGTGTGCAATTAGTGAAAGTGAAGTGAAAGAATATTAAAACTACACAGTGTGGGGGGCTTCTCGTGTAAAAATGACATGATTTCAGGCGGGGCTCGCTCGAGAATCGAATGGTGTTGCCAGGACAGCCCCGTGACTTTTGACGGAATTCAGTGCAATTTGCCTGAACTTATAAAGTGAAACTCTGGGAAAACTACAATAGATTTCCATTTTTGCTGTGCAAGTAGGGCGTGGGGACCTGTACAAAATACACTTGGTTCTATCAGGTTCTATGCCAAAGTTATAAGCGTTTTCATTCAGTTTAAAACACAGTGGAGCACTTCCTGTATTACCACATGACGTCACAAGGTGGAACAGAAACACAAAACACAACTCCAGGTATGTTTGAGATGAGGTGTCAACATTATAATAAGACTCAAAAAATAGTGCAACATGGGCCCTTTAACTTCAATTACTCCCAAATACTTTTTTATTCTTACTTGAGTCAGTTCATGGGCCACTACTTTACTACTTGAGTAATATTATTTTGAAGTACAATTTTTGGCTACTCTACCCACGTCTGTTTTTACTGGACAGCGCTGGTTCAATTTCTCAGTCTGAACCGGCATACACACTGGCCATAATTCATTCGTAGTGAGTAAATCGTTTGTAGATGGTTCTCTTCTGCAAAGGGTGACGGTGTACAAAGCAAAAGAGTGTGATTTCAAAAACTCCACAATAAATAATGCAACAATATGTTATGAAATTATCTCCATAAGTACCTCCTGTCTGGCTGCAAACTTTGGCTCAGATAAAACAGCCTAAAATGTGATTAGTCGGGAGTTAATAAATTGCAAAAGCTTCAATGAATGTCCACTTAAGTTTCTGTGTCTCCGGGGTGTCTCGTTACTTATAACCTACTACTGACCTCAATAAACGTTCTTGTATTAGTTTATGCTCCTACAAGTATTAAAAATGAAAAAAAAAAAGTAGAACTATGTAACATTTTGACCTTGTTTTAATGTCTTTGTAAGTCCGTGTGATGGTTAAAGGGCCCATAATGTATCTCTACTGAACAAAAGGTAAAAGGAGCTGTTAACATGAAAACTTCATGACATCACAAGGTGGAACAGAGCATTTTGAGCTGTGGAGATGTAGACAGACTAAAAATGCAGGATTGTGAATGAAACAACACAACTCCAGTCTGTTTTTGAGGAGGTAACAACATTATAACATGACTTAAAGCTCACAAGAGTCAAATTTGCGTAATATGGGACCTTGAAATACCTATTCTGAAGCGTCTGTTGTCTCCCTCTACTGTCTGGGTGGAAAATTAGCCTCACACTCCGACCCGGACACAGTTCTTCTAGGAAACCTTTTGTACATGATTTTAGTTTAGGGTAAAAATTAGCCAATTCATTTTATTTTCTTTATTATTAAGCCTTTATTTTGTCTGCTTACCTTGTTTTTTATGCATTCCTTGTAATTGTATTTTTTGTGCAGCCTCTTTGAGTGTATAAAAGCGCTGCATATATTAAATATATTGTCTATGCATTGTTACTGACTATGTAATCCTTTTTTTTTACTTAAATGGTACACAAAGCAGGGGTAGGTAGGGGGGAAATGGAAGTTTTCAGAGCAATAAAGGTTACTCAAACATGCATGAATAAACCTAAATTCAAATAATTCTAGATGCCATGATGAAAGCTCTTCTTTTCTGGTGGAAGGTATGCAACTTCATTGTCTCTTTGCTTGGAATGTTCCACCGTATGGCATTAAACCACTCTAGTGCACTGACTGGTGGAAGAAGAACTCAATTTTGTTGCGTATGTACAAGTACAGATACCTGAGCAAAAGATATCACATCGGAAAACTGAAAAAAAAAAAAAAAAAAAAAAAAAGGTAAAAGTATTAAAATATCTGTTTAAAAATGTATTTAAAGAGTAAAAAGTAAAAGTAGTTTGTGTATATTTTGAGGTCTTAAAGCTTCACATGTAGTTGTTTTGAAAGATTTAGAGACAATTGAATAAAAAACTCAGCCTTTCAGCAGGCCTCAAACAATAATAAAAAGTACTTTTCAGTCCATTTAAAAAATGCAGTGAAGTAGATAGTACCTGCTCTCAAATGCAGTGAAATAAAAGTGTACTCAAGTAAAGTACTGGTAGCTAAAAGTACAGTACTTTATGACTTTTACTACATTCCACCAGTGCTCTAGTGTGCATTTATTCAACTACAGCTGGGGTCTCCTCTACACAGATCTGACCTGTAACTTGACCTGGCCTTTGTCTTCACTGAGATAGATACGTTTAATGACATACTGTGGAACATTCCAGTCAAACCATACAATCTCCATGGAGACAAGAAGATGACACTACCAGAAAAGTTACACAGTACATCGTTAAAATAGTTTTGTCTTCTTTAGTTAGCCAAGTCCTTTTTCAAACATTAAAAAGTCTAAAATGGATTAAGGCAAACGTTCTTATTTTTTATTTACCATTTATTGATTGTTCCACTTGTTCTTAGACTGAAAATTGGATTAAGTGGGCCACCGTAGTACTCTGTATAAATGAGAATCTCTGCTTCTAATCTATTTCCATTGTCAGCTAAGCTTTCTCTCTCAGTGCTACGGCAGTTCACAAACATACAGCCATGTTCAGTGGTGGACAGTACTCAGTTTTGTTAAGTAAAAGTACAGATACCAGAAAAAACCTCAAGTAAAATGAAATGTATCACATGACAAAATCTACTTAAGCAAAAGTATGTTTAAAAATGTACTTAAAGAGTAAAAAGTAAAAGTACTTCGCACAGTTTTTGAGATTTAATAAAGCTTCAAATAAACTGAGCCTTTTTTTGGAATAGAATGGAATGGGATAGAGAGTACAGATCGAATGTAGTAAAGTAAGAGTAAAAAGTATCCACTTTAAAATCTACTTCAGTAAAGTACAGATACCTAAAATGTATATTTGAAGGTTCATTGCGTACCTTTTCTGGTGGAGGGTCCGTCAAATCATTTTCTCCTTGGAGATGTTATTGTTTTGTCTGGAATGTTTCACAGTATGGCATTAAACCTTTCTATCTTCATGGAGACCAAACCTGACCAAGTTACAGATCAGATCTGCGGAGAGGCGACCCCGTTTACAGTCAGAATGTCTGTTTTTCTAGGCTATAAAACCACCTGTAATTGAATAAAGGTAAATTAGAGCTATTTAATGTCATACTGTGGAACATTCCAGGCAGAGCGAAGACGTATCTATTCAAACAAGCAGGCGACGGACTCCCAACCAAAAAGTTACACAGTGCACCTTTAGGTACAGTACTTTTCCTTCATTATGTTCCACCAGTGGACATGTTTTCCAGACAGTGACCTCCGCTGGCCTCCGTACAACCCCGGTTTATTTATTCCAAACACATGGATTAGTACAGTCATATCTCCTAATCAGCCGACCTACGGAGACAGCCTATTACTCCCACGCTAATCTCGGCGCGTGCTAGCATCCTGCGCGTTAGCCTATGCCTATTTACATCGTGACCTCCTCCGCTTGCCGTGCCGTGATCGGACGGATGAGCGCGCGTTGACGTGATGACCGCCCCTAACCATACAGCTCGGTCTAATTAAGGGCGGAAGCAGCGGAGTGGGGGCCAGGGGAGGGTCCTCTGGTCAGGGAGGGCGTGAGGAGACGTGTGGGGGGCCCCGGGGTCTGTGCTGTCCAGGCTCGTCGGTCTGAGGGACAGCGTGCAGGATTAAAGCGGACGCGTGATGGTGAGTGCTGGCTGCAGTAAAGGGGATTATGTTACCTTCGTGGTGGTAGGTTACATTTAAAGGTCATGTGTTATGTGCTCGCAAGACTTTTGAAATGAGATTGGACGCCATAGTTTTGATATTTTAGGATCATTTTAAGATGTTACAAATTACATAGTGAAAGAGTATGGACTTTTAAAAATGGACAAAGTTTTTCTAGATTACATTATGTCCCAGTGATCAAAGTTTAATAAAGGTATAAGGGCCGCTGATATTTTAAAGCTACCATTCTTAAGTTTATTTGATTTTTTTTTTTTTTTTTTCGTTTTTCATTACCAGTAAATGGCAGATGTGAAACCTGTTCTCCCCTCATCTGATTTTTGTTCAGATTCACCTGTGCACATTTTTTTTTTTTTCCCCCAGTGCAGTTCTGCCAAGACTGTCCTAAACAAAACTAATCCTAACCCCAACCTTAACCTGATTGTGAACAAAATATATGTTGTCAAGAATTGCTGGGTTTCAGATGACATCACGCCATTCTATAGGCTGATATTAATGAAGAAAGATGTGGGACAGCTAAAATTAAAAATGTTAAAATTATGTTACAATACAGTGAGTTCTTGGATTTAGTTAATAATTGAAAATACCAGGTTCAACATCTGTGAATTTACCTTTTGGATATCTTTTGTGTGGCATAACTTGGTTGGGGGGAAAAAAATCGGTCACCTGCGCTCTCTGGTTTTCTTCTGTCAGGACAAAGCTGCACACTATCAGACTGCAGTAATGTAGACAGCCTCTAGTGGTGATATGCGAGAGTACAACAGGTACGGGTCACCAATGGAACTACGGACGGCAGCTTTCAGATCATGTCTAAAAGCGTGGTTCTTCAGTCATCCGGCATGTTCCATGGTAACAAAACTATTTTAAAAGTTGTCAACAGGTGAGATCTTTTTGAAACTTGTTTATCTAACAGTCGAGTGTGTGTCTTGCCACATGCACAGTTTGAAAAAGATTCAAACTGCACAACCTGGTCAGCCACACCTCCCCGTTAGCTGCATCCAAACACTTGTGGTCTCATGTGTCCTTCACCCTCCATTTTCGTGTGAAATACATGAAAGATCATTGCACTCTCTCTTTTCTATGGTGTAGTAACTAGAAACTTTGACCTAAACTAGTACCACCAATGTCAGTGTACAGTGAGGTCAGTTTATAGAAATAAATCTGAAAAAATAAAATAAAATAAATAATAATAATAAAATAAAATAATAACAAATCGAATATTGACTTTGGACATGTCTTATTGGCGTGGCTGCGTCTCTGCTGATGGAAATGACGTAAACTATATTTCTGCTGAACAATATCACTGAGGTAAAAATGACACAAAATTAAATACTTTGGATATTTGTAAAATCCCGTTCATTCAAGCCTGTAAGTCCGTAACAGTGACACAGTATGTAAAACAAAACAGACAATACTCCTCTCTTTTCTATGTGACGCTAAAGGCTGTGAAAAACCTCCAGTCCTACAGGGGTGTCACTGCTGACCATGTGAGCTCTGTGCTACAAAACTGTGTGATCATAACAACAGGAAATAGCCTTCAACGTCAGAGTCGCTGGATCATTTTTAGATGGATATGGAATTTGACAATGACAGTTTGAATTGTGGGTACTGTTTAGGCCCATCACTAATCACGCCCCCTCACCATTTTCTTTAGTCCTCCAGTTACCGCCCGGTTTAGCAGCTCTCAGAAGCATCTTGGGGTACGCAAATCAAATTTTGACACAAATTCTGATTCTGACTCAAACTGGAGAACCACACAGCCATTCTTTTTGAAGCTTATTCCATCACATTTTTGGTTGGAGGAGCTGTGGGGGTGCTAAGTTCTTCAATGGGGGTGCTCACTTGACATGTTCATTTAGAGCCTTTTATGGATGTGAGCACACCCCTAACCTCAACCATGTTTAAATGTAATTTAAGTTGTAGTTATTGTTTTATTGTAGTTTCATTTTGAACTCTCTGCGGTTGCCATTTGAACACTTTTAGTCCACATTGAATGCCCTTTGAAAATGGGGCAAAAAGTCTTTGGGGCTGATATGGGGGTGCATTGGCCATTCTAGGTGAGGCTGGTGCCACCTCAAGCCCCCGTCTGGCGACGCTTAAGATCATAACAGTTTTATAGCACAGCTCTAGGCTAGGCTAACATTAGTGACCTCACATTTCTACACAACGACAGACCAAACGGACGAAGTGTCAGCAGCATTCACAACAATCGGACCAACAGGACGCGTGTGGGGACAGACTTACACGCACATGGAGGTCGTGCGGGAGAGAACGGACCTGTATGCACATGGAGGGGTCGAAACAGTCAAAAGAACCAAAAATACTCATCTGTGACACATCGAGGACACACAGGTAAAAACAGCTATTTACATGGTTTCTATCAGTGTGCATCTACATCACAACATGTTCCAAAGGTCCACGACGTAACGAGAAATCCAGGGTTCAAACTTTGGTTATGTCATTATCAAGGCTAGGTTAAAAAAATAGAGAGAACACACATCCATGGTACTTTGCATATGTAGAAGTGGGATCGGACAGACAAGCAGCTGGTCAGCACTATATTTTGCATCGGAGGACCCAAGTGAGTGATGTGGCCTGCGCCTGACATCTTTGCTTCAGTGCAGTGATTCGCAAAATGTGAAAGGTACCACCTCAGGGACTACTTGAGTCAACGCTATCAAGGCGAAACTACAAAGTCTATATAGGGATGAAAGCAAGATTGTAAATTAGATGTGAACCAGAACTAAATTTGGGAATTTGGGATTTTCACTTCTGATACTGATATCCATACTTTGGTTTTTCATAACTGTAGATACCCGATATTAACCAGTACTAGAGTAGGGACTGAAAAAGGCATTTTATTTCCATCAAGACACAGTTAATTTGCTACAAAATTGATCCAACTGTGTCAGAATAAAAGTTCAAACATTGTGTTAGTGAATAGTATATATCAATAGGCTAGTTATAATCAATTTGAGAATCTTAAATTAGAAGTGTTTCTTTGTTTTAATTATAACTCTAAAATTTGACATGACAATTCCAATTCTTATTTCTGATTCAACATCTTAAACAGTATCGTGGTTAAATCTCAACTGAACTGGTCATAGAATAGGAGAATTCTGTCAAAAAAGAGTTAACTAATGAATGTAGCCTACATACAAGTGGTACCCGCACCACATTTTGAGAAGCACTGCTGTAAAGTATATGAATATGTGCGCATGTATGTTGCGTATTTCAGATAAAACTGGACTTAAGTGATATGACTTGAGACAGGAGAGGGATAGTGGACTGAGAAGTGCTAGTGTTACGAAGAGACGAAATCAAAATTTGGAAACTGAAACATGTTCGGAGTTGCGATTTGGGGCTACATTACAAAATATCAGGAAGCACAAAGCATGTCTTTAAATCCCGGAAAAAAATAATGATGTGTTCGGCCATACTGGTTAGCAATGGAGAACTCAACTACGTAACCTACTATTTGCTTATGCTAATTAGTTTTTGGTTAAGAATTGCTATTAAAGCTACAGTTCCAACAGTTTGCTGAGCTAGATTAAGCTATAGTTTAGATCAAAGGTCAAATTTCCCCATATTTACCGTAAATGTTTCAGTGTACCGTTGTAAAGAATGCTCAATATCGTCCTTGAACGTGACAGGTGAAATGTAATAATAAATGTCATGCTCAACCTCAAAATAGGATTGTTATAAGATTAAATCGAAAGTGAAAAAGTGAGAAAAGTAAGGGGGAAAAAAGCTATGCCACGTTGCTGGGATTTTACTGACATTACGGTAAATTTGGGGGAAATACACAAACAACACTGGAGCCAATTTGGGAATTTGAATAGAAATTGTACTTTTCATGAGCTAATAATCATCTGTGATAATTCTAGGGATGTGATGTTCGTGCACGAGTCGGCTCTTTCCCATTTTATGAAAGAGTCAAATCTTTTTCTTTCCAATTTGTACGTGTTTTATTCTGATTAACGCTGAACCAACACAAGAGTCAACACTAGTGAGAGCTTTTTGCATCATAATCAGTTAGTTTTTAAATTGTTAAATTGTTATTGTGCAACATTTTATTTAGAATTTCATCATTTTCTCTCTGTGATTAGTTTGCAGTGGCGTAATTAAAGCCAAATTAAATTAGCAGCTATAAGTAAAAAATATAAAGAGCCAGTCTTTTGAACAGCTCTTCGACAAAAGTCCCATCACTAGATAATTCATCTCAGCTGTAATAAAGTAGGCTTTATTTTAAAATCAGTCGGCATTGTGTTTGTCTGAAAATCATGCTGTACAAAATAAAAAAATGCAGCTAGAAAGCGCACAGCTATCCATGCGGTTGAATAATCAGAGCAGACTTGGACATCGTTTTGAATGGGACCATGATCCCCGTGTGTTTCCTTGGCTGCGACGTGTCCACTATCCCCCTGCTGGCCGCGTGGAGTCCTACAGCTCGTGGCTAGCATCGAACTAACCACCCAGGCTAGCCTCGTTTGGTTGACCATATGAAACAAGATAAAAAAAAAACAGCTTCAGGGCTAACTGCGCACGAGCAGCTAGCGAACACCTACGAAGCCGACCCAACTAGAACAGTACACCCAAACATTGTTCTCTATCATAGTAAAATATTCACATCTGCTCTTTACAGGACACTTGGTCACGAGTAAAGAAAAACATGTCAGAGTCTCTGGTCTGTGTCCGTACTTTGTTCATGTGTAGAATTAAGGCAATCGTCCGGGCCACCTCAGGGCTGAACTTGGAGCTTGGAGCTTGGTGCTTGTTCCGGTCACGTGCTGTTTCGGGGCCTCCTGACGCGTGGGGTCCCCCTCTCCCTGGGACTGGCAGCACTGCAAAACAAACACAAGAAAGACTCATGTAACATATGATACAATATTGATGTTACAGTTAGCATAGCACAATATATTGCAATGGATCCAAATCGAGTTGGCGTAATCACCTCAACATGAAAGTGCCTATAGTTTAGACTAGAGATAGACAGTAGTGAACAAGTACTCAACTTTGTACACAGCTTTGTTACTTAAGTAAAATACTGAAGAAAAGTAAAAGTATCACATGAAAAGATCTACTCAAGTAAATGTATTAAAGTACCACTTTAAAAATGTACTTAAACATTTTTTTTTTACGTGCACAGATTTTGAGATCTAATAAAACTTCAAATGTAGAGGTGAGATGTTGATAAAGATTTATATTTTGTTTAATCGAGATAATTTAATTGATCGTAATTGAAGTACAGTACTTTATGGGGTGGGAATCTATGGCCATCTCATGATTCAATTCAATTATGATTCTGAGGCTCAGGAGGCTATGGACGAACGATTATCGATGCACTGCTGCATCTTTATGTTTTACTATACATTTTACAGTTCAGATCAAATGATGTGGATGCTTTTTAAATGTTCAGAGCTGCAGGATGAAACAATGAGAATGAGAGAGAGACCCCCGTGGGACAGAGTGGGACAGTGGACAGCTCTGAGGACAGGACAGCAGTAGAGGTTTGTACTATGTGTTGGTTGTTGCTGGTTGTTGCTATGTGTATATGTATGTATGTATGTATGTGTGTGTGTATGTGTGTATGTATGTATGTATGTATGTATGTGTGTATGTATGTATGTGTGTATGTGTGTATGTATGTATGTATGTATGTATGTGTGTATGTGTGTATGTATGTATGTCTTTGTCATTATGTTTTATTGTCATGTTTATTAGATGTTTAATGTTCACTGTGGGCCGAGGGAGCGCTGCAATTTCAAATCCTGTGTGTGCAACCTGTACATATGGTTTTTGACAATAAAGCTGACTTTGAACTTTGAACTTTGACTTTGTACAGTGCTCCGCTCAGAGTGGGAGACACTGGGGAAAGAAACAGGCAACGCGCTAGCTGCAACTAAATTTAAAATTCCGATTCTTGGCATGTCTGCATTGCATCGGAATGGTTTTATTAGAATCAACGATTATTTTTCCCAACCCTAGTACTTTACTACTTTTACTTCATTACATTCCACAACTGGAGGTAGACCGTATTGGTTGATATCGTGCCGATATTTTGTCTTTTTAGCGTATCAACTATTAAATTAAGACTTAAATCTCCAGCACAAGCCCATATTTAGTTTTGGCTGACCTGCAGCTTTAAAATACCCATAAAGCTTTATTTGCTTCAGTACAAAGAGGAAACTGCTGAAAATGTGACTACAGCTCTCTTATGAGTTTGAGGTGACAAAAGGGCTGTGGGTTAGGGTGTGAGTTCGTAGTCAAATTAAATTACATAATTTGGGGAAAATAATCTAAATGTGCCCTATGTATTGGCCCAAAAATATCGGCAGAGTTTATCGGCCATCGGTTGCTCTGGATTTTAAGCCAACGGTATTGGCATCGACCATGAAAAAAAACATACTGGTGGATCTCTAGTTTAGATCTCTACAAACGCGTTCTGAAATTGATAGGAACCTTGTATTGGTTTATCAGTTCATATCTCAGCCTTCTCTCTAATGTGATTTCTCCTGGAGTTGTTTACACTGTGCAGTCTGAACAGTGATAGAGCAATAGCACTGCAGTTTTGTGCCAAGGACAGTGCCCACTCAGTTTGTTTTTGTCTTGATCTACGTCATTAGAGGTATGGCTGCTTTAGCCTGACCGGAGCACACTATCACAATGTGCTCAGGGCTCATGTCTCCGGGTCCTGGCTCCTGTAGTGATGAAAATAAACTTCATCTGCGTTAGAACTCCAGCGTCATCCCTCTTCTCCCTATTCCTTGACTACTTCAAAAAGAATCCTACTTTTGAAACAACAATTGAAAACAAAATATTCTTTACAATGGTCAAAAGTCCTCAAAATGATGCTGTATCAGGAAGCTAAAATCCAGTTTGGCTTATTTTGGTGACTATATTTTTATGCTTATTTTGATGCTACCAGTAAAGTAGTTTATGTCATTAAGTTGAACAATTCACTTATTTCAATTAAAGAAACACTTTGAAAACACATCAGATTTTAATGTGGGGGAAAAAATTAAAAATGAAAAAAATATAAACAGAGTGGCAACAGTGAGACAGCCCCTAAAACAGGACTGGTTTTGCATGTGGAGGTCATCTCATCTCAAGGTGATCTCAAGTTTCTTCCTCTTGGTGTTTTTTGGCTGGTTTGTGCTGCTTTGGTTAGAGTGATTATCACTACTAGGAGTATGAGGCCATTCCTTCACCCTACAGAGGCTGCACAGATTGTCCAACTTCTCCAGGATGCCACAAGTAATTTTGACCTAATATTGCGTGCTAACCTGTGATTTACAGCCCATAGACTTAAGACACATGGTTGAACATAAAAACATTGACCTTATGGGGCTCGGTAGTACTTGTCCAAATTGCTAAGAGTTTAAAACCAGAAAAGGAGGATGATTTTGATTGAAAACTTAAATTAAATCACTGCGATATCAATTAATTAAATGACAATTGCGATTTCAGTTTGGATTTCTCTTACAAACAGCCTGCATGAGGGACAAATCAATGGATATACATGCAAAGTGAATTTAAAGGTCCAATATGGAACTTTTCTGGTGGATGGTCGGCCAGCTTGTATTCCCGAAGATGCTTAATATGTTTCACAATATGACATTAATTCATTTATTTATTATTTCCACGGAGATGAGCTATGCTGTGGAACATTCCAGGCAAAGCGCTAACATTGCCACTGAGACAAGAATATGCAGCACCTCTTCAGGAAGGTTACACAGTGTACTTTAAATGTGGGCGATGCAGAAGTTCACCTTTTCCTGTCAAACAATTACATCGCAAACACACTTCACCACAGCAGCAGAACTACCTCAGAGTAATGTACCAATACAGCTCCTTCTTATATAATATTTCCTCTTGTTTACTGGAATAGTTCTTGTTTAGTTCTGCTTTACACCTGCTGCTTCAGACTTTGTTTAAAGGGCCCATATTGCGCTATTTTCTGATCTATGTTATATGTTAAATAATCCTTTATTATTAGTCTGTCTACAGTACATCAGTTAACACCTTTTACATGATGTAGACAGACTAATAATAAAAGATTACTTAAACATGTGTGAATGAAACAAAACACAACTCCAGGTCTGTTTGTGATGAGGAAACAACATTATAACATGGCTTAAAGCTCATAAGAGTGCATTTTGTGTAGGACTTTTAATTCTGGGATAGTCCAGATTCAGACCTGGTTTAATTATTGTTCAGTAATTGGCAATTTTGCAAAGTAGAGTTGGTAAAGTCTTTTGGTATTAATATTGTTTTCACCAAAATCAAATATAGCAGCTGTTGTTATTGAAACAGATCGAGATATTTTGAGCGACACCAGAGGTAAAGCTTCCTAAAATACACAAAATTAACTCTTGTGAGCTTTAAGCCATGTTATTATGTTGTTACCTCATCAAAATCATACCTGGAGTTGTGTTTTGTTTCATTTGCTTGTTTAAGTAATCTTTTATTATTAGTCTGCCTGCATTTCCACAGCTCCAAATGCTCTGTTCCACCTTGTGATGTCATGAAGCGGTAGTTTTCAAGTTAACAGCTACCTTTTACCTTTAAAAATTCCAGGTCTGAAATGTTCCAAATGATTCTAGTGAAGGTGTTTGAAGGAGTTTAAAAACACAGTGGAGCAATTCCTGTATTACCACATGACATCACAAGATAGAACAGAGTGTTTTCTGTTTTAGAGAAGAACTCGGCCTAAATACGCAGGGTTTGTGTGTTAAATGTGTGCAAATGAAACAAAACACAACTCCAGGTATGTTTGGCCCTCAGCAAAATGTTGCGGAATAGATCTAGCCAATACAGTGTCCTCTACAAAACAAAATATCGTGTGTTTTGTAGAAAATCTTGTTACATCTGTAGTTTAGACCTCTAATACATATTCAGAAATGGATTCTTATATTTGTTATTTGTTTGTTATTTCAGTCTCCTCTCAAATGTTATTTCTCCTGGGGTTGTTTACAATGTGCACTCTCAACAGTGAGTGAGGAATAGCACTGCAGTGTTTGGATGCACTGTGTAACTTTTTGGTTAGGGATCCGTCACCTGTTTGTTTCTATGGAGACGTCATTGCTCTGCCTGGAATGTTCCACAGTATGACATTAAACAACTCGATCTTACATTTATTCACTTACAGGTGGTTTTACAGCTCAAAAATACGCACAAAAACAGACATTCTGAGTGTGAGCTGGGTCGCCTCTCCACAGACCTGACCTGTAACTTGGTCTGGTTTGGTGTCCATGAAGACAGAAAGGTTTAATGCCATACTGTGACACATTCCAGACAAAGCTCCAATCTCCATGGAGAAAAGCATTTGATGGACCCCCCACCAGAAAAGTTACATAATGTAACTTTAACTGAGAGATACACAACCAGTCAAAAGTTTGGACACAACGTCTTTTTGGAATTGCCAATCTCTACTGAACTAAAGGTAAAAGGTAACTGCTAACTTGAAAACTACCTCTTCATGACATCACAAGGTGGAACCAAGCATTTAGAGCTCCAGATATGTTTCTGATGAGGTAACAACATTAGAACATTGCTTGAAGGTGCATTGGGTAACTTTTCTGTTTTCTGTTTGTCTGGAATGTTTCACAGTATGACATTAAACCTTTCTGTCTTCATGGAGACCAAACCAGACCAAGTTACAGGTCAGATCTGTGGAGAGGCAACCTGCTCACACTCAGAATGTCTGTTTTTGTGCGTATTTTTGAGCTGTAAAACCACCTGTAAGTGAATAAATGTAAGATCGAGTTGTTTAATGTCATACTGTGGAACATTCCAGGCAGCAATAACATCACCATGGAGACAAGAATGTGCTGTATCCCTCCAGAAAGGTTTCATAGTGTTACCTTTAAAGGGTCTATAGTGCACTATTTGTGATCTATGTTATAATGTTGTTTCCTCATCACAAACAGACCTGGAGTTGCGTTTTGTTTCATTCACACGTTTAACGCACAAACACAAAACTACCACTGCATGACATCACAAGGAGGCACAGAGCATTTTGAGCTTTGGAGATGTAATGATAATAATAATACATAACATTTGTATAGCGCTTTTCAAGAACCTCAAAGACGCTTTACATGAAAAGACAAACAATGGCAAACAAAAGAAATAAGACAGTTAATGAAAGGTGGTTTTAAAGAGATGGGGTTTCAGGGCTTTTTTAGAGAAGAGAGAGAAGAGGAGAGAGAAGAGAAGGCCCTGCCGTCCAAGTCTTGTGTTTAGTCCTGGTGGGGTGAGACAGGAGGTTGGAGTCAGCTGATCAGAGGTGGAGCTCAGAGGGATAGATGGGGGGCCAGGTTATGGGGGGATTTGTACGCAATGGCGAGGAGCTTGAATTGGATGCTCTGAGGTGGATGCTCCCAGTGGAGATCTTTGAGGGCAGAAGCGATGCGTTCATGGGAGGTGAGGAAGCAGGCGGCAGAGTTCTGGATGTACTGGAGTCTACTGAGGAGTTTGGAGGGTGAACCGTAGAGCAGGTTATTGCAGTCGTCGAGGTGGGAGGTGACAAAAGGGAAGGGATAGGCGGAGGTGAGCGATGTTGTGGAGGTGAGGCAGTTTTGGTGATATGTTTGATGTGATATTCAGAGAGAGGGTCTGGTTGAAGGTAGATGTAGACAGACTAATAATAAAGGGTTACTCAAACACGTGAATGAAACAAAACACAACTCCAGGTCTGTTTTTGAGAAGGGAACAACATTCTAACATGGCTTAAAGCTCACAAGAATTCATTTTGCGTAATAGGCCCTTTGTTGATCTCAAACACTCTCCACCACGGCAGTAGAACCATCAACCCCCTCACCCTCTCCTCTTCACCAGCGTCTAGACCTCGGAGTAATGCACCGATACGACTCCTTCTTATTAATAACTGCGTTGAATAAACCCCCATCTATTCATTTAATAATTCATAACCTTTTAAAATATTCCTGAGCAACATTAAAAATTCATTTCTTGGTAATTGCTACTTATCTCAGCGCAGTGTAGCATCCTGATTTCTGACCGCTGTTGACCTATTGAGGTGAAAGGAATCAGGAACGTTACAACTTTTGTTCCCCAAGGAAGGGCCCCCGGTAGCACCTCAAATAGGGCCTCTGTACAAAGCTAAAATACGGCCCTGGCTGGTATTTTGTATTCTGCAATCAGAGGCAATTACACATCTCCTCATCAATTAGGAGCTGTTTACACACTCTGTTACGGGATAAATACTCACTATGGTTAATGATCTCAAACGGTTGTACCATAAAATGTAACTCTGGCGTCTAAATGTACAACAAAATGATGTGGTTTTGTTACGAAATTCTAAATAAGACGATTAGGTGCATTGTGTAACTTTTCTGGTAGAGGGTCTGTCATCTGTTTTTTTTTTTTTTTCATGGATTTTTTAATGCTTGAAATGTTCCACAGTGGCATTAAACATACCTACCTTGCATTTATTCAATTACAGGTGTTTTTATTGCTTTTAAAAAAACATGAGCAGGGTCGCCTTTCCACAGATCTGACATGTAACTTGGTTTAATGGTGTCGCGTTGTTGCCTGCAGGGAGGTAGATACGTTTAGTGGAGCATTCTTTGGAGATGAGGAGGTAACGGACCCTCCATCAGAAAAGTTACACAGTGCACTTTTAACACAAAGTTCATGGTTTCGAAATACTCTCTGAAATGAAACTGTAACTTCAAATTCAGATTCTCAAAAACTTCTCACGCGACAATGACTTGACATGACACGACTTGGTTTCTGTCTTGTGCTTAAATGTTCTGACTCTTGTGAGCTTTAAGCCATGTTCTAATGTTGTTACCTCCTCAAAAACAGACCTGGACTTGTGTTTTTTTTTCATTCACACATGTTTGAGTAATTCTGCATTCTTAGTCTGAGCTCAAAATGCTCTGTTCCACCTTTTGATGTCATGAAGCGGTAGTTTTCAAGTTAACAACTACCTTTTAACCTTTTGTTTAGTAAAGATGGCCAATTCCAAAGCTGAAATCATCCAAATAGGTGTGTGGTGTTTAAACACACAATGGAGCACTTCCTGTATTACTACATAACATCACAAGGTGGAACAGAGTGTGAGAAGAAAGCTTAAATATACAGGGTTTGTGTGTTAAATATGTGTGAATGAAACAAAAGACAACTCCCGGTCTGTTTGCGATGACGAAACAACATTAGAACAGATCAGAAAACAGTGTACTATGGGCCCTGTAACAGTACAACTACACAGTATGCTAGAATATTTGTAGTAAGGTTTCAGTAATATTTCTTCTGCCCTTCTCTGGTCCATTGCAGTGACAGGGTGCTCTTGGCTCATTCCTCCCCCATCCGTGAATATCGATTCTGGATGAGAGTCTATGGTCCCCCTGTGCCAACCTGGACTGACGCCAGACAAGTGTATTCTTACAAACTGACTATTTCAAAGATATCAAACATTTACAAATAGACGCATACAGCAGACTTTTCTAGCTTTTTGTATGGGAAAAAATAAGAACTGAATGGCTACTTTGTATTTTAATCAGTGCAATATGATTCCGGGTCTGTCAAACTCTTTTCTCCGTAGAGATGTTACTGCTTTGTCCAGAATGTTTCACTGTATGGCGTTAAACCTTTCTATCTGCATGGAGACCAAACCAGACCGAGTTACAGGTCAGATCTGTGGAGAGGAGACCCCGCTCACAGTCAGAAAGCCTGTTTTTCCAGGTATTTTCGAGCTATAAAGCCACCTGTAATTGAATCAGTTCAAGGTAGAGCTATTTAGTCATACTGTAGAACATTCCAGGCAGAGCAATGACATATCAATAGGAACAAGCAGGTGATGGACCCTCCACCAGAAAAGTTAGACTGTACACCTTGAAAGTAATAAAAACTGTCTCGTTTCTATAGCACTTTTCTACTATCAAGGAACTACTCATCATATATACGAACATTGTCACAATGCTACAGTTTCAAATTTGAAATAGACTTGATACTCGATACTGCTTCCGATACCATGAAGATGATAAAAACACTTTATTTAGACAATAGAATGTGATTTTCAACATTAAATCATAGTACTTTCTTTGCCATGGGCATATACTATAGTGTTTATACCTGTTCTGATACAGCTCAAGATCATTCTAAAGACATTCAAGAAAGGTTCATTTCTGTCCTGTGAATGTGACTTTTTTAGTATCGATACTTGCTCAAATGAGTATCTACTAGTAGTTTTGATACTTGTTTTAGTATCAATTAATATCTGATTTTCAATACTTTTGACAACCCAAATCTATTCGCACACGAGGGTACACAGTCACTGACGATGCAGGTTAAATGTCTTGCCCGAGGACACAGTGACTTAAATTGGCAGCTGGGATTGAACTGCCAACCTTTGAGCCAGTGGGCCTGACCGCTCTACCAAACACATTTATGTCAGGGGCGGGATTTGGACTACCACCCTTCGGATCAGAGGACGAGTTCAGGTGTCCTACGTAGTGAAATAATGCAGATTCTCAGACAGTGAAGTGAGATATAGTTTTGTTTCACAGTAAAACCAGATACAAACGTAATTTATGTCTCTATCTAACTAAATCTTGCTAAGTGTCAAAGTATTTTCTGTTTGAGAGAAGAAGTCAGTCTAAATCTGCAGGGTTTGTGTGTGGAAACGTGTGAATGAAACAAAACACAACTCCAGGTCTGTTTGTGATGAGGAATATGGGTAATATGGAACAGTGACATGAAACAGTTTGGTTTGGCAGTAAAATCAATCTCTTTCTTTCTATTCTCTCTTTCTCTTTCCCTCTTTTATGGCAGCAAAGTGTCAGAATTCTTGCCCCTTCAAAAATAATAAATCAGAATACTTAAAGGTGCATTGTGTAGCTTTTCCGGTGGAGGGTCCATCAGACGCTTTTCTCCGTGGAGATGTTCTTGCTTTGTCTGGAATGTTTCACAGTACGGCATTAAACCTTTCTATCTTCATGGAGACCAAACCAGACCAAGTTACAGGTCAGATCTGTGGAGAGGCGACCCCACTCACAGTCAGAATGTTATATTTTCTAGGTATTTCTGAGCTTTAAAAACACCCGTAATCGAATAAATGTGAGGTAATGTAAGGTAGAACATTAAGCAGGTGACAGACCCCCAACCAAAAAGTTACACAGTGCACCTTTGAATCAATATTCTCCACACATTTAGTCACTTCCTTTAGTACAGTGTATGTTCTTATAAACCAGTTACAGACGCACAAATGACCCGGAACAGAGTTGTCCATGTTCCCAGCAGGAGGCTCACAGACGCTCCCCATGTGAGAGTCTGCACCAGCTGTCTGCTCCTCTCTGGAACTCTTTCAATCATGTGAACACTGCAATCGAAAGAACTTACACTGACATACCGTAGTACTGCAACTTACACTGTTATAGTACTACAAATCCCCAAGCTAGGTACTCCCGACCAAGATCCTGACTCCAAGATCTGGAGATGGGCTGTATGAAGATTCAAAAGCAATGCAAAATAAAATGGTGGTGGATGAAGTACTCAATCTTGTGACTTAAGTGGGCAAAAGATTACTCTAGTAAACGTGTCACATGAAAAAATCTACTTAATGTATTGAAGTACAATTAGAACAATTAAAGCATCAAATGTAGTGATTTTGATTTTTTTTTTTTTTTTTTTTTAAATAGCTGATTTTAAGTGATTCAACTGATTTCTTAATTTTTCTCGCTGTTTTTGTGTATTTGGTTAGCTCAAAGTTGGGATGTTAATTCAAATTAAATGTGCTAAAAATAAGTTTTAGTTATTTCAGCAGGTCTCAAACCACAAAGAAAATAGTAGAAAGTACAGATACATGCTCTCAAATGTAGTAACATAAAAGTAAAAAGTATCCACTGTAAAAAAAAAAAAAAAAATTAAGTAAAGTACAGATACCTAAAAATTGCAGGGCTGAAAAAAGTACTAAACCACTATACTACTATTTTTCAGTTCTATTCAAGTCTGTGGACAATGAAAATCCCAAAATGCTGCTCTTACGCAACAGAATAGAATTGAAAAGTGATTTTTGGCGCTAAGAGAAGACAGAATTAATGAAACAAGAGTGAATGAAGCAAAATATAACTCCAGGTATGTTTTGATAAGGGGACAATGTCATGGTTAAAAGCTCAAAAAATGTTGTTTGCATCTATCATAATCAGGTTTTAACTTTTTATATCCATGGAATCACCTCCTGAAAGTTACACAGTGTTGCTTTAAAGGTGCACTGTGTAACTTTTCTGGTGGAGGGCCCGTCAAATGTGTTTTCTCCATGGAGCTGTTATTGCTTCATCTGGAATGTTTCGCAGAATGGCATTAAACATTTCTTTCTTCACAGAGACCAAACCAGACCAAGTTCCAAGTCAGATCTGCAGAGAGGCAGCCCCGCTCACAGTCAGAATGCATGTTTTTTTTTTTTTTTAGATATTTTTGAGCTATAAAATCACCTGTAATTGAATAAATGTAAAGTAAAGGTGTTTAATGTCATACTGTGGAACATTCCAGGCAGAGCAGTGGCACATCCATAGATAAAAGCAGAAGGACCCACAATCAAACAGAAACTTCTCAAATTCTCTAAATCCAAATACTGTAAATCATCTCATCCTATGACATTACAGGAGCGTAACCTATTTTGAAATAAAAAATCAGAAAATATAGACGTAACTCTGGTTCGCTCATATTACAGTGCTGTAAAGAATAGTTCTATGTGGCGTATTGGGCATCATGATATAATAAAAATACACAATGCCCTCAGATTCTTGACAACATTGTAGTAATTGTCAGAAAACCAAATAATCCCGTCGTATAGTGGCCTATATTGTACATGTAAATAGGCTTCCATCTGCGTCGCCGTTAGCCTGCTGCTGTGCCCGTGGACAGATCATGACATGCACACTACACGAGGCTCTGGTCGGCTCTATAAATAGCAGATAGGCTCCACTCTGCACGACATGGCCAGGATGTGGAGGAGGAGAGATACGTTTTAATAAGAACAAGTCTGCTGCTTTAGTGGGAGTCACTGAGCCACAAACACAGAAATTCATGCATTTGCGATCTGTACGCGGAGAGCAAATTATGGAAATATATGTGATATGGACTGAGAACTGGGCCTATGCGGAGACTATTTATAGAGTCTACACCATCTTGGGTTAGTCACTGAATGTTTAGGGATTGTTTTGTGCCGAGAATGTGAAATGAAGACCAGTTAACTGCAGGTTTCATCAGTAATGTGGACTTCAGATTGTTATGCCTGATGGACCAGTTTACAAAGTAGTTCAATTTAGGTGAATCGATGCTGTTTATTTGCATTTCTCTCATTTGTTACTCTCTCTCCTTCCCAGCACGGTGCTGTGAAAAAGGCAAAGCAAAATGAAGTCTTTCTTCTTACACTTTCCACTGATAATGTAGGCCTATGTGTTATGGAAATACCAAAAAGCCTAGTTGTCATGAAATGGTGAAGGTGGAAGGTCCTTTATTGAGCTTTAAGCCACGTTATAATGTTGTTACCTTCTCAAAAACACGTGTAAGCATGTATTTTGTTTCATTCCTACAGGTTTGAGCAATCCTGCATAATGAGTCTATAGATCGCCAACACTCAAAACGCTCTGTTCCACCTTGTGATGTCATGCAGTAGTAGTTTTCATGTCAACAATCCAATCCAAATGATTCTAGTAAAGGTGTATGGAGTCTAAAAACACAACAAAGCACTTCCTGTGTTATCACATGACATCACAAGGTGGAACTCAGCCTAAATAAGAAGTGTTTGTGTGTTAAAGATGTGTGAATGAAACAAAACACAACTCCAAGTGTGTTTGTGATGAGGAAACAACATTAGAACAGATCTCCTCGTGAGGTAAATTCATTCTCTGCATTTGACTTCAACCAGTCTCGCTAGAAATATCTGTCAGGATCAGTGAGCTGCGGCTGTACAGTGCTCAGGAAACCATCTCCAGATCTTGAGTCTAGGTCAGGACTACTTCAGCTGGAGGCCTGGGTGTCAATCCTGAAACCTTCTTTTTGTGAGACGAGAGCACTAGCTACTCAGCCTAAATGAATGAATCAAAACAAAAATGCCAGCAGCTGTTGGCGAATTCCTAAAATGGAAGGTGTAGCCAGTGGCGTGGGGCCTATTTATGGAGTTTGCATATTCTCTGTAAATACATAAAAATATGGACGTGCCTTATAGTTTACAATAGCGTAGTGTATTGCAGATCATCAGGAGGGAAGCATTTGAGCTCTGGAAAAATGACTGTTTACTTGGCACATTTGACCCTATTAACTTTTTACTTTTTATGAAAAATATGACTTGTCTTAAATGCACTTTTCCTGAACCAAAGATGTGGCAATATTGACATTGTGGGTGGCTTTTGAACGTGATCTACTTCTCCATGTTATCTTCATGTCTACAAAAGCTTACACCTCCATAACCTTGCTCCTGGCCCTGCTCCGAGGCCCTCGCGCTGATCACACTATAGATCGGTGTGCAGCAGGAGAGCAGGTGGGTGGAGGTGGTCCCTGGAGGAGGCGGTGGACCGTGGGGGTGACCTGGCTGTGAGCTACTGTCTGCCTCAGTCTTCTCCCTATACGTCCCCCAGAGACAGCGCCCTGACACGATGGAAACACAAGTTCACCTGTGCACTTCATAAACATCATTTTAAGTCAGTGTGACGTCACCAACAGCGTTCAGCTCCAGTCAAATGAATCTCATCGAGACTAGCAGTTAATTTGGGGCCATGATCCTTATGTGGAATTCTATCATAGCAACCAAAGAGCCAATCAGGAGCAAGGTTGTTAAAGGTAACACTCCTTCCTGCCCACACATTGCAAAAAATGTTTGTCAAAATATACGATATAAACACTTAAAACTATCAGAAAATGACTTAAAAGTAGTGAAATTATCTGTCCATGCAGCAAGATCATTTTACTTGACAAGTTATCTTAAAATAAACTACCTCTAGACTAGAATGAAGCCGTCTCAGAACTAGTAACTAGAAAATAAATCTGAAAACAAGATGAATAACCTGATTTAAGTTTTAAAAATCTTGGCCAGATCAGTGAAATTTGCCATGCAGTGCAGGTTCAGCAGGGAGCGAGGCTGTCAATCAAACTCATCACTAACGCAAGCACAAACGACCTTGGACAAACAAGGCTCCATAATGGTCATTAATGTTGATATCTTGTCTCATTTTTTTGTTATACAATTTGATATAGTCTGCGTTCAGTCTTAATTTCATGAAGATAAATTATTAAACAGTCTAACACTTAAGTAGCCAAATGTTTTCCTCCAAAGCCTGAACTCAAGAACAACAAAGAAGGAACCTCAATGGTCTGAAATTAATAACAAAATAGTCAAATAAAAACACCAGGATTATGTAGCGTGGGTTAATACGAACATTTTAAGACCAAAACGAGGAAGATGACAGCAGCAGTTACAGTGAGAGGGATGACGTTTTTTCAATAAATAGTGAAGCCAGAAGCACGCCCATGCTCACTTCCTATTCGAAACGCAGGTTAGCTATGTCCATTTATATACAGACTCTGCTTACAAATTAACCTGCGTATGCCAGGCCTGTGTTACACCTTAGACCTGATATGAGAGCTTACGGGCACTATATATTATTTATAGGCTTTAAAAGGGTCCATATAATTCATTGTTCAGGGTTTTCAAACTACTTTGGACACCTAGCTTTCGATTTGCTGTAGTTTATAACCTGAAATAATGTTTGTCTTAAATGTGCAAGGGACTACAGGGGAAACAAACATTTAAATCTGGCACACGAGGTTAAAGGGTCAGTATTACACTGGATTCTGATCTATATTCTGTTGTTTCCTCATATCAAAAAATGTACATGGATTAGTAGTTGTAGTAGTTTTGGTTCAACACACAAATCCTGCATATTTAGGCTTAGTTCTACTCTCAAACAGAAAACATGCTGTTCCACCTTGTGATATCATGCTCCACTGTGTTCTTAAACTCCATAAACCTTCACTAGAATTATTTTTATCATTTCAGCCGGGTAAAATGTAGCCTAGTTGTTAATATGAAAACTACCGCGTCATGACATCACAAGGTGGAACAGAGTATTTTGAGCTTTGGAGATGTAGACAGACTAATAATAAAGGATTACTCGAACAGGTTTAAACAAAACAAAACACAAGTCCGGGGCAGTGTCCGAATGTCCACCCTAGTTCCTAACCCCTCGTTCACTACATAGGCCCGCACTCTTTAGCGCCCTCTACAGTGCACTCATTCACAGAGAGATTCGGACACGCAGCTCACGTGACTCTGGCATAAAGGTGAAAAAAAGTTTTGAGTGGTGCATTGTGGGCAATTTTGAGTGCACTACTTTTTCACCAACTGGACATTCGGACACTACTAAAAATGGCATGACCCTTAGATATTGCTCCAAGTACGGAATATTCCGGACATTCGGACACAGCCCAGGTATGTTTTTGAAGATTGTTTTTTGTGCATTGCCTCTCATTAAATAAATGTAGCCTATTCAATTTTAAACAATCTGTATATCTGGGGGGGGGGCAATCATGGTATGAAATGTGTCTATTCAAACGTCACCAGAGGGCGCTGTGCTGAATCTGCTGGAAACACTGGCCATGGTTTTATGTATTTATCCAAAAAACAATCCCTATCTCAACCAATTCCCCTCAGCTAGTTCACGTTTTGTATTAAAATGGCAGCATATCAAATCTAAGGGTGTTTTGTATGGATCGAGAAGCCAGTGTTGTTTCTGAGAATACACAAACAGATGGCTGGTAAGAAGATCACACAATATTTTTGGGTTGATATGCAGAGCTGATTCTGATTTTTCCCCTAATTACAAATACATGTACTTATTGTCTATACCAGTTGTACCACCAGATCAAAATCAGACTATTCTATAGCTAAAATATGATTAAACCAAGTCTAAAAATGCGTACACAATTTCAATTTCAAGTTTGAATAACCCAAAGGAGGAGAACAATTTCAATCCTTTTACAAAATAGGATTGAAATTTGCACACTCTTTTCAGTTTTGTTTTGCTTTGTTTTTGTTTTTTTTAGCCAGATTGGTTTTTGACTATTTTATTTTGGAACTGAGAATAAAAATGTTACATATTTTATTTAAAAGTCCCATAATATGCAGTGTTTCCTCATCACAAACAGATCTGGAGTTGTGTTTTGTTTCATTCACACATGTTTAACACACAAACCCTGAACATTTAGGCTTTTGTCAAACAGGAAACACTCTGTTCCAATTTAGGAACAGAAACTAAACCCATAGGCCTAGTTAAGCTGCTCTAGGAGATATATTACTGGGGAAACTATGGCAACTTGAGCACTGTCCTCTGGTTTCTCCTACTTTTTCTCCTCCTACTGTTAAGAATATTCAATTACTAGTTCATTCATAGTCTGTTCTTTGCTATTCACATGTTGTCCCTTGTCCCACTCCCCTTTTGGGGAGTGTAACTGTTTCAGATGCTGCTGTTCCAGTTTGGACCGCTGCTGCCCCCTAGTGTCGAGGACCTAGACCCCTCCTCTCCTTCCCTATCCTGGATTAACTGTCCTCGTCCTGCTAGATTAGTAGTTTCATCTGCCTGTCCGTCCATAGGAGTAGGATCTCTCCTTCACTGTGGTTCTCCTCGAGGTTTCTCCGTTTTCTCATTGGGTTTTTCTGAGTTTTTTCTTGCCGAGAAGGAGGGTCTAAGGACAGGAGATGCTGGGACAATCATCCATTTGCCTGCTTGTTGTTGGACATTCTGTATTTTTGATTTATGAATGTTTCTTATTCTGCTTTATTAATCAACAATTTTGTGAAGTCCGCCGAGATAACTCTTGTTGTGATTTTGGGCTATACAAAAATAAATTGAATTGAATTGAATTGAACTTGTGATGTCATGTGGTAATACAGGACGTGCTCCACTGTGTTTTTAAAACTCCATAAACCTTCACTTGAATCATTTGGATCATTTCAGACCTGGAAATGCCCATCTCTACTCAACTAAAAGTAAAAGCTTAAAGTAAAAGGTAGCTGTTAACCTGAAAACTACTGCTTCATGACTCCTTTAATTGACTCAAAATTCAGTACGTTTGAATCCTTCAAAATGGTCCATCTCTATACTTTTTTCACAGGTTTTTTTTAGCCACACTGGTCCACTGTTTCATTATGGAGCCAAGAATCAAAATGTTATGTATTGCTACTTTAAAGGACACCTGTTATGCCAAATTGACTTCTCAGAGCTTTTAAACACGTTATATCTGTATCCTCTTCTCATTTACCCTCTGGAAGTTGTATTTGGAGTGATTCCTGTATGTTTGAGTCATCTTTAATCACTTATTTTCAAGACGCCATATTGCCGATCCTGCCCTGCAACCTTGTTCTAACTGCTTTCCTTTAATGAGGACAAGTACATAAATCCACATCTCCACTTCAGACAGGGCGGAAAAAGAATGTTTACTTTTTATTTACACAGTGCCCCAGAGGCCCTGGGACAGGTGTCTGGGCAGATGCCTGTGCGTCCGTCTGCAGAGGGCGGCTTTTACATGCGCGATATGAGCCATTTACACCCCAGCCCCAACAAATACATAACACCGACTCTGTGATGATGTTTACGGCGACATCAGCTCCCATTGGGCACCTCATCTTTCTAAAACAGTGGTTTTAGAAGACTATTGTGATTTCAAATGTGTAAATAAATAACATAATGATCCATGGGTGTTGTACATTTTAACTATATAACAAGCTCAAGCACAATACGTGATCTTTAAGGAAACTCCATAGAAGTGTTGGTGACTTTGTGTGTCTTTTGTTCTATCTGAAGTTGTGATTATGACAAGGTTGTGGAGCCCTCAGGGACGAGATGATGAAGAACAATTCTGACCCACCACAAAAATGAGGCCTGTCCTGCAGATTCAACACAACACAGTCAATATATAGTGAGCAGCAGCTGGTGATGAGGGGTGTTCACGTCACACTGCAATCTAAATATGCATTAAGACTGAAATACATAAATCGTATAGTGCACGATGTATTTTTAGAAACACATGCAAGGTTTAGTAGCTATGAGTCTTTTGTTTACATAAAATAGACTAAAACATAGAACAGTTAAAGGTCCTGTAATACGCAAATTTGACTCTTGTGAGCTCTATGCCATGTTATAATGTTGTTACCTCCTCAAAAACAGACCTGGAGTTGTGTTTTGTTTCATTTGCACATGTTTGAGTAGCCATCTCTAAAGCTCAAAATGTTCTTTTCCACCTCGTGATGTCATGCAGTGGTAGTTTTTAAGTTAACAGCTCCTTTTACCTTTAGTTCAGTAGAAATTGGCAATTCCAGGTTTGAAACCGTCTAAATGATTCTAGTGAAGGTGTGTGGAGTTTAAAAACTCATTGTGTTTTGTTTCATTCACACATGTCTAACACACAAATCCTGCATATTTAGGTTTTAGGTTTTAGATTGAGTTTTTCTTTCAAACAGAAAACACTTGTTCCACCTTGTGATGTCATGCAGTAATACAGGAAGTGCTCCATTGTGGTTTTTTTTTTTTAATCCATGCACCTCTAGAATCATTTGGATGATTTAAGACCTGGAATTGCCTGGGACTGGGCTGAATTTACGGAAAAAGGTAACTGTTAATTTTAAAACTACCACTATGTGACATCAGAGTGTGGAACAGAGCATTTTCAGTTTTGGAGATGTAAACAGACTAATAATATAGGATTCCTCAAACATGTGTGAATGAAACAAAACACAACTCCAGGTATGTTTTTGATGCAGTAACAACTTTATAACATGGCTTAAAGCTCACAAGAGTTCTGACTCTGACATAATATAGGGCCTTTAAATCAAGGCTTTTTGACATCTTCACATCATATCACACTGATATTAGACAAATGCAATAAACTCTATTTGTAATTACAGCACATTGCAATGCTCATACATCAGTGTTATTGATGCATAGCACTGGTTTTGTATTCCAAACATGGACGTTAAACAGTCCTCCTCGATTATATTACACCGCATCAAATAAAAAGTTCTTAATATTCACAACAACGACAACAGGCTTTTTCACATCAGGCAACAAGCTCAGAGGCAGGTATGACTGGAATGTTTAGCAGTCTGATCCAAAGACTGTGTATGCGTCAGTCCAAAAGTGTGTCTCCAAGCCCCAGGCCCTCCCACAGCCACATGCATTTCAGATACAGACTAACTCCCGCACTCAACACTTGTAAATGGGCCACACGACAAGAGGAGGGCCTGCCTGCTGGATGGAATTCTGTTTTGAGTGGAGATTGTTATGAAATGTGTCGTAATGTAAAAAAATATAAAATCGTTTTGGAGATTTTCTGAACCCAAGAGCCAGCTAATTCATATTTTATTAACCACAATTTTGTTTTTTAATCAGAACCACACCTGGAGTTGTGTTTGGTTTGAATAAAACTTCACATAATTGTTCCCTCTTAACATAATGCGTCAGATAAATGAACTTGTTTTGCATGCTTTTGAGTCATATGAAACTGACCAAGCTGTATTCAAAGCCTGACTAATGCAGTTATACCGATGCAAATACTGTCCACCAGAAATATCATACTTACATAACCCTGACCCACTGCTGTCTGACTCTCTGGGATCACCCCAGCCCATAGCACCCACAGCACCCACAGCTCCAATGATGACACTAGTCTATACAGCACCCACAGCGCCAACACACACCCTCAACTCTGACAGCCCCAGCACCCGCGGGTCCAGCAGGCACCCCAGCTGCAGCAGGACTGGAATAACACATGTGAATGTACCTGCAGCCAGCCAACAGCACCAGAGGGTAATGAGCAGTACACTTGACTCAGTTACTTTGTAATGCTTGTACACAAAGAACTACATCCCAAAAATGATCACATAAGCATCATATAATGAGCAGAGATAATGACAACTATAATCCTGTAAGCAAGGCTGGCCTCATTTTAGTTTTAGCTCCAGTTAAAATTCTGTGCAGTGAAAAAAGTTTAGGGCATGCTCAACATATGGCAAAAAATAAACTTGTTTTATTCAGTCATCAGTTCACATGTTATTGATAACTGCCATTTCATTCAGCTATTGTTGGCAGGTAATTCTGTTAATGTCTGATTAATGGTTTGGAATTTTAAACTCTCCTGCCCAACGTGACTCTGATCAGAATGTGGTGTCATATCAGACTGTGGCGACATTTTGGATTACCAAGACACACACCCAAATGATTGAAAATCTGTATTCTCTGCACATGCTCTCCTGTGTGTGGGTGAGGTTCACCTATAACACCTCTGTGACACACACAATTTCAGAATGTGATATAATTTTGTATTGTGATGTCATATCAGAATGTTGTCATTTCAGAATTGTGCTGACACATATCCCTAAGTTTGTTTTTTTTTCGTTGCTACAGTTTGAGTTATCCTCTGTGATATCAGCTGATAGTTCATTTGTAAAATAATTTAGCTTTAGCACTGGAGGTGTGGAATTAAGATCAATTTACAAGATTCAAATGCTGTGATCATTTTTAATCTCTATTATTTGCTCTATGTACATTTTCTCATGGAGACAAGTAGGGGACACCACCAGGTGAAATTACAGGTCGGATTTGTGGAAAGGCAATCCCACTCACTGTAAGAATGCATATATTTCAAGGTACTGTTGAAAAATGTTATTTTGGAATGTGATGTCATATCAGAATTGATGTCATTTCAGAATGTGATGTGCGATCCCGCTCACACTAAGAGTGCATGTTTTCCAAGGTACTGTTGTGCAATAAAAAACTAAATACGTTTAATACCTTACAGTGAAACATTACAGACAAAGCAAAAGGTGATGGACTCCTCTATAAGAAAGGTTACCCAATGCACCATTAAATCTATTTTTAATAAATAAAAGTTTGCTGTAGTGTTCATATTTTTCACATGTTGTCTCATTAGGCACACTACAGCACACTACGCTAACGGCCAATTAGCAGCGCCCTGATAAGAATAGTAGAGGAGCACAGGCTTGTGGCTTGTATTGACACGTGTGAATTAGCTGCACTTGTTGAGCCTGTAGCTGCAGACAAGTCCCAGGGCCTCATTAGTCGTGGTGCGTTCGCTGACAGTCCGCGGTGTGTTTACTGACAGGCCGGGCTGCAGGTGCTGTTCTCGTGGGGGGGGCAGAGGAGTGCGTATGGGGGAGAAATATATAGCGCTCCTGTTGTTTCTACCTCCTGTCACAACCTGCTACTTTTGCCTCTCGACCAATCAGCTCCCAAGGCCATTCACATAAATACACTTTCTCTACCCTCCGTCATTCTGCCATTTTAGCTACAGCCTTTCTTTACAGCAGCATTAGTAGGGGTGGGCAATATTGACAGAAAATGTATACCCTAACGTATTCCGATAAGAATATTCACCGTAGGTAGGTAAAAATCCTCCAGCTAAGGTAGTCCAGACCAAGCCTAGCAACAAGATCATGGAGCTGGGTCCCCGGGCGCCTTCATGTGCTGCCCGCTGCTCCTGAAAGGATGGGTGAAATGCAGAGCACAATTTCCCTACGGGGACAATAAAGGACTACAAAACAAAAAAACAAACAAAACAAGGAGCCAATCAGGAGTGAGGTTATTGAAGGTAATGCTTGCACCGCTGGTAATTTGTCAAACCATTAAATTAGTCACATAGTAGTGCTGGACCCCATTCTATAAGCTTACACAGCTTCTTCTCACATATTGGCATACATTATATACGTTGAATGATTGTGCATACTTACGTTAATGTATATGTGTGTGTCTGTGTAGAACACTAATATATATTTGTGAAAAAATAAACTGAATTGAATAGAATCAAGCTTGTTGCAAGCGCTAGTGTGAGGGACTTCAGTGAAAGAAGGCACCTGATTTGTCTGTTATTAATGTTCATATCTTGATTTAAAGACAAACCTGCAAAATAAAACACCAGGCTCATGTAGTGGCTATGGTACTAACATGCATACAAGCAAATATTAAAGATGCATTGTGTAACTTTTTGGTAGAGGTACGTCACCTTCTTGTTTCTATGGCGATGTCATCGCTCTGCTTAGAAAAAAACAGCTCTACTTACATTTATTGAATTACATGTAGCTCAAAAGTACCTACAAAAACAGGCATTCTGACTGTGAGCGGGGTCGCCTCTCCACAGATCTGACCTGTAACTTGGTCTAAGCAATAACATCTCCATGGAGAAAAGCGTTTGAACGGACCCTCCACCAGAAAAGTTACACAATTCAGAGTCTATGGTACCAACATGCATACAAGCAAATACGAAAGCAGTAATATTATATATAGATAGGGTTAGGAAATACTGAGGAAAGATGAATCGGCAGCTGCAGCATGAATGTACACTTGTATTGTTCATAAATTAATAGTTATTTCTGAACTTGACATGATCCATATCCTTACTCTCTGTACAGTTATTTCCACGGCAACAGCAGCAGCAGCTCCTGTGGAAATGTGCTTTGGTTCCGTGCAGGGCTCGTCAGCATCATGAGGAGAGACAGTTTGGTTTGGTCCCTGACATAACCCGGTCTACACAAAATCTACAGGTCAAATTTAGTCTCTGGCCCAAACCTGCTCTTTGTAGGATGTAGGGTTGTCAGAAGTATTGAAAATCAGATACTATTTGATACTAAAACTAGTTATCGAAGCTAGATACTCATTTGAGCAGGTATTGATACTAAAAAAGTCGCATTCACAGGACGGAAATGAACCTTTCCTGAACAGCTTTACACACAGATATAAGAGCACATAGACCATGGACCACTATGGAACCTACCTGGACCACTGAGGGATTACATAAATATAAGGTCACATGGTAATATAAAAGAAAGTACTACGATTTGTTGTTTCGCTACATAGTGAACGCTGTTTGGACATTGTGATGAGCAGAAGAATGTGTGTGGACAGGAGACAAATTATGGCAGTAACACACAGTGAAGATGACCAAGCGTTTAATGTAAAAACTCACTGTGATAAAGTAAAAAGCGGTCAAAAAGTCCGAGGCACTCTGTTTCGAAACGCGTTGGCTTGTCCCGTGTAACTATACTACTTTTTGACCGCTTTTTACTTCATCACAGTGAGTTTTTACATTACGAGCTTGGTCATCCTCACTATATGTTCGCTTCTGAGCCTCGTCCTTGAGGAGCACCTGTTGTGGACTTCTACTAAGACACCCTGAAGCTCTCACTTCCGCATGTTTTTATAAAATTATGGATCACAATTATATTTATATTACATTACATTTAGTTCTTTGTAAACCACAGTATTGATCGAAAACAACTTACAAACAGGTCAACTGACTTTCTGTTAAAAACTGATCAATTTTTATAGCTTTTTTTTTTTCATGTTGAAGCTTATTTTTATTGTTGAAACCTGACTATGTGACATTTTCAGTCACCTGTTCAAAACTGTCTTTAAATACCTGCATCTCCCGTTTATCTGCTTCTGGCATTTGTGTTTGTGTCTGTTTTGATCTTTGTGAAGATCTATGTGAAGTCTGAGTGTCACGAAAAGCGCTATACAAATGTTATGTATTATTATTTTAGAAATGTACAACTTAAAGCCTGGAAATACAGATCTGTAGGCCGAGATAGGGGGAGGTGAAAACTGAAATTTTCTGCAGGACAATATTATACAAACATCAATATACAACTCTAATGCTACTGCTGAGGGAAAATGATTATAACATGATTAAAAACTCTAAGTCTAATGTCACGACATGTCCCCTTAAAAATGTTATAGTTCCTTTATTACATCAAATTGACTCTTTGAGCTTTAAACTATGTTATGTTGTTATGTCCTCAAAAACATACTTGAAGTTGTGTTTTGTTTCATTTGCACATGCTTGAGTAACCCTTTATTTTTAGTCTGTCTACATCTCCAATGCTCAAAATGCTCTGTACCACGTTATGATGTCATGAAGCCGTAGTTTTCAAGTTAACAGCTCCTTTTACCTTTTATTCAGCAGAGATTGCCGATTCTAGAGATGAAATGATCCAAATATTCTAGTGAAGGTGTGTGGAGTGGAGCACTTCCTGTATTACCGTAGTGTTTTCAGTTTGAGATAAGAATTGTCGAAATATGCAGGGTTTGTGTGTTAATGAAAACAAAACACAACTCCAGGTATGTTTGTAATGAGGAAACGACATTACAGCATAGAAAATAGCATAATATGGCAATCCCGCA
Source organism: Taenioides sp. WSHXM2023 (assembly GCA_029959045.1). Classification (NCBI taxonomy): domain Eukaryota; kingdom Metazoa; phylum Chordata; class Actinopteri; order Gobiiformes; family Gobiidae; genus Taenioides; species Taenioides sp. WSHXM2023. The sequence continues at coordinate 32,479,408 of CM057091.1, forward strand.
AAATGACCACAAAAGGACAACAAAAATCTGTTTAGAATAAAAATAAAACCTTGAATTCATCCCAACACATCTTCCTGCTTCTCAAGTGTGCTCTGTAAGGACTCACCGCACACTCACCAGGTTGTGTCTGTGGACAGCACAATAAAGTGGCAATCTATTCTTCATTTAGAAAACGAATTACAGCCACAGCTCATTTCACTACAATGACCCAGTGGGATTGAATTCTGGTCTAATGAAATGCTCCAGAAAGGTGTGCCTCTGTAAAAACCCGCACAGGCAGTCCATACTCGGGATGTAACAGTACGGATACAATATTTTCACGATATCCATCTCACGGTACGATATTTATTTAGATATTTTATGGACGCTAACAAAATTGTGAATACGCTACTTTTTCCTTCCTTCCTTAAAATGCCTTGACAAGACTTTGGTTCTGTCATAATCAAAAGAACTAAGATTTAAACGCAGTCCCTAGTCCATACAAATACTGTTTTATAATACACGGCACGGTTTTTCTGTATTAAAAGCATTGTCCAAGTGGGAGATTATCGATTCATGTGGAGCAGAGTGAAAGTGGGTAATTACAGAGAAGCTATTGTCTCTTGTGAACGGCGGGAAATGAGCAGTTTTGATACAGAAAATTACAAAGCCATTTGATAAAAGTTTATAAAAAAAAGTTACATGTTTATTTTATTTTGCTGTTCTTTTTTGCATTTACTGGCATATTTTGGAACTGCAAAACAATCACTTTTATCTTTATTATTATTATTATTATTATTATTATTATTATCAGGTATGTCTTTTTTTTTATATAGCTCATTAGTGCATGTATAATACTCCCTACGACTGAAGCACAGCCAGAATGGACTGCACTAGACTGTCCTGGATCCTGTACTAACTTAAAATGTATTCTGCAACACCCGCTACTACTGTATTTCTTCCTTTCTTCTTCAAATTTGCAGACAGCACCACCACCTCTTATGCCATTCCTATAAATGCACTCTCTCCCCCTTGAATCATCTCCGCCCTTTCCTGCACCACACAGCAGCAATCGCACACACACCGCAATTATGGATCGGTGAAGTGTCTTGCCCAAGGACACAAATGAGTAGGTATAAGTATAAGGTAGATGGATGAAAACGCTGCATTTATAACAAGTGTGTTGAAGTGACATATAATCATATAATCGTGATTTGAGCAAAAATAAGTTTGATGAAGGGATATACAGACTTTAAAAACACAAAGGAGCACATCTCAGTTTCGATTACACAGAGTTAAAATTCAGCATTTACTATGTTTGATGGAATGGAAGGATGAGAAAATATTATCGTTCCAGGTGCACCGTGTAACTTTTCTAGTGAAAGGTCTACCATCTACTGGTACATATGAGATGTTGTTGCTTTGTCTGTAATGTTCCACAGCATGGCATTAAACTTATCCATCTTGCTCTTCTATTCTTCTATTCTATTAAAGGTTGCAGTTCACCTCTCCACAGATCTGACATGTAACTTGACCTTGTGGTGTCATTTGCTAGTATCCATGGAGATAGATCATTTTAATACAGTACTGTGGAACATTCGAGGGAAAAGCAAGATCATGCCGAGACAAACAAACAGGCGGAAAACCCTCCACCAGAAATGTTATGTGATTGTTTTGTCTGGAATGTTTCACAGTATGGCATTAAACCTTTCTACCTTCATGGAGACCAAACCAGACCAAGTTACAGGTCAGATCTGTGGAGAGGCGACCCCGCTCACAGTCAGAATGCCTGTTTTTATAGGTTTTTTAAAGCTATAAAACCACCTGTAATTGAATAAATGTAAAGTAGAGCTATTTAATGTCATACTGTGGAACATTCCAGCCAGAGCAATGATGTATCCATAGAAACAAGCAGGTGACGGACACCCTACCGAAAAGTTACAGATAAGTGGAGCGTGCTGTATATTGTACTGAAATATAATTGTCTCTGGCCTACAGTAAGGAAATGAAAACTGCTTTATGATTGTTCATCCGTAACTATAGTGACAGGTCCTTGATAGATGCTTCATTGACTTTGTACGATCTATGTCATCTCCGAGCCAGCAGCGACCAGGCTTCACAAAGGCTACAGAGAATTATGACAACAGCTTTTACAGATACATTGTTTTATTTCTTGACACTACAGGTCAGAGCTCAAAACAATTATACTTGCACTGTGATTCATGCATGTTTGAGGATTCCTGCGCTGTCCGGCATTTGAGGCTTGACTGCTCCGAAAATGTGCATCTGCACCTATCCCCTATCCCATACTGATATTTTGAAACACTGGGTTATACACAAATGTCGAGAAATGTCCCCAGACTGGTCCAGCAGCAGAGAATAGATTCTGCAGTGTTCAACTGCTCGAGGTGAAGTTAATGGAGCAGTTTCTATTTTGACACCGTACTAGCACAACATAATGGCACAAAAAATCCCCTTCATATTTATAGACCTTTTTCAAAACGGACGGAAGTCCCACCCTGTAGGGTTGTGGGACTTCCGGTTAATAGTTTTCTATGGCATAATGTCTGTGGAAATGTCTGGCGTTTTCTCCATCAGCTTCATAAATCTGCCCCATCACCAAATCTTCAACCAACAAGGTCCACAAAGGATAAACATTCTTTATCAAGAATTTATCCACAACTATCGAGGTAAGAAAAATGGAAAGCTTAAAGGCGAACAACAACCAGCAAAACTAATGTTATGTTAAAGAATAAAACATTAGTAACTTTTTAACTTTAACTTTAGACTGATTCTAGAATTCAAATTAAAAATGATTTCATGATGTATCTATCTATGCTACTTATCTACATCATGAAATCAATGTTTAATTTTAATTCTAGAATCAGTCTGAGTTAACAGGTTACTTATTAATGAATTACTTATTACTTACATTATTCATTACCATACCAGAAGTAGTTCGTTAATGCTGGTCGTTGTTCGTCTTTAAGCTTTCTTCTTCTTACCTCGATAGTTGTGGATAAATTCTTGATGAAGAATGTTTATCCTTTTGGACCTTGTTGGTTGAAGATTTGGTGATGAGGCAGATTTATGAAGCTGGTGGAGAATACGCCAGACATTTCCACAGACATTTTGCCACAGAAAACCATTAACTGGAAGTTCAGCAACCCTACAAGTTGTAGGGTTGTAGGCCGTTGTGAAAATGGTCTATTGACCATGTGCACTGTGTAACTTTTCTGCTGTGAGTCATAGTCCAGGGGATTGAGGAGTTTATAACGGTGGTGAAAAGTGTTTTGGGATTTCCAGAGCCGGACTGAATGAGGTGGGAGTAGTAGGTGGCTTCAGAAGGGGCTTCCTTCTATTGTTGCAGATGGTCTTTATGGAGTTGGGTGTGGAGGGTGAGACCGGTGTTTTTGCTTAGCCTTTTCTAACTGATGTCCTTTGGTTTCCATCTGACTTAGTTGAGGAGCAAACCAGGGAGCCAGGTGATTGAATGAGACCGTTTTGGTTAGGTGCACTGTGTAACTTTTTGGTCCGTCACCTGCTTGTTTCTATGGATATGTCATTGCTCTGCCTGGAATGTTCCACAGTATGACTTTAAACCGCTCTACCTTACATTGATTAGATTACAGGTGTGTTTTTTTTTTTTCAAAAATACCTAGAAAAACATTCTGACTGTGAGCGGGGTCGCCTCTACACAGATCTGACCTGCAACTTGATCTGGTTTGGTCTCCATGAGATAGAAAGGTTTAATGCCATACTGTGAAACATTCCAGACAAAGCAATAACATCTCCATGGAGAAAATGGTTTGACAGACCCTCCACCAGAAAAGTTACACAATACATCTTTAACATAACCCACCATTAGTCAGTGCTGTTTAACAGAAGAACATTATTTTCACAGCTCTAACTGAAACTATATATTATTCTAGGTTTGCCACTGATAAGGAAACAACAAAATGATTCAAATCTAAAAAAGCCTACATCTTCTTAAAGAGAAGATGAGTATTTACTTCGATGGGGTAACACGACATACCGTATGTAGATCACCATGTTACCTTTTATCATTTTGAAAATGCCATATTAACATCTTAATTTCACTTCTGTTTTTTACAACACAATCAGCGTGCATCCCGCTAATGAAATGACTGCACATCACATCAGGTTTGTCAAGTTGTTATGTAAAGATGTTGATAACGTTTTTGTACATTTAGAATTATCGTGTGACGTAAGCGTAAGGAGGGTTTGAATAGGGCCCAGGAGAGATCGCTAAATTACTCTTACTTTATGTCATCCATGCATGGATGACATAAAAACTCTTCTGGCATGTTTTTGATGAGGGAACATTAGAACATGGTAGAAAGCTTAAAAAAAATCAATTTGCAACTACTGATTCTGTACGTGATCCACTTCTGATCAGAAAACCTCTGCTCACTCACATCTCAACACTGAAAAACTTGGGCACAATGGTTAAAAGTCAAACTACCTAGCATCTGGGCTGGCAACCATTTTGTATACTGTGGTCCAAAGCGAGAAAAATGATCTGGAGCCTTTTTGCCAAAACGTTATTTAAAAATTTAAAAAAAGCTTTTGAACATCATCCATCTGAGTGTCACTTTTACATTGCTGTTCCTTGCATTTGCACCTCTATGAGAACTTTGGTGTGCCTTTTCTATTTAATTTGATACAAGTCAAACTACCACCACCCCACGTAGCTTTCGAGCACACTTCAAAACTTCTTTAATCTCTTTACATCTGTATCCACAGTGGAACCAATTATCTCCAGCGCTGCCTTGCTCCCCCACTGTACTCCGAGAAATACCTGCAGAGGCAACACTCATGTACCACTGTCACACCGCAGAGAGACGGACAGAACTTTAGAGGTCGTATTAAAAGCCTCGTACCCAGTGATGTTTATCCATGTACTAGTATTTGAGCAAAATGTGTTCCCAGTACAGATGTATAAGCAGCTCTTGAAGGCAAAATAAGTCCGCTGTGTACTGTCTGCATCATCAAGCGTTTTATTGTCCGATAACCAGGACGTGCACACAGTGTTAGCATGCTAGTTGAACATTGTGAAAAGCGCTTATAAGCTCATTGTGGTGTAATAATTATGAATAAGGTAAGTGTGGAATAACTTTGGACTACTTATGTAAGAGTAAAAATCAACTGTTGAATTGTTAATCGCTATGGCAACTATACTAATTTCTCATCATTTTGAAACCCATGGATATATTGCCATCACATGTTGGCAATGAAAATAAGATTAATACAAAGTAAGATTACTTTCATAATCATTAGAGCAGACATTTAAATCTGAGGCACCAGATTGTAAATGAGTCCATTTTGAATGTACTGTAAAAGCAGTACGACATAAAGAATAAAGACATATGTTATTTAAGGTCCTGTATTACACAAAATGGATTCTTGTGAGGTTAAAGCCATGTTATAATGTTGCACTTCCATTACCACATGACCTCACAAACAAAACACATCTCCAGGTCTGTTTGTGATGAGGAAACAACATTCTAACATAGATCAGAAAATAGTGTAACATGGGCCCTTTAAAGCAAATGTTAATACACTTTGGGCTGAGAGCTGATTGGCTGTGAGGTGATAATCCATCCTGTTCCACTCGGTGTTCCAAAGCTGAAGCAGAGTACTTGATGTGCCAAAGGATTTGTGAGAGCTACCAACATGTTACAGTGATTTCAATTAAATTAAACTGCTTCCATGGTTTGTAAATCAGGTACTGCAAAGTTCCATTCTAGTCTCTTGTTCATTGGTCCTCATGCAGGACTTGATTTGTAAGTCAGTACTGGAGTATTTCTGGACTGCTGTCATGAGTTGGATCAGGAGAGTTGCCAGTGTAGCAGGCCAAGTGAACCCAACTACCCAACTAAACAGCATTTAGTTTAGTCCTAAAGATTACTGTCCCAGGGTGAACTATACACAGAGGTGTAAAGTAGCCTAGGCCAGGCTGTTGGCAGATATTAATGGTTTGCAGTGACTAGACCCATTAACTTCTTATATTAGAACAAAATCACTTCAACAATATTCATTTTAGCTGATCCCCATCTGTATTAAATAATACTGGCCTATAAAACCACAGTCACACTCGTACATCACACTACAGACAACAGTCAGAGATCATCAAATAAGTGTCCATTATTAATGTGCATTGTCCATTCTGTGCACTGCACAACCATAAAGAGTCCAAGTTATCACACTAGCCCCATTGTATAAGGAATACTGATGGTGGTTAGAGAGACCACTGGCACAGACTGCTAGTCACAGCTCTAGCAGTGAGCTCCAGGGCAGCTGTAGTTTCAGCAGTACCTCACTAAGAATGAATAATAAGACTATAATTCTGCTGACATAGTGCACAGCCTTATGTGCGCCGTAATTATCATTAGCTTTATATTTGATGGCCAGGAGTCCATTTTAGTAATTATATTCCCTGACACTGTGCCTGTGTTTAAATGATCAGAAGCCTGAGTATATCAAATAACCTAATCCAAATCATCTCAATCAGACGGCTCTAGTCCCAGTCAACAGCAGGTCAAAAAAAACAATGAAGAAACATGCTGGTCTGGGGTGGAGGTGCCATAGTTCATCCCTGCTCATCTAAAATGAGTATAAGTACACGTCCAAACACATGTCTAATATTTTTGCGTTTTCTTACCCATGCAGTTGAACGCCACTCCTAGCCTGCTCCTAATGTAAATCAGACTACTCTGTTACGTGCAGCAGGTAGCAGGTACTAGGCAGTTATCTGGTTTTCCCAACATGCACAGTAAGTAAACAAAGTGAGTGATAGGTATCTTGAAAAGTGCACATTTTCACTCCTCATTCTATTTGCATGGTGTTGTGTAGAGGGCACTCATTTATCCTCCAGCAGTCAGTACTTCCCCCGCCTCCATTCTACAAATTATTATTTTTATTTATGACTTTTCCTTTATACTGACTTTCTCTGCTATAGAACACAAAACATTGCATTAGCACTAGAAACGCCTGGTTCTTCTGTACATTTGAGGCACACTCGTCTCCTCTGCTTTCATGTGCCGATGCTTGGCTCCCGATGGTTACATAACAAGGGCCCGGGCAGGAGCTAATTGCTATACGGCTCTGACACGAACAACTATAGCATTGTATTAGCTTGTGACGGATAACATGGCATGGCTAAAAACAAAAACAGGCATGCTGGTGTCTTAAATATGTGTTAATATGCACATAAAATAACTCATAACTAAATGAACAATAATAAAAATACATAGAGAACCAGGAGATTTAAAGGACTCATATTACACTATTTTTCTGATCTGTTTGAATGTTGTTTCCTCATCACAGACAGACCTGGAGTTGTGTTTTGTTTCATTCACATACTTTTTAATACATAAACCCTGCATATTTAGGCTGAGTTCTTCTCTCAAACAGAAAACACCCTGCTCCACCTTGTGATGTCATGTGGAAATACAGGAAGAGCACAACTATGTTTTAAAACTCCACACACCTTCACTAGAATCATTTGGATCATTTCAGCCCTGGAGTTGCCAATCTCTACTGAAGAAAAGTTAAAAGGAGCTGTTAACTTGAACGCTACCACTTCATGACATCACAAAGAGCATTTTGAGGTTTGGGGATGTAGATAGACTAATAATCCAGGATAACTCAAACATGGATGAAACAAAAAAACACAACCCCAGGTATGTTTCTGAGGAGGTAACAACATTCTAACAAAGCTTAAAGGTTTAAAAAGAGTACATTTTGCGAAATAAAGGACCTTTAGCATTTAAAAGAAGACTGAAATATGAACGGGTAAGCTAACACAAGAATCCCATGTATTTTCAGAACATGTTTGTAGAGACTGTGCTTTGTTTGCAAAAGCACAGTATATTAGCAAAATAACTGCATTATTTTCAAATAGTAATTTGGATTCAATTACAACTGATTGCGCTGCCTATACTGGATCCCACTAAACAAATGAAATTGTGATGACAGTACAATATTCTTTTTTTTTTTTTTTTTTTTAATTATACTTTATTTTTAAGATTTAAGAAAACCATTTTCTATACAAATCATAATTTTTGAATAAACCACATATGTGCAATAAAATAAATCAAATTTAAAAAATACAAAATACAAAAATATATTGTTAGCAATAATAACAGCAATAATAATATTGTCATTACCCCTATCATTCAAAAAAATTATATTAATTAATTAATTAATTAATTAATTAATTAAAATAAAAACTACTACTTTTACACACAGGTACATATACACCTTTATTCAGAATTATTTTTCTCTCCTTTTTCTTTTTTGTTTGTGAACAGCTCTGATTCTATTTATAACCTATCTTGGGGTTTTCAAAGTTAAGATAGCAAAAAAAGAACAAATATATACTGTATTGCCAAAAGTATTCGCTCACCTGCCTTGACTCGCATATGAATTTAAGTGACACCCCATTTTTAATCTATAAAATTTAATCCCATTTTTAATCTATAGGGTTTAATATGACATTGGTCCACCCTTTACAGCTATAACAGCTCCACAAGGTTTAGGAGTGTATTTATGGGAATTTTTGGCCACTCTTCCAAAAGCACATCTGTGAGGTCACACACTGATGTTGGACGAGAAGGCCTGGCTCTCAGTCTCCGCTCTAATTCATCCTAAAGGTGTTCTATCAGGTTGAGGTCAGGACTCTGTGCAGGCCAGTCAAGTTCATCCACACCAAACTCTCTCATCCATGTCTTTATGGACATTGCTTTGTGCACTGGTGCACAGTCATGTTGAAGAGGAAGGGGCCATCTCCAAACTGTTCCCACAAAGTTGGGAACATGGAATTGTCCAAAATCTCTTGGTAAACTGAAGCATTCAGAGTTCCTTTCACTGGAACTAAGGGGCCAAGCCCAACTCCTGAAAAACAACCCCACACCATAATCCCCCCTCCACTAAACTTTACACTTGGCACGATGCAGTGAGACAAGTACTGTTCTCTGCCAAACACTGGCGGTTGCCATCAGATTGCCAGATGGAGAAGCGCGATTTGTCACTCCAGAGAACGCGTCTCCACTGCTCTAGAGTCCAGTGGCGGCGTGCTTTACACCACTGCATCCGACGCTTTGCATTGCACTTAGTGATGTATGGCTTGGATGCAACTGCTCGGCCATGGAAACCCATTCCATGAAGCTCTCTATGCACTGTTCTTGAGCTAATCTGAAGGCCACATGAAGTTTGGAGGTCTGTAGCATTTGACGCTGCAGAAAGTTGGCGACCTCTGCACACTATGTGCCTCAGCATCCGCTGAACCCACCCCGTCAGTTTACGTGGCCTACCACTACGTGGCTTACTTGAATATTTTTTTATTTTATTGAATGTAGTAAAAAGTTTAATTAGCGGAATGCACGCTGATAGTGTTAGTGATAGTGTGATAGCACTTTGAAGGTGGAGTGAGGGGGAGCGGAACACAATAAAAGGTAACGTGGTGATCTAAATGTTATGTGTTAATAGTTAATACCTTGTAGAAGTAAAATACCCCCTCTTTAACTACATTTGTATGACTACTTTTTCAATGACTAAAACTATAATAAAACCCGTCTAACTATTCAACAATTGGGGATACTGTCATATGTACAGTTTTTTGTTTTGTTTTTTTTCTTCTGAAACCAGTTTACAGAATCGCTGTTGTGGCTATTAACAGATAAAGTCCCATAGATGGAAGTGAACTTGTGATCTGTTCATTGTGCACCCTATTAGCTTAAAAGCGCTTCTATTTCCATTGTAACACACTCTTCTGTTTAAAAAAAGACACATTTGCACTGAGGACAAACTGGGAATGACACTAGGGCAGAAAATATATCAGAAAACTTTACCAATAACAATATATAGGGGGGAAAAATCACTATTATTCCATTTCAACAACTGTTTGATCAAACAGTAAAAAGAGCTGTACATTTGTCAGACTGGTGAGGAGAGAGGGTGTGCAGGGGCGGTTCTAGGGGAATATGATTGGCCCCTGAAGTGCCCCTGTTCTGTCAATCAACTGACAAGAAGAACAACCAGAGAATTCAAGGATCACTGATACAATTCCACCACCAAATTCTTGGCGGCAGTAGAACTACTGCGTCAATACAACTTAACAGGAGAAGAAACAGACCTGAATACTGAATTAATCATTTGTGTGCTGTACTTGGCCCTGAATGTAACATGTGGCCCCTTAATGGCTGTTTCAGAAAAATCCTAGAACCACCACTGTGTGTGTGTGTGTGTGTGTGTGTGTGTGTGTGTGTGTGTGTGTGTGTGTGTGTGTGTGTGTGTGTGTGTGTGTGTGTGTGTGTGTGTGTGTGTGTGTGTGTGTGTTTGTGTGACAGCAGAGGTTAATTGCTCCAGTATAAATGAGTGCATGATTCTGATGGCTGAGTTTGGCTGGTTTCCCGGAGAATCCTTGCCCCTCCATCTGAATCCTCTCACACAACAGAGAGCAGAATGTGGGGAGGGGGCTGATCATTGGACTGATTCTAGAACATAATGTTTAGAATGTATTATATGTATTTGTTTGGATAATAAAAGTTAATGACGTCACAAGTAAACTCACTCTAAGTAAGGTCATGTTGTGTGTGTGAGTGTTGATGGTGGTCACACATGGTGCTGATTGGCAGTCACTCCCATCAGTCTGTCCCAGGGCAGCTGTGGCTAATACAGTAGCATAAATGAATGATGAGCAGTGTAATGCTTAGAGAGGCAACAGGCCTGTGTAGTGCATTACGGTTCTCAGTTATCAATCCATGTGCGAAACTGCGAGTATGAACTGAAAAAGAGCTTGTGGAATTTGTGGGAGTGTTGTGTGTGTGATTTACCATTGAGAAGTGTGCGTATTATTTCTGCCACAAAACTGATTTGTAAATGAGACGTGTGAGGAGGATACAGGAAGAGGATACAGGAGGATACAGGAGGAGGATACAGGAGGAGGATACAGGAGGGCAGTACATGGTGGTGGGAACCTTCAGTCTGCGCTTTAGGACGGGGCATGTGAAGGACCAGTTGGATGACTTCCACAATGTGCAGCAGATACAAAAAGTCTCTCCAGCGTACTGTATTATCACACAGCTTTTGCTCCCATAGTTGTGATAAATCTGGCAGCATCAGCTAAGCAACTTCATTTGCATTTCTTTCTCCTCAGTGTTGGCAAAAAAGCCCAGTTTTACAGATTGATTCACTCACAGCAGCAAAACTGCGCTAGCTCTACTTTAATGTCTGTGTCTCTGTAAGAAATGGCCAAGGCATTATTATTTATTAAAAGCTGCAAAAAAGTTAAAGACAGAGAACAACTTCCTTTATGAGGAAGTAAAGTTGACCACACTCGCTCCAGCGCCACCTGTACCTGCAGTGGAAAATGAGCTGATCTATAAATAGGCCTTGTGCAGCCTATAGAGCAGACCTGGGCATTGTCCAGACCAAATACAGCCCTTTGGTTGACTCTGACTGACCCGTTTAAGCTCATTTGGAATTACAAAATAAACATTTTATCCGGCACGGTGGCTGAGTGGCAACACTCATGCCTCACAGCAAGAAGGTTACGGGTTCGATCCCCGGGTCGCCCGGGCCTTTCTGTGTGGAGTTTGCATGTTTCCTCCCCGTGTCTGGATGGGTTTCCTCCGGGTACTCCGGTTTCCCCCCATCATCCAAAAACATGCAACACCCCTATGAACAGTTTACAATCAAGGACCGTCAAGGAATTCCTCCCTCCTGTGGGTTCACCACCTGCAGAGGGGTTCATAGGGGTCTGGGTCTGGTGCACAGAGTAATGGGCAGCGTGCTGCCCCCGCGACCCAGCCGGATTAAGCGGGAGAAAATGGATGGATGGATGGACATATTTTATCATTTTACCTCATGCATGGACTAAAGCTGCATTGTTTTTATTTTAGAGGTGTTTTTTTTAAATTACATTTTTGTAAAGCATCCTCACTTTTTCATTGCTTAGTCAGAACATGACATGACATTACCCTTACCAGTCTTACCAGCGCCTCAAAACTTTGCTATTTACTGCTTTTTATAAAGAAATACAATTAATATTATGCAGAACTGAGTGAAGCTTTTTGACCCTCCACAATATTTTCTTTTTCTCATGTGGCCTCATGGAAAAAAGAATTGCCCACCCCTGTTATAGAGCCTATTCTACACACAGCGTCTGTGTCAGGCTGGTGTCAGTCTGCAGGGCTGCTGGAGCGTGGACACACTACACTCTTCCTCCTCTGCTTCTCTCCTTCTCCTCCACCTCTTCTCCTCCTCGCTTTTCTCCTCTTCTCCTCTCTCTGTTTCTCACACAGAGGGACAGGGACCCAAACAGCCCCAGACAGCAGCATTGATCGGGTTGCGAGGATAGAGTGGCAGCTACGAGCTAATGGCTAATGTAGTGCACATGTTACAGTGACAATCAATGGGCTGGTCGATGGTGCGATTCCTGTCAGCGTCGTTAAGCCAGACGGAGGAGGGCGTGGAATAAACACATGGACATAAACATTTAACAAGTGCACTTCCTAAATGGTACCAAGGGAGGTAGCATTCACACACAGCAAAAAGGTCCCATAGGGTTCCTGGATGGGTTGGGGTCTATCTGTCTGGAGTTTGCATGTTCTGCCTGTCTGGGTTTGCTATTCTACAGCTTGGTCCTCCTAACAATCCTCCTGACCAGCCTCAAAATCCGGAGATTCGGTTCCATGACACTGATTCAGCCGATATCCTGGTTGGGCCTTTTATTTGATGTAATGAGACTATTTACAGACTGATTTTGGCTCAGAACATGTCATAATGTTTGAACTTGAATTTATGCAAAGAGATTTCAGTGTTACTTACTGGAATAATAACAATGACATAACTTTTGTATTAAGTTAATTAACTGGTAGAAGTTAATATCGGATATCTGCAGATACTTAAAGTCGTAGTATCGACATTGGAACAGAAAAAGCTGAATCAGTGCATCTCTAGTATTTTCATGTCAAAACAAACACAGCCGCTTACCAGTAAATTGTTCATTTTACTTTTCTGCAGAATGAACAGTCTAACAGAATGTAGAAGGGGCTGGCTGCTCAGGCAAGGGTCCCTGGGTGATGTAGTGTGGCTGGGCCCCTGCTCCTGTCAGGTTGCCCAAAGTAATACTTCTGAGCACCACAGTCGCATAATACACAGAATACACTGTGGCTTTTATGTTTTTATTTTTGCTGACATTATTTTTCTTATAGACATCCCATCTCTCTCTCTCTCTCTCTCTCTCTCTCTCTTTTTTTTTTTTTTTTTTAATTTATTCATTTTAAAGCACCAGAATATCCTCCACAAACAACAAAATCTCCTGTTCACACATGTGATTCCTGTATTCATTTGTTAGTTCATACTTATGAACTCCACATTCTACTGGTGCTCAACAGTGGCCGCGCTATGGTAGGGTGAGCAGATTTTCAAAATTCAAAACTGGGACACACCCAGGTTGGTTGGGATGGTTGGTATAAATAAAACAGTGAAAAGTGTGTGTCAGTCATAATCTGAGGGATTCTGATGCTGCATTTTTTTTATTTTTTTTTTTATTTATTGTCATTTGCAAACACGGTTTTGTGTCTTTTGGCTAAACAAATGATAATTTATGTTCCTCTTTACTGTTGGTGAGGATCTGATTTGTCAAAAAAAGTGAAAGTCCTGTTTTAGTCCAGGTTTAGACCTGATGTAGACCTGGTTTAGACCCGGTTTAAATCAAACTGGTCAAAAATAGGGACACCTGGGACATTTTTTTGTATAAAACTGGGACAAATCAGTGGTTTTGTATAAATCTGCTGGGACAGGGGACACAGCACTCAAAACTGGGACTGTCCCGGGTAAATATTAGAATTTTTCAAAAACTCTATTGGAAAAATGAATGGAAAATTGACTTCTGGAGTGGAAGGTCACTTGAACTCCACGATGCTCGTCAGAAAAATTTGCTATTTTTCTCAAATAGTTCAGCTCTGTTTTTACCTCCGCCAAGGAGGTTATGTTTTCGCCTGAGTTTGTCTGTTTGTTTGTTTGTTTGTTTGTTAGTTAGCAAGATAACTCAAAAAGTTATGGACGGATCTTGATGAAATTTTCAGGAAATGTTCCTAATGGTAAATCCAACAGATGATTAAATTTTGGTGATGATCCAGAAAAAATCCTGGATTCTGGATCACTTTGAAAACTGAGCTGCTTGGCGGAGGTCTGCGCTCTCTGAGTGCTTTTCTAGTTTCACTTACTTTGATTTCAAACATGAACCTTACTCAGTACAAATGCAGTTCACCGGTTTATTCCAGCTGTTTAATCCCCTCCACACTTTCCAAAGGTTTTCTCATAAAAAAAAATAAAAAAAAAACTCTGGGAAAACCATGCGGACTTCTGACATCACTCGTAAAGAGCAGGAGCCTGTAAACCACTATAAGACTGCACAACACTGGCTATTTGGAACCGTTTCTGTAGTACAATGTGATATTATTGAGGTTGTAGTAGGATTACATTCGCAGTAAAAAAAGTACTGCCTATTATCATTTGTGAGAATAAAGCAGAAGGTCAAAGTGCAAACAAAAATTGGTCTGAAGGCTGCGTTTGACCCATGGGTGAAAGTCTGGGCACCTCTGATGTAGTGTTGGCGTCGATGATGGTGGAAAACAGCTGCTTATAATAAAGAGCGCACACAATGAGTTTGGCAGAGTCTGAGCATGACCGACACATGCTGCCAATCTGCTGAATAAGTCATAAACGCCCACGGACCTGGAGGTTGCCGGTTTGATCCCAGCTCAGAGCAGTGACTGGTAGTGGTTTGGAGGACCATAAGCACGGAATGGAAGCCACAGTTGAGTAAATTTGCCCCAGAAGTTCCTCTCCATCACCGGACATGCCTGAGGAGTGAGTGAGTAGATGTATTGATACTTGGCAGCTGATGTCATCAACTTTCCCTGGGGGTGTGATGCTAACCGTAGGCACTGCTCTGTCTGAGGTTTTGTTAGACTTTTATCTGAGTTTTATTTTGACATAATTTGAAAGAGTTGACTTGGTTGAAACTACAACAGATGAGATGATTTTTGCTGTTAAACAATTTACTTAAGTAGTCACTCTCATCTTTTTGTTGAAAATGTTGAGAAACACCTAAACAGGACCATGAATGCTCAGACTGATCACAGGCTCAGGAAAATATGTTATTTAGATCAATTTTGTATGGTTGTTTGCTACTGTGTGCATTGTGTCACCGTGGTAACTGATAAACATTCTGCCATACACACACATGCAGAACACCCCCAGCATAATGTCACTGCAAAGTATCAGTTTTCATCTCCATTTAAAACTAATGGTCAGGTGTGTTTCCCAAGGATTGGTGCTCAGTCCTCCCTTGCTGAAAACGTCTTTCCCTCAGCATAGACCATCCTCCATCCTCCCCTGCAGTACAACTAAAAACCCAAACCTGGTGTTGTGGAAATTGTTGTACATTTTCTAAAACTCAAGAACAAACTTTGAGCAAAACTTGTCACTCAAATATCCTGATTCACGACTTCATCACTTAGAGATTAGACTATTGCAATACCTCACTGTACACCATCCAAAACACTGAAACTCCAGTGCACGACCGCCGACAACTAGCATGCTAGCAGCGCACCAGTGTCACTTCCTGGTTCATGGAGGATAACAGTGCTTTATAATTAGATACAGACAGTTAGTGTCACTTTAAACTTGATTTGAATACAAACTTGGACATATGCTGACTGTGCATGTGCTCCCGCCATCTCACCGTCTTCTGTACACAAGGTTTGTGCTGTTTTGAGGACAGACTGATCTGTGTAAAATGACAAAGCAGCATCTTTTTTATCATGTGCAGGCAGAGAAAACATTTGGGTGATGGTGTCAACATAAATCACCACAGTCACTGCTGAACTGTGTTCGGTGTTTGGGGAAATGTTGTTCCCAGTGACACGGCAAAACATATGAAGGATTAGGGATCCAGAATGGTGGCTCACTATATAATCATGTATCATATGGGTATAGTTTAAACTTGCAAAAAACAAAACAAACTCATTGACTATGGATGATATGGGAGATAAATATTGTCTAAAGGTTCAATTCAAACATGCCAAATTAGAAAACTGAATACTGTCCGTCTGTGTCAAAAACTTTACCCGATTTTTTCCTGAGTAAAATGTATCTTGCCCCAGTACAGTACATTTAAGTTTTTCTAAATAGAACAAATATAAACTATTGTACAGGCAGCCCTTATGGTAGAAATAAGACCATTTCGTGCATCTAATTATACAGTACTGTTTCTTCCTCCGAGAATCAGGAAGTGCGCCATTCAGTCAGCCAGGCACCTACTTTTAAAGGTGCACTGTGTAACTTTTTGGTTGGGGGTCCGTTACCTGCTTATTTCTATGGAGATGTCATTGCTCTGCCTGGAATGTTCCACAGTGTGACATTAAACAGCTCTACCTTACATTTATTCAATTACAGGTGGTTTTATAGCTCAAAAGAAAACAGAAAAACAGACATTCTGACTGTGAGCGGGCTTTTACTTCCTGGTTGGACATGGCCAGCAGATATGATACGTACTATAGTTCTAATTCCATAACTGTTACCTAGCAACCATAATGTTGACAAGGGCCAAAACCTCTAAATATCTAAATTACATAATAGCTATAATTAATCAAATAAAAATGGATGACAACACCTTTATTTATTTTTTTTTTATCAGAACGCTCTACGGCATTGCATTAAACGTATCTACCTCCATGTAGACAAACAAGTGACACCACCAAGCCAAGTTACACATCGCATCTGTGGAGAGGCGACCCTGCTTGTGTGTTTTAAGCAATAAAAGCACCTGTAATTGAATAAATTAAACATCTCCACGGAAAAAAATCAGTTGACAAACCTTCCAGTAGAAAAGATAAACAATGCACCTTTAAATCTGTCAGAAAATTGTGTCCCATGTGTGGAAATTTTCTCTGCATTTGGAATTTTTGGGGTTATTTTTCCACAAATTGCCACTTAACTGATGTAAAACTATGATAAAAACGTAGCACAGGTACAGTACTATCCACCAAACCAATTAATAGTTAGAAAAGCATGAAAATGCGTCCACCTCTAGTCTAAAAATGGCCGTATAATAACTCCTTGTACTGTATACGCATTAGGATTGGGGGGAGTCGGTGCCCACAGAGCGGTCAGGCTGGTGTAACATTCACGGTGTTGTGCATAATTCAACAGCGTCTGCGTGAGAGCCGCTCCCCAGCTGCTCCCGGGGGTCCCGAAACACAGCGCTGCATGCCAAGTACTGCACTGGCACCTACGCAGTGTTAGTGTTGTCAACTCAATTTAGATACTAAGGAATAGGCTCAATACTCGATACTGTTTTCAATACCACAATGATGATAAAAAAAAAAACCTCTTTCTTCAGACAATAGAATGTGATTTTCAACATTAAATCCTAGTACTTTCTTTTCTATTCCCATGTGTCCTTATATGTGTGTACTCCCTCAGTGGTCCTGTAGGTTCCATAATGGTCCATGGGTGTATACTAGTCTATGTGCTCTTATACTTCCACCGAATGTGAACTTTTTTAGTATCAGTACCCGCTCAAACAAGTATCTACTTTCAATACTTGCTGGTATCAATTAGTATCTGATTTCTGATACTTTTGACGACCCTACACAGTACACGCATGAGCATACACCAAATACTGCACACATGCAAATACATGAGCAGGGAGGGAGTAATGGTACTGTGAGTGCTTTTTATAACTATATGGTAAAGCTAACAACAACTAGCATGCTAATTGTGTGCTTCCAGATCATCAGACAATAAAAAAACATAATATTTTTAGATGCAGGAAGTAGTCAGCGGACTTTTCACCTCAAGAGGAAATACATTTTGTTTTACTGATTTTATTTATTTATAATTATATACTTATGTGTTTATTTTACTGTTTTATTTATTTGTTTTTACCCTGTTGTTTTTATTATGTTTTTACTGTATTAAATTGTAGATTTTATTTTTATATATGCAGCAGTCTTTGTTTATAAAATGTGCTGTAGAAATAAAATGGATTGGATTGGATAAATCGGATACAGCCTGTAAAGGGGCGCTTTGCATTTTGGTGAAGGCTACAAAACCTTCTATTCTCTAAGGAGATGTTGGTTTTGTTTGGAATTTTCCACAGAAACAAATAGATCTTAACAAGCTGCATAAAGTGACTACCAAACCAATATTTTTTTGTCAGTAAAAGCACAACTGACTGAATAGAAAATGAAAGATAATAGACCATGAAGGATTACAGACAAAGCAATAATCCTGTCTCCCCTTTTGTTTAATATTTATGTTGATGACCTGTCTGTGCAGCTTAATGACTGTAAAACTGGATGTTTTGTTGGAGATTATCTGTGTAACGATCTAATGTATGCAGATGATCTAGTGCCGCTATGCCCTTACAGTGCAGGTCTACAGCAGCTTCTAAATATCTGCTCTCTCTGTACAGCGTTCTGAAAAGTCACATTCTGACTGTAAAAACAAAGAGGACAAAAAGCTATCTTTTCCTGTTTTCTCTCTGTGTGGGAATGCCCTCCAGCTCACAGATGAGATTAAATATCTTGGACATTATGTCACCAGTGACCACTCTGATGACTTACGGACAAGTATGCTTGTCCGTAAGTTCTCCACGTGCTCCAGTGATGTCAAAATTGCACTTTTCAAATGTTTCTGCTCGCCCTTGTATACTGCGCATCTTTGACTCAACTACAAGAAAAAGAGTGTGCAGAGTTTGAGGGAGGCCTATAATGACTCTTTGAGAATATTACTGAAAGTGCCAAGGTTCTGTAGTGCCAGTGAAATGTCTGTAAATTGTGGTGTGAGATCGAGGGTGGTATTAGATAGATATTAGATACTAGATTTATTCATTTATGTGTAGATCCATGAATTTGAACAATCCAGTCATTCAAGCTCTAGTGCGTCCTGTTAGGAGCTCTGTCACATTCACCTCTGAGCTGTGGAGACATTGGCGGTCTTGTCTGCATACATTATAACATGCACTGTATATTTACATTTTTATTCTTATTATTTTTATTTTTATATACTTACTTACTATGAACCAGATATTATGTGTTCTTAATAAACATTGAACTGAACTGAATCAATAACATTTTCATTACTCAGGGGGTAACAGGTCAGTTTATATTAGCTGGTCTTCATGGCCGTTATCATGGAGATGTTTTGTCAGGGTTAAAGTGCACTAAGTAACTTTACTACAGGACGGTCCACCCCTGCTTGTCTCCATGGAGATGGTATTGTTATTCCCACAGTATGGTATAACCTTATCTGATTATTCTGCATTTATTCCTTTTTTATTGCTAAGAAATACTGCTGAAATCACCTGCTTTTGCCATACTGTGGAATAGAAACAGACATCGGGCCCATATTTGCACTTTTTAGCATAGGAGCTATCAGCCTTAAATCTCCAGAACAGACAGATATATAGTTTTGGCAGTCTTATAGGTTTTCTTATGAGTTAAAATAATAATAATAATAATAATAATAATAATAATAATAATAATAATAATAATAATAATAATAATAATAATAAAAAATAAATAAATAAATAAATAAATCAATCAATCAATAATAACTAGGAGGAACTCTAAATCCGACCTCCTTATTGGCCAAAGATATCAGAGCTTTTTGCCCATCTGTTTCTCTGAATGCTAAACATGGCATTGGCTATGAAAAAAAACATGGGTCGATCTCTATTGTGGAAGATTCCAGACAAAGCAGGAACATCTCCATGACAACAGACTCACCAGAAAAGTGAAAGTGATACCTTTAATATCTCATTAATGACTAGGCATCTGCACATGAAACAAAAAATGTGTGATTATTTTAAAACCACAAGATTGTGAGTTTGTGGATCCAATCCCTGTCAAATGATGACTAGGTTAACCATTTGTATATATAAATATAAATATATATATATATATATATATATATATATATATATATATATATATATATATATATATTTATTTATTTATTTATTTTTTTTTCTCTCTCTTTTTTGTAAACGTCCATACCTGTTTGCACAGTGATTGAAGGGAGCAGTGTGTGGTACAAAATGACCAGCAAGATTTGAAGCGGCAACCCTCTGGTGTGACTCTTACATAAGATTTAGTTCATGTTCTGCCGCTGTGTGATGCCATTTGGAAACTAATGTTCTTCATCATTATTGAAAGCAAAATAATTCAAAGTCCTGCCATTTATTTTTATAGCTCATATGGTCCCCAGATGGTTCACTTTTAATATGGTTTTAATAGAGCGGGCAGTGGCTCAGAGCTTGGCCACTAACTGGAGGTGGGACATGTGCCAAAATTCATACAGCTATTTTTGTAGAGCGTAGGATTTAGAGTTTGCATGTTCTGCTCATGTCTGCTCGCATCAATGGCAAAGTCTGAATATGTGTGTATGTATCACTACATGTGTCACTTCAAGGTCCTATATTATGCAGAATGGACTCTTGTGAGCTTTAAGCCATGTTAGATGTTGTTACTTACTGTTGTTACAAAAACACACCTGTAGTTGTCACACACGTTTCAGTAAACTAGCATTTTTGGGTTGGCTACATCTCCAAAGCTCAAACTGCTCTGTTTAACTTTGTGATGTCATGAAGTGCCAGTTTTCAAGTTAACAGCTCAATTTTACCTTTAGTTCGGTAACGATGGGCAATCCCAGGGCTGAAATCATCTAATTTATTGTAGTGACAGTGTATGGAGTCATCATCATGAAAACACAGTGGAGCACTTCCTGTATTACCTCATGACCTCGTAAGTGTTTTCCGTTTGAGAGAAGAACTCAGTCTAAAAATACAGGATGTTTGTGATGAGGAAACAACATTATAACATTGATCAGAAAATAGTATGTAATAATATTAATATATAAAAATAATATGTAATATATTAAAAAATGCTGATTGCACGATCACGTTTGGTTGGACGGAGACCAAACTGATATTCATCTGTCAAAGAAATACAGAGATTTGCTATCTGAAGTCCTTTAGAAGTCGCACACACAGGTGATCTCTGGATACTGTCTTCTGGCTTTGTATAGAAAATACACAATGTCAATGAAGTTTGCAGTATTTTTCTTTTTGTACACAGGTGGAGCTTATGTGTTTGGGGGGAGTGGGGAATGATGACATAGCACTGAGGAGGGTAACGACTCAAAGCTAGCTGAGTTAGAAGCGGAGGTCTCTGCTGTCCTGATAAATAAAACCTTGATATTTCACCAGCCGTCCACAGTCTAAAGCACACCTGAAATAAATGAAGTGGAAAACTGTGTGCTGGAGAACACAGAGCTTTACACACAAAGCCAGATACTAAATCGATACTGAAACTTGTATCGAAACTAGTTATTCATTGGAGCAGGTATTGAAACTAAAAAAGTCCCATTCACAGGACAAAAATGAGCCTTTCGTGAACAGCTTTAGAATGATCTTGAGCTGTATGGATCATGGACCACTATGGAACCTACCCGGACCACTGAGGGATTACACAGATATTAGTAATATAAAAGAAAGTACTATGACTGAAAATTATATTCTATTGTCCAAAATGTCCAGTATGTATAGGAAGGAGGGAGGACGACTAAGCAATAGTTTAGTCCCCCTCCTTTGAGGCCAGGGATAGACGGAGAGAGATTGATAAGAAAGAGTGTTGAAGCACATGGTATGGTTGTTCAATCAGGTTCAATTGGTCTTCCGATAACTTATGTCATTAGGTTTTTCAGACCAAGAGTTTGTTTTCGTACCTGACAGTTTGGACTGCTCACTACTGGTGGAGGCAGGTGTGGAGCAGGCTCTCACACAGCTGAGATACTGTCCTGAGGAAGTTGGACTGCAGATGGCGCTGTCATCCTGCCTCCACTAGTAGGAAGACAGCTCCAAAACCTGTTTAAATCAGATGACCGGACAAGTCACAGCAACATCACGTGACCACTCTGAAGAAGACCACTAGTGAGCAGTCCAAACTGTCAGATATGAAAACGAACTCTTGGTCTGAAAAAAGAACCTAATAACATACACATGGTATGGTATTTTTGTTGTGCACATGGATTGTCCTGGTATTACCCCAGTTTAGCACCCCGAAACCTGGCCTAAAAGGGCCCCTCCTCAAAAAGACAAAAAATAAGACATAAATTAGTCTGACATCAAGTCAAATGTTTTGTAGTTACGTAGATAATGAATACATCAGCATTATTGTTATTTTTGAACATTTTTTTTTGAACATGCCTATATTTCTCTTTTAAGGACGAAGATCATGTTTATGAACGCATCCTTACCAGCTTTTAGAGAAACGTGATTTCTCTACCTCACAATAATCCACATGAAGGCAGCATAGCTCTTTTCTACTGTCCTTTGCTTCAAAAATGCTCCAATCATCTGAAATATGCCATTTATAATCCCAAGTGCACCAGAGTGAGCCAGGCCAAAAACACCATCTCTCATCCCTCTTTCCCAAACTTAGACATGGAAAAACCCACGTTTTCATAATGTTCTCAAGTGGTTATGTCAGCGAACGCACCACAAATAAACACGGGCTAAAGGCAGCTCTTTCCGCAGACAAATAGGTCTATCAAAAATTCCATCCTGTTACCATGGCGATGGCTACATTTGCCCCAAACACGGATAGTGATGAGCGGAGTTGGAGAGGGCGCGGGCTCATCGTGTATGCTGATGCAGACAGACAACAGGGCAGGATGACAGGGGCAAGCGGAGGTCGGGGCACAACAAGATACAGCCATAATGTGGTCAGCAGTCCTCCCGTGCATCCTTAAATAAAGGCTAAATAAAAAGATGCTTAATGACAAAATCGCTTGTTTTGTTTTGTTTTTTTTTAGCTTTCTAGAATATATATAAACCGTTGTTCCCTCATCAAAAACATGCCAGAAGTGGTTTTAGATGTCATCCATGCATGTTTATGTAATCTATCGATCTCTCCAGGGCCCCATTCGAACCCTCCTTACAGTTGGCCGTATGATTCTGTACGAGACTCAGCCCACAAGCTCTTTGATACAAAATAATACACTACAACTTCACCAACCTGAAGCAATGTCCAGTAGTTTCATTAGTGGGATGCATGTCGATTTGGCTGTGATAGTGCTCTGAAGGGGGGGTGTGGAAGCAGAGGGAGGGGGAACTCAAAAACGAAACAAAAAAATGTAAATACATTATAGCATTTTCAAAACAATTAAAGGTAACATGGGGATCTTAATGTTATGTGTTGGCAGTTAATACCCCATAGAAGTAAAATACCCCTTCTAAAGATTGGCTTTCTAACTTTTCTATAGTATTTAGGCTTGTTATGGCTTTGTCTGGGATGTTTCACAGCAGCATTAAAACAGCATTTATTTACTTGCAGATGTTTGTATTGTTTGGATGGAATGATTCTCAAAAAACAAAATAGAAACACACAGATACACAGAACTTTTGGTCAAAGACATGATCAAAACACAGTAAATAAATGCAGAAAACTGAAAGAGCACTATGTAACTTTTTGATTGAATGTCCGTCACCGTCTTGTTTCTTGAGATGTCATTGCTCTGCCTGCAATGTTGCCAATAATAATGAAAAAATACTGGTATCGGATATCGGTGCTGACCCAGGATCCCATGATATCCTGGTTGGGCCTTTAATAAGACCATTTACAGACTTACATAGGCCGAGGACGTTTCATAATGTTTAAACTCAACCAAAGCTGTTAAGTAAATGACAATTACATACTACAATTGTGTAATAAGTTAAAACGTTTTAAATGCCACTCTCAGTCCCTAGATTTGTAGGTTGTAGGTTAATATCGGGGATTGACAGATACTTAAAGCCAAAATGTCGATATGGGTATTGGAACTGAAAAAGCTGGATCGGTGCATCTCTACTCAAAAATACCTAGAAAAACAGGCATTCAAACTGTGAGCGGGGTCGCCTCTCCACAGATCTGACCTGTAACTTGGTCTGGTTTGGCCTCCATGAAGATAAAAAGGTTTAGTACCATACTGTGAAATATTCCAGACAAAACAACAACATCTCCATGGAGGAAAGTATTTGACGGACCCTCCACGAGAAAGGTTACGCCATGGACCTTAAAGAGCCTAACCCTTCCTCGTTGTTGTTTCTCTCCTGACAGAATGCCCTGTGTCAGACTCAGAGCCACAGTCGTGTTTTAAAGCAGCAGGAAGTCTACACCTATTTTTACCCACAAACAGCTCTGCTCCGCCGGGACACCAGGGAACCGTCCAATTAGCCCACAGGAAACCACAGAGGCAAGCCCAGCGTCTTCATAACACGTCTCTCCCCACCGCTCACATGCACGCACACACACACACACACACACACACACACACACACACACGTGCGCACTTACACCACTGCTGGCAGAACATGAAGAATTCACCATCATTATGAGCCATTCCAAGCTCCCACTCACAAAAGTGTCTTACTACTTCAAGGAATTCTTTTAGTTACACTCAAAAGTTTGGACACTTATTTCCATGATTATTTCCATTGCAGATTCTCACTGATGTAAAAAAATATTTAAAAAAAATTACATGATGTAAAAAAAAAAAAAAAAATTTAAAAAATATTTTAGATTTTGAAAATAGCCACCTTTTGCTTTGATCACTGCTTGGGCACTAGACACCCTGACATGGCACAGCTGTGAAGTGAAAACCATTGCAGGACATTTCATCAAGAAGCTCACTGAGAGAAGACCAAGGGTTTGCAGCGCTGTCGACAAAGCAAAGGGTGGATACGTTTAAAATCTAAAATCTAATGGCTACAGTTGCATTACAAATGAATGTAACACATTATGATGGAAATGCTATTAGTTTGCCTGAAATGTTCTGCAGTATGCCATCATTGCTTAAAATGCACCTGTGCTAACAACAACTAGCATGCTAACAGCAAACCAATATTTGCGGATAGAAAAACGCTATATAATTTGATGTAGACAGGACACAGCTGTCTCATTTTGGTCCAAAGAGCGGCTATTCCAGAATATTTATGCAGACACATTTTATTTATCACATTTTCCATGTATTTCAACAAAATACAGACTGTATAAGCAACTCTTGAGGTTAAAATATGTCCACTGCGTACTGTCTGCAAAAAAAAACATTTTATTGTCCAATAATCAGGAAGGGCACTGTTAGCTTGCTAGCTGTTGTTAGCTTTACAGTGACTGCAAAAAGTAAAAAGTCAGTCTGCAAAGATTTGTATGATTAAATGGTAAATGACTTCTTGGGTTCTTTTTTAAAGACAATACAGTAACGTGTATTTACCTTGTTGACATGTTTCGGCTGCTGCTGCTGCATCTTCAGAACTGTCACCGGTGTTGGTGATGACGTGTCGTACTGACCACACCTCCCGTCCCCGGGTGCTCTCTGGATGAGGGTGGCCCAGGTGTGTGAAAGGAGGAACGCTCCGTCATCACGGTTAATGCTGTCCGTGCCTCGTTTCCTGATTTCAATGAAACAAGGCATGGACAGCATTCACCGTGAGAGCGACGGGAGGTGTTGTCAGTCTGAGCGACCTGCCAGGTCCATCAGGCTGACCACACCTACAGGAAGTAACAACAGCTGACCACACCTACAGGAAGTAACAACAGCTGACCACACCTACAGGAAGTAACAACAGCTGATATACGACACGTCACCACCAACACCGGGGACAGTTCAGAAGATGCAGCAACAGCAGCCGAAACATGTCAACAAGGTAAATACATGTTACTGTACTGACTTTAAAAAAGAACCCAAGAAGTTAAAGTACATAAGAAGACAAAATGAACATCTTTGGTTTAAATGGTAAATTGTCACATTTTTATATAGTGCTTTTCCACCTTCAAGGCTAAAAGCGCTTTTGGAATCTGGATCTAGAATCACACTGAGGGTCAGTGGATCTGACCGCTCAACCAATGATGTTTATGTCGAGAGCAAGATTCCAACTTCCAACCTTCGGATCTGTGGACAAACACGCTACCAACTGAGCTACTTGTCTTTAGTTATTGTGCTTTTTAGCGAGAAAGACCACTGTGGGCTCTCTTTAGTCTCCCCACAGCTTTTTTCAGTGCCAAATTTGGTCAAAATAGATTGTTATTACAAATATCAGCACCTCCTCACGGGCCAAGCCAGAGTTTTCCACATTTTAACACAGTGAAATCAGGTACAGTGCCTTTAAATTCACATCCTTCACTCTTTAATTCCACCGTGATAACCACAAAACTGCTCCAAACATCCTCTTTTGAAAACCATTTCCTCTGCAGCTAAACACTCTGAACAAGCCCTCAGCACCACGCAGTGAATCAACCATTCTGATTCTTGCATTCGGAAAATGAGACAGAATTTTCCATCCGTAGCACAACATCAGCCTTTCCTCCTCGCCAAAGTCTCCAGCGTACCTCACCACCGACAAAAACGCAGCCAAGACCCGGGCCGAGACCAAAAAGGATTTACAGACCAGCCAGTTCCAAGTTGAGCTGGAAGAGGAGCTAGCGCTGTGGTTTGTCCATCAACGTTTTCCAAAATAAGGAGATGGAACAGCCCCAAGGAAAATCCAACGTACATCTCCTCTGAGTGGCGATCGAAGCCAACGGATGACATATTTCCTGATGGTTTTATTAATAACATATGCAGAATTTTCAAGTGCCAAACAAGGACTGAATACAGGGAGAGAGAAGGAGCACATGTGAACTGGAACGGAGCCATATCATTCTGAGATCTTCTACAAGGAGGGAGCAAAATAAACAAGAAACATGCCAGACTTTAAATAGTGAATTTGAAGTGAGTTGGTGCAGCTAATATTTTGACTTTCCTGTATGTTTGTGAAGATGTACATTCTAGTGTTGTCACAATACTAAAATAAACATGATTTCGATACTGAGGAATAGACTTGATACTCAATTCCGTTCTGATACCATGGTGACAATAAAAAACACTCTTTATTCTGACAATAGAATGATATTTTCAACACAATTTTTTTTCATTGTATTTACTTTAACCCACCGTCTCACTTTTTCTATTCCCCGAATCTACAAAGAAGTTGGACGCAGATCATTTCAGTAAAAGCCCCTTCAGACTGGAATAGACACCCACACCCTTAAGAAGTTTAACATCTTTCAATTTCATATCTCAAAACTCCTTGTTTATGCTTTTTTGTTTGTCTTTTTTATTTTTCCAGTTTGTTCTGTTATTTTATTTTTATTTTTCCATTTGTTTATATCATTGTTATATAATGTATACTTTTTATATATATAAATCAGGTACTGTTACTGGAGTTGGATATGAGGAGGGTATAAGGGAGTGTGTGTGTGTGTGTGTGCGTGTGTGTGTGTGTGTGCGTGCGTGCGTGTGTATGTTTTGTAATTAAAGACTGTAAGTTTTGTATTCTGTCTATTGTATTGTTTTCTACTGTATTGTATTGTATTGTATTGTATTGTGTAGGGCTGAACGATCTATTGTTTTAGACTGAAAATCGCGATCTCAGACAACACAATTTTAGGATAGTTAAAGCCACGTTTTTTTGCAGCGCTCCTAACTGACCCAGGTTTTGTTTCGTCAACTATTTCACACATGTATGTCGCCTCCCTGCCGCGCTGCTGAGCTCACCAATCAGAATCGGCAGCACAAATCACGTGTTCTCGACTCCAATCAGTGTAGCTGGTCATCAGTTTCAGAAATGGCTTTAGCGGGACCAGAAGCGGAGTCTGGGGTTTTGAACCCAAAGAAAAACAGCACGTCGGTCATTTTTCAGTATTTCGGGTTTGAGGCTGCAGACGAACATCAGAAACAGGTGCTGTGCAAAACACGTCGTGCTAAAGTTGCCACATCCAGTGGAAACACAACCAATTTATACCGCCATACGCGCATTTGCATGACGAGTGCACGGCAAGAAAGTCCAGTGAAACATCTAGTGCAGGGGTCGGCAACTCCACTACAGCTCTTAACGCGAGTCTTAACAGAATTATTTACACCTTTCAGTCTTTTCATCACAACAGTAGCAACATAAATAAAGTGCATGAGTGAAATAAAGAACTGCGCTGCACACGTACGACCTGCACACGTATAATCTCTGAAAAGTTTAACATGAACCATCTCCAACGCGATAGAAGCACAGAACAGACTCACCATAGGCAGAACATCCCTCAGTCACAGAAAGAACATGCATATTCCACTGAGTCCTGCCCTTTAGTCCGACAGAAGCTGACCGCATCAGCGGCACAAGGAGCAGTTGTTTTTTCAGCTCTTCTAGTTTATGCAAATGAGCCATGTGGTTTTAAGTTTCGCTTCTGTATAACATAAACAAATGTGCGCAAAGCTGCATTAAACACATTATTATTTGAGTCCTCCTCGTAGGAAATAAAAAGCCTGCTTCTGTGTTCAGTCATCATTTTATCGCGTGTACATTGTGTACCAGTCTCGGCTTTGACGCATGTTTTGAGCGACAAAAATATTAAAAACGTTTTATTTAAATGTTACAAGATTACCATTATCTACAATTTTAGATTTACATTTAAAAACGAACAAACTAAAATAAAAATACAATGTATTTAAATACTCATTATTATTTTCCAAAGTCACAGGGAGCCACGACAGAACGATGAAAGAGCCACATGCGTTTTCATTCTTGCATTACAGTTATGGAATTTAGTGTTTGAATGGTATGATGTAAGTTTCTCTGATGCTTGCGAATGTTCATGTGCACTGAAAAAAATCGTGGATAAAATCGAAATCGCAATTTTTGCCAGAAAAATCGCAATTCAATTTTTTCTTAAAATCGTTCAGCCCTAGTATGTTTTGTGTTTTTTGGACCTCCTGGAAAATGAGATGGCACATTTCAAGGGGCATTAAAAAAAATAAAAATAAAAATAAATAATAAAAAAATATTTCCATGTGGTCTTATATCTGTGTAATCAGTGGTCCTGTAGGTTCCATAGTGCTCCATGGAGCAGATTTGGCTGAAATCTTTAGCTCAAGATCATTCAGCTAAAGATTTCAGGAAAGGTTCATTTCTGTCCTGTGAATGTGACTTTTTGAGTATCAATACCTGCTCAAATGAGTTAAATCTAGTTTTCGTATCTGATTTTCGATACTTTTGACAAC
The DNA here is from genome assembly GCA_029959045.1 of Taenioides sp. WSHXM2023. Lineage (NCBI taxonomy): Eukaryota > Metazoa > Chordata > Actinopteri > Gobiiformes > Gobiidae > Taenioides > Taenioides sp. WSHXM2023. The sequence goes on from CM057091.1 coordinate 32,508,559, forward strand.
ACTAGTACTTTCAATCAGGAAGAATGCTTTTACTTGTATAATCCCATGCGAATGACTGTGATTAGAATAATTGCTCTAATCACAAAATGGTGGACTTAGAAAAGAAAACTCAAATCACGTTATCAGTCTTGTTCTTCCACTAAAAACCTGGAGCAATGCCACTCAGCCCTTGAAGTCATTTTTGCAGTTAAAGTCGCTATATCTGATTTCTCCCATGTATTTGAGCAAAACCTGTCATGCCCCAGTACAGATTATTGTAGGAGCAGCTCTTGAGGGCAAATGAATAAATATTTATAAAGCGCTCGATTGTCTGAAAATCAGGAGGTGTGTTAGCATGCTAGTTGTTGTTGTTGTCACAGCAAAACACCGCATTGGTCTCTGACAGTTGTGAAATGCGCTTATAAACTCATCATGGTGAGTTATTAAAATGCTCAGAATGCGTAAGGTAAGTGAGAAATAATTTTGGACCACTGCAAACTGTTTTTAAAAAATTGGTTTTGTTTTTCCACGTTTTAAGACAGTAAAAAAAAAGGTGCATTGTGTAACTTCTCTGGTGGAGGGTCTGTCAAAAGCTTTTTTCAGTGGTGATGTTATTGTTTTGTCTGGAATGTTCCACAGTATGGTACTGATCTTTTCTATCATCATGGAGACCAAACCAGACCAAGTTACAGGTCAGATCTGTGGAGAGGCGACCCCGCTCACAGTTAGAATGTCGTTTTTCTAGGTATTTTTTAGCTATAAAACCACCTGTAATTGAATAAATGTAAAGTAGAGCTGTTTAATGTCATACTGTGGAACATTCTAGGAAGAGCAGTGACGTGTCCATAGAAACAAGCAGGTGACGGACCCCCAACCAAAAAGTTACACAATGCACCTTATCATTATTTAAAATGAAAAATGAATGAATTATATTACTCCTGTCACTGTCAGCCAATCATGCCCTGCTACTTTTGCCTTTCAACCAATAAAAGTGACACTTTATAATAATTACATCTTAATTAGCCTTAATAATGCATAAACAAAAACTTCATAATAAAAAAAAAAGTTGTACTAGATTACTATAGGCCTGAATCATTCTTAATAAAGTATGAATGTCCTCTTTCTTCTCTTCTTTTCTCTTCTATATCAGCTGCAGCAAAACCACCAGCCTCTACAGCCTCTCCATTTTCTTCTCTTAAAAAGTCTTAGTATAAATCTGAATATTGGGCATAATGGCAGTTGTTAGCGTCCCTGTCTGTTCACTCTGGATTATATTGTCCAAAATCTTCTAGAGTAGCTAAGTGGGGTGTTTGTCCACTGATCCCAAGGTTGGTGGTCCAAAACCCACTCTTGACATAAAAAAAAACATCATTGGTTTAGCAGTCCGATCCACTGAAATGAATGCTGTCGCTGTGTCCTTGGGCAAGACACTTAATCCCCCTCACCCCCAGTGTCTGCGTACACTGATGTATAAATGTGTGTGTGAATGGGTGAGCGGTTGCTTGATCTAAAACACTCTGAGTGCCTTGAAGGTGGAAAAGCCATAGATTGTATAAAGAAGTGGACTAAGCGAGTGTGACGTCACCCGTGTTTTTTAACAGACAAAATAGCGTGGAAAAAAACAAAACAAAACACCAGGATCATGTAGAGCAGGTTAATACAAACATTTTAAGACCAAAATAATGTTTCCAATTCTAGTGTAAGTCAATGGGAGCCAGGGTCAGAAGGAGCCGGAGGCGCCCACATGAGAATCTCTATTTGGAACATTGTACATTTATATATACACTCTATGGGAAAAGCGTTATATAAAAATGTGACCAATTACCAGACAGCAGTTGTTCCTGATTGGCTAATCCACCTGTCAATCACATAGTCTTGATCCACTTCCTTTTACTTTTGAAATAAACAATTTTGATACCCGTATTGGATTACACTGAGAAGATAATTTGTCATTACAATAAAAAATGGCATAATATTGAATAACTGGAAACTACAGAGAAGCTTGAGTGGCTTTGTGGCTACGGTTTAGTGTGCGGTGACAGAACTGTGCGACCTCTGGTTAGCAGTATTGAGTGGTGGTGGATCAGTGGCTTGTACTGTCAATAGAGGATGTTCAAATGGATTCACTGTTAACCGAACCAGCACCTCCAGTGTTTTTACAATTCTTTAAACTGTATCAAAATTTGTGGCTGCTGCTTGTATAGCATGATTTTAGTATGTGTAGTAGTAGTAGTAGTAAGTAGTAGTGAGAGGAAGAAGAGGAGGAAGAGTGATAATAGTAGTAGTATTGGGAGCAGTAGTAGTAGCAGCAGCAGGAGTATTAGTAACTGTAGATATGTGGTGGTGGTAGTAGTAGATGGAGGAGTAATAGTTCTGGGAGCAGTAGTAGTAGTGGTAATAGTAGTATTGGGGCAGAAAGTAGCAGTAATTATAGTAGTTGTATGGGAAGCTATAGTAGTAGCAGAAGTAATGGCGGTAGTTGTGGTGGTACTAGTAGTAGTAGTAGTAGTAGTAGTAGTCATAGTAATAGTAAGAGCAGAAATAGTAGTAATAGTAAAAGTGGTGGTAAACAGTAGTAGTAGTGGTAGTAGTCATAGTAATAGTGGGAGAAGTAGTAGTGGTAGTAGTTGTAGTAGTCGTGGGAGTAGTAGTAGTAGCAGTGGTAGTAATCATTGTATATTGTAGTAATAGCAGGGATATTAGTAGTAGTAGTAGTAGTAGTGGCAGGGATATTATTAGTAGAAGTACTAGTGGTAGTAGTAGCAATTGTAGTAATAGTAGCATCAGCAACAGTAATAGCAGCAGTGGTAGTGGTGGCAGTACATCATAGTCATAGCAGTAGTAGTTGTAGTAGTAGTAGCCATAATGGAAACAGTATTTGAGAAGCTGTGGTGGGAGTGGAGGAGGTGAACACTGGATAAGAAGTACACAAGTTTACTGAAATAATACCACGTCGTTGTATGGAAACGCTAAAAGACACAAACTGGCCCGACACCACTTCAAACTGTAGCTGCGACATTAGCTCATAGCGTCCCCTTTAAATCAATGGGGTCAAACATGCATTATCCGCTCCACACATGGGTCAGGGCTTTGTCAATGACGCCAATCGTGCAGACCCTCTGAGCCCTCGTACACGATCTGTCTGCTCCACTCACGGGCTGCATATGTGTCCAAATGTTCACACGATTCTCCACTTAGAGCGCTATTTAAGGGCCATTTTTAGGGGTGTCCGAATGTCCAGTTGGTGAAAAAGTAGTGCACTCAAAATGTCCCACAATGCACCTTGAAAAGTAGTGGGCGTCGGCGGTCACTAAAGCGGTCAATATAGACCACAATGCACTGCAAGAGTCGGGAAAACAACGGCGTACAGCGACAGGTGTTTAACTAGACACAACACGACTGAATGACAGCAGATGAAAAAAAGAATAACATTTTTAAAAAAGCAAATAATTCAGTCCGTTTACGTGAAATCCAGCGTGACAAAAACTCTTATTATTATGATTAGTCCATAAATACTCGTGTGTCAGTCTGATCTGATCGTTATTTATGACAGAAATCAAGTTTTAGCGGAGTTTAGCGGAATCTGCGTGTCTGAACCGCTCTGTGAATGAGTGCACTGTAGAGGACACTAATGAGTGCGGGACTACGTAGTGAACGAGGGGTTAGGGGCTAGGGTGGACATTCAGACACTGCAATAGTTCGGGTTCTAGAATTTGGTGCGATGAAGATCAATGGCTGACATTATGTGAGTGCGAAAATGTCCAAACAAAAAAATACTGTAGTTGACTCATTTATTGTTAATTTAGTTTTTATTTATTATTTTTTCTGGCTCATAGTTTTGCCACGGATCCTACCTGGACGACTGAGGGATTACACTAACATTTTTTTTTTTTTCTTTCAATTTATTTTACAACATGTAACTTTCTGGAGCTGGCACATTGGAACATTCTCCGTGAAAATATATGTGTTTCCTTACAACCTCTTGTATATAACTGTGATATACTGTATTTATATGACTTTGTTTTTTACTTACTGTACATACATTTATACAGTTTATGTATAAATGTGTGTTTATTTGACACCAGACTCTTGCAATTTTTTTTTTTTATTGTTGCTTATTTAGAAGTTTTATTACCATTTTTATATTTTTTTACTCTTTGTTATTGTAATTTAATGTGATGTGTGAGCTACTGTGTCCAAGTCATTTCCCTTGTGGATCAATAAAGTCTGTCTAAGTCTATGTCTATTGTGGAAGCCGAAGGAACGACATTTCCATGGAAACAAGCAGGGCGAGGCCAGATTTGAGTCAGGTTTGTGGAGAAGCAAGCCCTCTCAGAGTACGGACACATGCTTTCCTACGTTTTTCATTGCAATGAGCAATAAACCAAACCAAGATGAAAAACGTGCTTTTATTTTAGGCTATTTTTGGCTGCAAAGTTGAATTTCTATGTATTTATTTACTTATTTTATATTTTATTGTATCTGTGTGATCGAGTAATGCTGTCTCTTTTGGATGAAAAGTCTACTCAAATAATATTACTCAATACAAACTTTATGTCACTTTTTGTTTCATGTGGATAGGCCTAGTAGTTTTTTTACAACCCTAACCATAAACATTTCTGCATTTGGAAAATTTAAAGGCAAATCTATCGAAGAATTCCTAATCACCTTTGAGATAAATGTTAATCTACAGTGTTTTTGCCAGAACCCGTGCTTGGTCAGAGTCTCTTACATAACATTGTTCAATACAGATACAGTAGTTACCCAGGCCGACCAGGGTCAGACCAAGAGAGGGGTCACAGTGGAGGTCGCCATAGTAACATAGCGACTCTTACATAAGCTATATTACAGCATTTAGCGTGACTGTCATCCTTTGTCAGACATCACCACCACAGCAAGGTCATATTAGTAGGTACAGCGGGGGATTCTAGATTCTGATCTCAGAGGGAGCAGTGTTCTACTTTGATTGGAAGTATCTGAGGGAAATTCAACAATATATGAAACGGACGATTATGATTATACAATATATGAAAAGTACTTTTAACTTAAAGGCCCTAAATTACACAAACCTGACTCTTGTGAGCTTTAAGACGTGTTTCAATGTTGTTACCTTCACAAAAACACACCTGGAGTTGTGTTTTGTTTCATTCACATGTTTGAGTAACCCTTTATTATCACTCTGTCTACACTGTGCCACCTTGTGATGTCATGAAGCAGTAGTTTTCAAGTTAATGGTTACCTTTTACCTTTTGTTCAGTAGAGATTGGCAATTTCAGGACAGAAATCATCCAAATGATCATAGTGAAGGTGTATGGAGTTTAAAAACACAGTGAAGCACATGACATCACAAGGTAGAACAGAGCAGTTTTCTGTTTGAGAGAAGAACTCAGCCTAAAAATGCAGGGTTTGTGTGTTAAACATGTGTGAATGAAACACAACTCCAGGTATGTTTGTAACGAGGAAACAACATCATAAGAAGATTCCGGGCCTTTCTCTGTCTAGTTTGAATGTTTCTCTCTCTACACTCCGGTTTCCTCCATCAGTCCAAAACATGCACCGTAGGTCAGATCCTCAGGCTAAAGTAGTCCTGACCAAGACCAGCTCAAGATCTGGAGATGGGTCCCACTGGTCCCACTTGCTCCTGACAGGTTTGCCCAGCAGCTCTACAGAAGACAACATTTCTGCTGCTGCTTATATAACAGATTTTAGGGGAAAAAAGTTTGCTGCTCGGCTTTAAAGGTTCTTGTGAAGAGTCTACCATCTACGCTCCAGGGAGACGAGATTGTTTTGCTTGAAATGTTCCACCGTACAGCAATATACTAATCGACCTCCAAGAGAAGAAGCTATCGCCGCTCACTGAAAAAATGTGTTTTTATAGCAAGACACATTTTTAAGTATAAAAACATGTTATTGCAAAATCTAAGATAAATACGTTTAATGCCATGCAAACAATCCAGTCATGACAATGTGATCATCGTACCCCCAGAACAGTTACACATAGAGCACTTTTAGATGAGCCAGCAAAAACATGAGGGATGTGAACCAGACAGATCACACATGCACACACATACACACACAGCAGATGACCAAATGTTGCCTGGAACTGTCTCAGAATGTGAAAAACACCACATCTTAGTAGTGCACATTAAACAGAGGAGCAGAGTGACTCACAGAGACTGGTCTGTGGACTGGCTTGACTCACAGGACATGCCCCTGTGCGGTCCTCAGTCAGATCCTCAGTCTGCTCCTCATGTGCACAGCTGCTATTCAAATGAGACACACACACACACACACACACACACACACACTGCTGCAATGCCAGTGTATGTAAACCCAGTGTACCGGCTGGCCCCTGTACCCCCTTGTTCAGTTTGTCCTTGTTCAGTGTGAAGAATTAGCTTACTGATATAATAATGAGAGAACAGGGCTGTTTTTAAACAAAGGGCCAGAGTGATTCTGCAAAAGTACAGAGTGGCCATGTTTGTTTTGGTTCATTTGGGCACTTCAGCTCTGGACTCGTGCCCTGATCGGTCACACAGGAGCTGTAACAGATGGGTTCTTGTGAGTTTGGACTCACAAATATTGTGAGAGTTTATCTTGGCTTGGTTCCTCTCAACCAGAGCCACTCAGTCACTGTGAGGAGCAGTGGAAAAGCTCAGCCCATTACCTGGTGACCCTTCTCCAGAACTTGGTCACGACTACCTACCTGTATGAGTCTGTAGGAGTGGTTTAATAAAATAATAAAACGCTTTTCTTCTTCCCACTCCTTTTTGAGAAATGTGCTTTTCTGTTTTTTACAATGTATATGTAGTATGTATATGATTATTGTTTCTCTCTTCACAAACTCAAAATAAAAACAAATCAATCAATCAATCACCAAGACCTTGACACCCCAGGAATCAAACCTGGGACCTTTTTGCTGAGAGGTGACAAAGTTCGGTCAGCATTCTGCCTAAACTGTGGGGCCCAAAAACCAAATGACTTTAGTTAGTATATGTAGCACAGTTTAATGCAAGAAGTATGATACAGAACCCCCAGAGCGCTAAAGCCGCCCCTATAGGCGCACTTGCGAATGCACAATCTCCACTATAAGCTGCGTGTGTCTTATGCTAATGTCCTGCCACATCTCCCTCTGCTCCACACTCCTGCGTATGTCTCCTCCGCAGCAGTGCCCCCCTCTGTCTGGGCTCCAGCTGGGGGCCCTACTGAGCGTGTGCAGAAGCGGCGTGCCAACATGCGGCCGCCTCATCTCCTTACGCACAATCACACCTCTGTCAGGCTCCTTCAGATCCTCCGTGGTGTACCTGACATCCTAATCCTGCTCTGGCCTAGATCTGCAGACTGGGGCACACAACTGAGCCGTACTGTGCCAAGTTTACTCTTTTATTTTTAGCCTAGTTTCACAGACCTCCCTGGAGTTGTGTTTTGTTTTATATGTTTGCGCGATGTGTTTAAAAGAGGGTATTACCTTCCTATGACTAGTTCATTTACACAGTTTGCAGTGGTCCAAAGTTATTCCTCACTTACTTTATGCATTCCAGGATAGGGCTGAACGATCTATTGTTTTAGACTGAAAATCGCGATCTCAGACAACACAATTTTAGGATAGTTAAAGCCACGTTTTTTTGCAGCGCTCCTAACTGACCCAGGTTTTGTTTCGTCAACTATTTCACACATGTATGTCGCCTCCCTGCCGCGCTGCTGAGCTCACCAATCAGAAGCGGCAGCACAGGTCACATGTTCTCGACTCCAATCAGTGTAGCTGGTCATCAGTTTCAGAAATGGCTTTAGCGGGACCAGAAGCGGAGTCTGGGGTTTTGAACCCAAAGAAAAACAGCACGTCAGTCATTTTTCAGTATTTCGGGTTTGAGGCTGCAGACGAACATCAGAAACAGGTGCTGTGCAAAACACGTTGTGCTAAAGTTGCCACATCCAGTGGAAACACAACCAATTTATACCGCCATACGCGCATTTGCATGACGAGTGCACGGCAAGAAAGTCCAGTGAAACATCTAGTGAAAGTGAAACTCGGACCAAACAGACAATTACAGCTTCTTTTGCCAATGTAACTCCGTATGACAGAAGTAGCCGAACACACCGGGAGATAACGACTGTCGTAACACACTACATTGCCAAGGAAATGGTGCCTGTAAACATGGTGACCAAAGAGTCGTTTAAAAGTTTCCTCCGCACCATGGATAAGAGGTATATGCTTCCCTCCCGCACATGCTTCAGTCAGGTTGCCATCCCACAGCTGTACGCAGAATGTAAAGAAAAGGTGGTGAAAGAGCTGGAAAATGTGGAGTATTTTGCCACAACTACTGATCTGTGGTCAAGCAGAACGACTGAGCCGTATTTCTTTGCTCTACTCAAGTTGAGCCATAGACGCTGTTTTAGTTCTTTAGTTGTAATAACTGCTGTTGCTCAAGCGCTCAATGTACCCTGTGTATAGCATGTTTCTTTTTAATAAATAGGACATTTGAAATAAATTCTTGACTTTAGTTTTCATTCTTGCATTACAGTTATGGAATTTAGTGTTTGAATGGTATGATGCAAGTTTCTGTGATGTTTGCGAATGTTCATGTGCACTGAAACTTGATTTGAAATTTTTTTTTGATAAAATCGAAATCGCTATATCTGCCAGAAAAATCGCAATTTTTTCTTAAAATCATTCAGCCCTAATTCCAAGCATCCTAATTATTCATAGTATTGCGTTTACAGGTGCTTTTCACAACTTTCAGAGATCACCGCAGAGTTTAGCCCTCAAGGTACAGCTAACAACAAGTACTACAGGGATTTAATTGCCAACACATAAAATATTTAGATTGCCATGTATTTTATTGTTTTGAAAATGCTATATTTGCTGAAAACAATGCAGTAAAATGTTTCATTTTTGACGCTCCAAGTTTGAGTTTTGCATATTACTGCGTCATAATCCCATAATCCTGTTTGATGTGGTCATCGTTTTATCTGAATAAGTTTCATTACATAAAACAATGAATAATCATAGCAGTAAATAGTAAATATAAGCTATGATCAAATAAAAAATAGCAAGATATGACAGTGTTTTTGTGAGGAAAAGAAAACATCACATTTTTTCAATGTGCATGAAATATAGAATACCTTTTGAAGAGGAAAGAACACTACCAAAGTACTCATATATACTCTATGTTAAAAAAAGTATAGTGATCCCTTGTTCTACTGACATGAAGTTAAAAAAAACTCATAGAAACATGCCCAAATAATACAACCCTTTTTTTTTTTTTTTTTTTTTTAATTTGTAACCAACTTTACAATAAAACAAGCCCAAAGTCTATAAATTAACATGGCAACTATGGAACTCGCCAGTGGGCACATCAACACGGTGTTCTCAGATGAGATTTGAACCAGCAACCATCTGAAGCTCGTGACAGGGTGTGCGTGGCAGCTCGTCCCGGCCTGCTGAATGCTCCGCTCACACATTGTGCAGCAACAATAGGACGCAGGTGATGTGAAATTCCACTCCTGCCATGAGCGCTTTTGTCTGTGAGCCCGACTCGTACCCACCCCAGTGCTCCATCAGACATAACTGCACCGTCAACTCTGTCACACTCACACACACACACACACAAGGTCCTATATTACGCAAAATTGACCCTTGTGAGCTTTAAGCCATGTTAGAATCCTTTTACCTCCTCAAAAACACACCTGGAGTTGTGTTTAGTTTAATTCGCACCTTCGGCAGAATCATTTGGATAATTTCAACCCTGGAATTGCTCATTTCTACTAAACTAAAAGTAAAAAGGTAGCTGTTAACTTGAAAACTACCACTATATGACATCACAAGATGGAACAGAGCGTTTTGAGCTTTGGGGATGCAGAAATACTGATAATAAAGGATTACTCAAACATGTGTGAATGAAATAAAATACAAAACTGAGATGTTTTTGATGAAATAACATTCTTACAAGAGTAAATTGTGCATAATATCAGACACACTTTAGTACAAGCGTAATCCAACTACTGACCTTTAAAATAGTTACTTATACAACTATACAATCTAAAACTATACAATATAATAATACCACTACTGCTGCACGTGATAATATTCCAAAACTATCACTCACACAAGGATTACAGCAACAACAGTTCTGACCACCACCGTCTGTGCCAAGTTTAGTTTCACGTGGTTTGGACTGTTCTTGACAAAATAAATTCCACGATATTTTGGCCTCTGAGGTTAAGGACAATTTTCCCCCGCGCTATTCTCAAAAATATGTCTACTCAAGTCCCCTGGTGCCCTGGTCCACGCTGGCACTGCCCCTGTCCCTGCCCCTGCCCCTGCCCGCTCTGAGTCATGGAGATGGATGAGCTGGCTGCAGGTAGAGGCCATTTTGTGAGGCTCAAACAGGTCCATTTGTCACAGAGGAGACGTGGCGCTAACCTGTGGCTCTACGCAGTCTGGACACTGTGGACGTTTTTATTTTGGACACTAAATGCTTTCATGCAGGCCATTACTTGTTTAATGCAGAGTTCTGCCGAGTCTCGAACAGAAAATATTTTAATCCACTTTGTGATGTCATGTGGTAATACAGGAAGTGCTTCACCTTGTTTTTAAACTCCATACACCTTCACTAGAATCATCTGGATGTAAGAAAGTGTTCTTTAAAGCAGTACATAGTATATTATGATGAATACTGTAGTGGACCAAACAAAGAAAAAGACAAGGTATAAAAAATTTTGTTTAAATTTAATAAAGTCAAATAAAAATGTAATTTAACAAAGGCTCAAATTAAGTAAATCATTAACAAAAAGTCAGGCCCAACTGGGGAAACTTAAATCCAACTGAACAGAACAAAAACTAACTCCTAGACAGAGAAAAGGTGTGTTTAAATAGACGAGGGCCAAATAAACTGAACACAAGAGAGGGGGAAATTACATTACATTAAAGCTACTAACTTAAAGTAGCAAAAAGGCAAATACTTACAAGTGATAATAAAGTAACCTCAAACAAACTAACTTAGCAAAATGAACTAAATGTGCTCCCCCCTTGTTCGGCATCGATGATCTCCTCCAAAGGTCCTCTGCCCGGCCAATCAAACAAAAAAAACAAGACTTATAATAACTAAAATGTGTGCACCCAAAATTATAAAATATAAGTCTAAATAAAGGACTAAATTCAGCTATAACTTAATGAAAATGTAAATGAAATGAAATACTAACACTATGGAGTGGTGGCAGACGTATCCACCACAAATACTAAATACCTGAAAAGCATAATGTGTCTTCTTAAATGAAAATAAGTCATTATAATCAGCAGGATTGTCGTGCAGAAAGAAAGAGGTCCTAAAATACCCTTATCCCAGTGCTGATGTAGTGTAATGAGTCAGAGTCTGTGGAAACAGAGTCTGTTTTGCCCAGGCTTAAGCCAAACTGACACCGGACTTTACACCCGCTCCTCTTCCTCATCCTACTCTCCTCCTTCTACTCTTCCTCCCCCTCTTCCTCCTCATCATTCTCCACCTCCTCCTACTCTCCTCCTCCGCCTCATCATCATCCTTGTCCTCATCTCTCTTCTCCTACAACTCCTCCTCTCCCTCCTCCTCATCCTTCTCATCCTCAACTCCTCCTCTTCCTCATCTGCTCCTCTTCCTCCTACTTCTCTCCTCCTCTTCTTCTCCTGCTATTCTCTTCCTCTTTGTCCTGCTAACCTCCTCTTCCTCCTCCTTTTCTTCTCCTTTTCCTCCTCCTTTTCTCCTCCACTTCCTCCTCCCCTTCTTCCCCTATTCTCCTCCTCTTCCTCCTACTCTCCTTCTCATCCTCATCTCCTTCTCTTCTCCTCCACTTCCTCCTCCTCTTCTCCTCCACTTCCTCTTCCTCCTACTCTCCTCCTCCTTCTTGTCTTCCTCCTCCTCCTCTTCCTCCTCCTTCTTGTCCTCATCTCCTCCTCTTTTCCACCTCCTCTTCTTCTTCTCCTGCTATTCTCTTCCTCTTTGTCCTGCTCTCCTCCTCTTCCTCCTCCTTCTCTTCTCCTTTTCCTCCTCCACTTCCTCCACTTCCTCCTCCCCTTCTCCCCCTATTCTCCTCCTCTTCCCCCTACTCTCCTCCTCCTTCTCATACTCATCCTCATCTCGTCTTCCTCCTCCTTCTTGTCCTCATCTCCTCTCCTTTTCCTCCTCCTGTCACATACTCAAAGGAACACGCACAAGTTCAAATGAAATATGTGTTTGATTGTACAAAAACATGACCTCTACTCACTGACACAGTATCACAAATATATTCAGATTCACGCTGGAGTTATCCCTGAACAAATTTCACTCTCTGACCATCTTTGCCATGTTGCATCAATGCCTTTTGAGACTTTTTAACTGCACATCCATAAAATTTTCCCATATCATTTTGAAAACTAAAAGATATAGTTTCAGAGAACAGAAAACAGGGCAGTTTCTAGCGTTGTGGGGCCCTTGTGCAAGTTGCTTTTTGGGGGCTCTTAGTTGAACAAAATTGTGAGAAATCCATTCAACAATCTGTTTCACAATACTTACAATACTGTTTGGAACAATAGAAGCAAAGCAAATGTGACTATCCCTGCTCCATGTGCACTGAGAGAGCCACTACTGGTGATACGGCCCCTCGGTCTGGAAATGCACAGACAAAGTGTTCACATCAGCATTATCTGATAGAGTCCTCACCTATGGACAAGTTTTGGGGGCCTCCTAGTGGCTAGACCTCTGTGGAGTTTCACACACACTGCCTGGGTCAGGAACTAATACTTTCAGGCATTATCAAAAGATCTCAAAACTATTTCTATTATCGGACCAGTATATAAACCAAGTGCACTGGCAAGACAAGAAACGTACTAGCATATTTGTGTGTCAAAAAGCTATAGTATGTCAAGTAATCAAATACAAATTCAGGTTGACCAACAAACCATCGACCGTTTAGTTGACAAAACGGCTGTAATCTGGTGTAAAAGCTACTTTGTTGAATAAAAACTTGGTGAAAATGGGAGCATCTATATGAAGCAACGCATACAATGAGACTAGGCCTGCCACAATAAATACTATATCGACTTATCATTCAGTATATGAAAACTTCAACCATATTTATTTGGGGTCAAATTTTGTACAATTTCGTTGCACTACTCGGAAATATTTGGTTATTTTTTTGCTATATGATAAGATTTAAGCCATAAAAGGTTGAATACATGACTTCAGTCGTTTCAGATGCAAACTAAGTACTGAAATGTTTCATTCTGCAATTTATATATTGCAGCTCATGGCTTTTTAACATTATTGTAGATTTACGATAGATTTTATGGCTTAAATCTGCTTCTTGGTTATTGTGTCAGTGGCATTTGTTTTCAATATTATCGTTTATCATCTATATCTACTTCCACAATATATCACACTTCACTTCAAACTTATCGTGACAGGCCTGGATGAGACAAAGTTCTCCTGAAGTCCAAAATGAGGACAGAATACTACAATAATGTGAAGTTAATATCATCTTTGCAGAATCTTACACTGACCTAAACAATGTCTGGCTGAGTCTCTTTAAATAACCTCCTTTGTCCCATGGAGCGGGCCATATGGAGGAACCCAGATCCGGACTGCATGTGGTTCAGGTCCGTACCCTGTCGCCCAGAACAGCCCTGCATTCTGTGGTGTCATCTCTTATTGGAGCTTATATTGTAATCAGAGACCTGTGGATGTGTGACCCAGAGCTGCTGTGCGAAAACAGTTTTTGGATGGCACCCCTCGCGACTGCCGTAAGCTGCGTTATGTAAGCGCTAAGTGGGAGCTGTCCTGGAGGGGGAGAGTGGCTATGCAGGTGTGAAGATAACTGTTACCTCCATGAGTCATGGGTAAAATGCAAAAATGTGCCATGAGGATTGCCTCGCACAAGCAACAGTGATGGAGCAGGTTATGGGGTGGTATACGGGGTTCTAATGGGATTACGATGGACGGGTATGAATACGCGCGCTTGGGTTGAAGATATGAAGAGTACGAAAAGCCAGTTTAAAGCTGCATTTGCTTGGTGAAAAGTGACAGTCAAAAAGCTGAAGGTAAAAAGGATCGTCCATGATCCGTCGCAAAAGAAAAAATCTATTCCGTTAACTGGACAAGTGTTTTAGCAGGGGTCTCCCACCTTTTACCTCCGGTGAGCTACCTTTACACAACAAAAATGCCAAAGAGCTGCTAATATTAGAGGTTGCAGTATATATAAGAGCAACGGCAAGACTTAAATGGGGTTCAGTTTTCTGCTTATAAAATATAAACTATTATTCATTTATTAGATGGTACATTTACAATATAGGTATTTAATTAATTCATTTAGTTATTCAGAACAACGCAAATAATTCAGAAATCCTTTGGCAAGCTATTGGGAAGGCAGTGGAGAGCTATTGGCAGCTTGAGCTACAGGTTGGAGAGCTGTTTTAGAGTGAAATAATAAAAGAATATCAATTAATAATAGTAAAATAATTAAATAATAATAATAATAATAATAATAATAATAATAATAATAATAATACTTTATAAAGCGCCTTTTGTGCTTATTGACAATTCAAGGTGCTTTACAAAGGCATAATAAAAACAGAATTACAATATTAGAACAATAAAAAAAATAATATACAGTGCAATACAGAAGACAATGAATAACAGTAGAGGAACAAGATTTAGTGCAAAAACGCTAGAATCATTCAAATGAGTTGAATCTAATTCATAAAAATGGGTCTGATGTTTAGTTTTGAACGATTCCAGAGCTCCGACTTCTCTGATCTCAGAGGGGAGCGAGTTCCACAGAGTTGAGGCGTAAATTATAAAAGCAGCATCCCCAACCTTTTTTCCTCTGTTCTTAGGGATGATGAAATGTCTTAAACCTAAAACCTAAAACTTTTGTCCAGTGACAGAACAGAATTTTTCTTTTGCTTCTGACTATGATCCAAAAAGCAGTGTAACATCTATGCTCCAAAAGAAAATCTCGAGGAACATCTAAAACATACACGACTTGTCCAGCTGGCAAAATCTTGAAAGTCCTATATTATACAGAAAATAGATTACTGTGAGCTTTAAGCCATGTTAGAATGTCAAAGTTGTGTTTTGTTTCATTCACGCACGTTTGAGTAACCCTTTAGATCATCTATATCTTCAAAACTCAAAATTATATGTTCCACCTATCGATGTCATGTAGTGGTAGTGGTAGTGGTAGTTAACAGTTACCTTTAACCTTTTGCTCAGTAGAGATGGTCATTTCCAGGGCTGAAATCGTCCAAATGTTTCTGGAGCACTGGTGTAAAAGAGTGGGGTTTTTTCTGTTTGAGAGAAGAACTCAGCCCAAATATGCAGGATTTGTGTGTTAAACATGTGTGAATGAAACAAAACACAACTCCAGGTCTGTTTGTGATGAGGAAACAACATAATAACGAAGATCAGAAAATAGAGTAACATCGTACAGTCTCATCGTGGGATATTTGCCACTTAAGGAACCAGAACAATGTAGACTGTGTACTGTATTTCCTTATCGTTGGGGCTGTAGTTGACTAAAAAAAATCTTGGCTGACTAAAGACATGCCTTGTGCATCAATGTATTGACTAAAAGGGGGTGTGGCTCTAGCAAAAGTTCTTTAAATTATTATTATTAATCGCACAAAAATGACTACGTATAAAGAGATGTACTAGTAAACAGAATTTTAAAGTGAAAAGGCAGATTAAATTGTCCAGTCACTCCAAAACTCATCCTATGCATTCTTCTATCTCCATTTAAATCCTTATAATTGACCTTTGTTTATCTGCGCTCTCGCTCCTTCCTGTCATCCCTCCATTTTAAAGGATTATAAACCTCTTCACCCACTATGTCCATCGCAGCAGTAGAACCATCAGCCACCTAGATCTCTACATCTGCTCTTCTTCACCATCAACAGTGTGTGGAGTCAGCAGGGAAGTGTCAAAATCCGTTCTCAAGATTCATAGTAAAAGTGTCAGTGCTGTTACGCTGTTGGTCTTTTACGGTCCGGTCTGTTATATCAATGGTCCATTCAGTCAGTGCTGTTACACTATTCGTCCTTTACTGTCAGTCTGTTGTATGATTGGTCCATTCAGTCAGTGCTGTTACGCTATTCGTCCTTTACTGTCCTGGCCTGCTACGCCATTGGTCTGTAGTGAGTTTTGTTATGCTATATGTCAACTACTTTTACACCACTGCTCCCTAAATGTAGTCGATGTATATGTCATTAGTCAAACTGTCAGTGCTGTTACGTCATTGGTTCATAACTTAACTGGTACATAACTGCCACTGCTGTTGCACCATTGGTCCATTTGGTCTGTGCATTTGGTCTATTACTGTCAGTGCTGTCACATCATTGGTCGATAAATGCCAGAGCTAGTCCAGGTTCATTTGACCTTCAGATAATTGATTCCAATAGATTTTTTTAAATTAAGTTTAGTTTGTTTCATACCTGACATTTTGGACTGCTCACTCACAGTCTTCCTCACAGTGGTCACAACTTCTTCAGGACAGTATCCCAGGTGTGTGAGAGTAAAAAGGACCCATCGTCCCAGTTAATAGTCCTGTCAGCTGACCAGACACGTCACAGCAACAGCATTTGACCACTCGGAGGAAGAACTAACAGGTATGAACACAAACTAAACCTTGGTATGAAAAAACGATCTATTTGAAATGTCAGGGCTGTTTCATCATTGGTCCCTATATTTAAAGATAATATTTATTTATTCAGGGAAGGCCTTGTTTCTCAAGGCAGTCTGCTTTTGTGGGAGTTCCATTTCACACTGTCTGTCTGTGAGTGAATTCAGAGCAGCTACAGTCTAATGTGATCCATTGAAAACACTGGATGCGTAAGAAGGCAAATAATATTGTGTGCATAGCTTCGCACAATAAACATGTAAACCGTAAGCTCTTGTAGTTCTCACACAAGTTTCAGTGGCTTAACTTTTACAAATGAGTTACTGTAGAAACAGATCTTTACAAATGACTATTTTCGCTTGTTATAATAAAGGCTTTGTATAATTTTAGCTGTTTATTAATTTTGCCTTCCCCTGATGTAAATTAGAGGCAATTACCAAACCAGGCAATAGTGGCTGTTTATATGCATGCCAAAAAGCTGGTCTTATCACTAGAGTTATCAGATTATTGAAATGTCATGGAAACACTAGGGATGCACCAATGTAATATCACAAATCAGCATCGATATTTAAAATTTTGATGGATTGGTACCAAGATATCGGTTTAGTGGATATCACATTTCGGTCTATGAACTGGTGAAATAAGATTTACTACAATGTCGGCCCAAAGCACCTCAATGTGGTTAAAAGGTGTTCTGTAGTTACTTTAAATAACAAGTTACAAAAAGTATTTTGATCATTTTTACTATATGGGGTTTATGTTTAAAGGAAATAAATCATGTGTTCAGTCTCTGCTCTAATATCGGTCAGTATCAACATCGGTATCAGAACAGAAAAAGCTGGATGGGTGCATCCCCAGTTACATCTGACCGGAGTTCTTTCTGAACCTGGGCAGATTTTTCACAAGGAGAATTGTGAAAAAAGGGCGAACCAGTGTTAAACAAAACTCTGATTTAATTATCGTTACCTGATTATTATAGTTATTTGATTTTATTGGAGGTCAATGTACCCAATGTTCTCATCTCCACATTCCAAAATGTTTACTTAACAATAAATATTTGGAACCAGCCAAAACTTAAAAAGGAGACTGGGAGACACCAACTTCACGAGAGCACATTATCATTATTAGTTGTCATGGTGTGCACCCATTCATCAAAGGCCTGTTGGAGTGTCTGCTCACAAATACTCCAATATAAACGCTGTCTTCTGCGCGCCATTTTGGCCTGCGTCCACCGACAGTATTTTACGCACGATTACGCACGCTTCATAATGCGTCATGCTTTAATGGACAGGCCGTGTCAGACTTGAAAATAGCCTCTATAAATAACCCATGGCATGGGCATTAGTGGTAGAGTATCGATGAATATGTCTGAGTCACGTTTCCGAGCGCAATGCAATAAACACAGTGACATGAAAAAGAGAGTGGAAGAAGACGGGGCCTACCTTGGAAGACATCCACATCCCGCGGTTCCTCTGAGCTCGGAGTTAATCATAGTCCTCTGGAGAAAAAAAGAATTGTGCAGGAGGTCCAGCGGGCGGGAGAGGAAGCTGCTTGTAAACTCCCGGACAGTTCCACAACAACAACAGGGTCTTTTTAGCTGAATCTTTCCGTCTGCCTCAGCGTAAAGGGATACTGTCAGTTTGAGGTGGTTTCAGAGACACTGGAGGGGAGAAGGTCCGCTTGTGTCCGTGTACAAACGCGGGCAGGACAAGTCTTCGGATTTATTCCTGTGCTTAGCTCTCGTGGGGTCAACAGGCTGCTCCGGCCCGTTGTAAAAACAGATTAGAAATCATTCAAGCCCTCGTGTGCTAATGACTGCTGTATGCTGCTGTGTCTTAAAGGATCTTTGTGAATACTAAGATATAGATCTATAACAAAATAAAGTCCACTCGCCTCCCTGCAGCCCGATAAAGCGCCTCTATCACACTTGAAGATTCTTTTGAAGACTCTTCGGAAGTGTTCTGACTGAAGTGGTGCCTACAGTTTCTGTCTCTATAAACAAAACTATAAATCTACCAAACCCCGATAAACGACATTAGTGCAAACAAATGTGACGTTATTGCATAACAGCCAACCGCGAGACGCGCTCTTCTCTTCTCTTATTGACACATGGCACTGCTAAAGTGCGAATGCATAGCCTGTCCTTTCCTAAATGTGGTTTGGGGGTCAGATTTGGAAGCCCGATGTTTTAATTACATTTCTTGGCAAAATAAAGTCTAGTACGGGAGGCTGTGGTCAAGGTACTGCACCACAGGAGGGAAAATTGTCTGGGCTTTGGCGTGTGCGTAGTACGTGCGCACTGCCGAACTACATCTGTCACATGAAGAGCACGTGTCAAATGTGTACTTTCTATTTATTTCTTTTAACACAGAAATATTTATGTCAAATAATTGCATTTAAGTGCTTTTTGTTCATTGCACATTTATAGAATAATTGTGCATTCCAAATATGAGTTTTGTCTGTCTCTTGTGTCGCTCTGGACACCAATGTGCACATGTTATTATTATAACATAATATAAGATACTGACCATCTAATAAGTTCAGTTTTTATCATGGAATTTATTATTTCCAAATGTTTCCATTTCCTATTGTTGTTGAAGACGTGAAGCAACATGACGCGTGCGTAAAGCGTGTCCTAATGTGACCACCTGCTTCAGGGGATTCTTGTGCGTTGCTCATAATAACTGAATTTGGGGGTTTGCAGTATCATACCATAACCTGTTTCAATTGATCTTATTTTGTATTACTGTAACTACGTGTCCATATTCATTATATGTCCCCATTTTGATGAATGACGCGTGCGTAAAGTCTGTAAAATATCTGTAACTTGTGCTGTGTTGTGCGGGCTTTTCTGAACAAAATACAAAAGGGGCAATAGTAACGATGTGCTTTAGGTTCTGGAAGGAATTTCTGAATAGAATTAGAAACAACAGTGCGTCTGATCCAACCCAATTCTCCGTGGCAGGTATGGAGAGTGTATATGACGCGTGCGTAAAACGTGCCCTACGTGTCAACCTGCTGCTGAATCTGTACGAGGCTAGTTCTGTGAGACAAACATAAAAAGAGGGGCAGCCTTCTTTGTGTGTCACACGTCAGTCTGAATAGATTTTGAGATGGTGCTGTTTTTCCTGCTGATGTCCGTGCCGTTGCCTTTACTGGGGCTCTTGTCCAGGCCACACAGCGACTCCGTGACGCCCTCCTCCATTTCCATATACTCCGCTTTGTCCCCTAAAGACGAGCCCGAGGGAGAGCCTTTAAACTTCCGCAGAAAATCCGGAAAGTAGGGACACCCCGGGGGCATGCTCTCCACCACGGGCGACTGGTCCTCGTTGTCGGTTTCTCGGTGGTAGAAGTAGTTAAAGTTGGAGACGATGACTGGCACCGGTAACGCTATGGTTAACACTCCAGCTATGGCGCACAGCGAGCCTACTATCTTTCCCCCGACAGTGATGGGCTTCATGTCGCCGTACCCCACCGTTGTCATGGTAACAACAGCCCACCAAAAGGCGTCAGGGATGCTCGTGAATTGTGACGTGGGTTCGTCCGCTTCTGCGAAATAAACCGCGCTGGAGAAGAGGATGACTCCAATGACCAGGAAAAAAATGAGCAGTGCCAGTTCTCTCATGCTCGCGCGTAAAGTGTGTCCCAGGATTTGGAGACCCTTTGAGTGCCGGGACAGTTTGAAAATCCTGAAAACGCGAACGAGTCTAATTATTCTCAGTATAGCGAAACTCATAGCCTGCTGTCCGTTACCTTGGTGCTGCGCCAGGTCAGTGCCAAGCGTGATAAAATAAGGCAAAATGGACACTATGTCTATGGAGTTCATGATGTTTTTGAAGAATGCCGGTTTGCTGGGACTCGCAAAAAAGCGCACGATGATCTCAAAGGAGAACCAGATGATGCACACGGTCTCCACGATGAAGAAAGGGTCGTTGAAGGGGGTGAACCCGGGGTCGGGCTGGGAAGAGTTCGCGCGCGGCTGGAGGTATTCTTTCTCGTCCCTGAACTCCGGCAAAGTTTCCAAACAGAATATGACGATAGAGATGACGATCACCAGCACCGACACCACGGCGATGCCCCGGGCCGGGCTGGAGCTCTCCGGGTACTCGAATAGTAGCCAGACCTGCCGCTTAAACTCGTCCTCCGGCAGCGGCTTCTCCTCCTCTTTCACAAAACCCTCATCTTCCCGAAACTTCATAATAGCCTCCTCTCCCAGCTCATAGAACTTTACCTCCTCGGAGAAGATGTCAAACGGGACATTAACCGGTCTTTTTAAGCGTCCTCCTGACTGATAATAATAGAGAATGGCGTCAAAGCTGGGTCTATTCCTGTCAAAAAAGTACTCGTTCCTCAGTGGGTCAAAGTACCGGATCCGTTTGTCCGGGTCTCCCAGGAGAGTGTCGGGGAACTGGGTGAGAGTTTTGAGCTGAGTCTCGAACCTGAGGCCAGACACGTTGATGACCACGCGCTCGCAGCAGCAGCCGCAGTCCCCGTACACGCTCTCGTACCCGGACTGTGGTCTCCGGTCCGACACGCTGTCCTCCTCGTCTTCCATGTTGCACACAAAGCTCCGGAGTCTTCTCCTGCTGCTGCGGTCCTCCTCTGGCTCCCGGTCCTCCTCTTCTCCCTCCTCCCCCTCCTCCTCCCCCTCCCCCTCCTCCTCCTCTTCTTCTTGGATCATGACGTCCTCCTCGGACCCGAGCAACGCCAGTTCTGAGTGCCGCAGGTCTCCTCCAAGTCTCCAGCGCCCTGTGCCGCCGCTGCCGCGCTGTTTCCTTCCCGCTCTGTGCAGCTCTGAAGAGGAGGGGCGCGCGGAGGAGGCGGCGCGATGTTGGCGGTTGTTAAGGTGATGCGCGCCCGCGGAGGAGGACGCGGCAGAGGAGGCGGAAGCGGCAGCGGCAGATCCTTCACCGCCTCCACCGCTCGAGGGGCCGCCTTCAGAAGCCGCAGCTTGAGCCGCTGCTGCCGCACGCGACTGCCGCTCCCGCTCGCGCTCTCTTTCACGAGCACGGGCCTGGGCGTAGCCATAGGGCAGGTGGCTGTCCGCGCCGACCATCGCGAACTCCATGGCTGCTGAGGCTGTGAGTGTCCGCTGCTACAGCTGGAGAGACCGCCTGGTTACCAAGGCAACGCGCACGCGGGCGGCAGCATCAGTGAAGAGGGAGAAAACAGAGCGGATCATGCTGCCGCCACACGACAGCGAGTGTGATCGAGACGAGGCCAAGTATTCAACTGTACACTGGCACACTGCGTTGTCCCATTTTAAAACTGATGATTAGGGGAAAAGAAGGAGGACGGGGCGTACGGATGCCCTCCCACGGGCAGACAAACAAGAGAATCAATGTTTAGGAGGCCCTGCAAATCTGGTCCTCCCCTCGTCTCGCTGTACAAGAGGATAGATTTGTAACTCTTAAAACTGTGTATACGTCATGTCGTAACACAACATCTAACCCCAGCACGTGAGTGGTGAGGCGTGGGGTGCCCTGTTGAAAATGTTTCTTGTTTGAGAGTACAGACACCTCTTGTGGTGCTCAGACTTTATAACATCAACCCTTTACGCATGCGGACGTTATTCCATTTCACACAAGAGTACGGGTACTTTGTAATCCAACATATGATCACAAGAGCGCCACTTGCTGTCGATGGTTTAAGTCTAGTTCCATTTTAATATCCGCGTAATGTGGTCCAGACTGTTGTAAAAATAGCAAACACGAAGCTCCACCAGCCCAAATCCAATTTATGACAAAGCCTGCCTGGCGCACTGACGGCTGCTGTCCGCGCGTAAAAGCCAAAGTTGCAGGTTTTATAATCCAACCAATCAGGCGTGAGGACTGCCCGCACACCTCGGCCACGGCTTGGTCAGCTCCGGGTTTAGGCCTTTTATGACATCACTAAATTGGAAACAATAACAGATACACATTTCAAGTTATTCACACGCTCCGAATAGCACGCGCCCTTCGCTGTCTCCTTAGCGCACATCAGGTGGTCAATACGTCCAGGCTATTCCAAAGGCGTAAATCCCGGTTGCCATTTTAAACATTAAAATAGGAGGGGGTGACTGTATCTTTGGCGCTCCGGTCGGTTCCTTTTGCCTGAGAGGGAGAGAGAGAAAGGGAAAACAGATTAGAACACAATGGATACGACGAATTGGTCTCGTTTTAGAACGTCATAAACAAAAGTGACACAAACTTCAGCGTTAACAGCCCCATCCATCACAATACGGTAGTTCTAATTATCAGAATGGCGTGTGAGGGATCGATAATGCAACTCCAGGTCGCGTTCGGGGCGTAACAGGCATTAATTTATAACGTTCGGCTTACTTACAGGTGGAAAGCAGCCAGAGCTTTCTTCTTATTGGAGGTAGGTTAAAATTATGGAGCTGTGTATATACGCCGAGTCCACCAAAATCTCCTCTCCTCCTCTCTCTCCCTTCGCCGTATCCAAGGAAGAAGGATGCACTCAAATCTGACGCACTTTCTCCCATGCAGGCGAACGCAGGGAGGGCACTTTATGTTTTTTTCTGGCTCCTCAAGCCGATGTCCCTGCTTGTCTCGTCGTCTGGTCTACGTGTATACTCCCCCGATTCAACAGTGCCACCCGAGTCTGCGTCTTCGCTGCTGCAGCCAGCCAGCCAGCCCCCAGTCAGAACAGGTCTGTGGTGTTTGGAGGAGAGATGCCGCCGGAGGAACGAAGGAGTGCAGGTGCGTGCCAGTATCCGTGGGAGAGGCGAGGAGAGTCGGGGAAAAGTTTAGGCCGATGCGAGCGCCCGGAGGAAGGGTTTAGCGTACGAGCTTGGGTACCGCGACAGTCCCTACCTGCCCACTGCTACACCGCTACACTCCCGGAGCCGTGGTGGTGGTGGTGGTGGTGATGCCCTCCCATTGTGGGTGATGGAGCAGAGAGTGGAGAGAGAGTGCGCGTGGTGGATTCTGCTGCGGTGCGTTAAAGCGGTGCGCGGACGACACCCAGTGGAGGTTTGGAGGTACTGCAGGCGCGCTCTAGCTGCTGCAGGTGCCGGTTATAAGTGGCGCTGCTCTGGGGACAAACTGCCCTTTTCAACTATAAAATATCTGCCTGAGTTTGAATTCTTTTAATGAACAGAACACCACGATAAACACAGCTTGCAGAGGTATTACATTTGAATTCTTGTGTAGTTTTTCTCCGAACCAAATTCTGTCAAGAGCTGTGCCTTAATTACTGTATTGGCTTAAATAAATGATTGATGGAACAATTATTTTTGGGGTGAGTATTTCTTTTTAGTCTAAAGGGGCCATATTACACTATTTTATGTTTGTCTTCAAAAACATACCTGGAGTTTTGTTTCGTTTCATTCACACGTTTAACCCAAAACACTTAGAAAGAGTTCTTCTCTGAAACAGAAAACACTCTGTTCCACCTTGTGATGTCATGTGGTAATACCGGAAGAGCTCCACTGTGCTTTTAAACTCCACACACCTTCATTAGATTCGTCAGGATGATTTCAGCCCTGGAATTGCCATTATCTACTGAACAAAAGGTAAAAGGGAGCTTGAAAACTACCACTTCATGACATCATAAGGTGGAACAGAGAATTTTGAGATTTGGAGATGTAGACAGACTGATAATAAAGGGTTACTCAAATATAGAACCATTAGAACTAAACACAACTCAGTATAACTTTTGGCCCCATGTGGTTTAGTGCAGTACAAACTACAAGCAAAATCAAACTTTATTTCCAGAGATGCAGTTCCAAGTGTGTATTTTCAAGTTCTGGACAAACAAACAAAGTACAGTGGTCTACCTGCTGTCTCTCCTGCTGGCTGCTAAAACCATCCAGGCTCACCCAGAGGAACTATAACAAAGTAGACTGAACAAAAATTAAGATAGCAAATAATATATTAAATACGCAAATGAGCCAAAACCAGTAAAGTAATTTGACATAAACAAAAATAGACAAACAGCTCTCATGCCAGTAGTTATATTTCTGAGCTTTGTAATATTGTAATGTTTGAGCTTTTGTGGATCGGTAAAGTTTGGCTTAGTACTCTAGTATTATGTTATTTTTCTGCACTATAAGATTGGAGTTGTGGGGGATTCTGCGATACTTCTATGACATGCATGATGGGTAAAAAAATCCTTCAGCTAAGGTTGTTCTGACCAAGTCTAGCTCAAGATCTGGAGATAGGTCCCCGGGTGCACTCCTGACAGGTGACCGCAACGGGATTTTAAATGATATTTTTTTACTTTTGTGGGAAGGGGGTGTAATCCTGTGTAGGATTTTTATATCAGTGACATATACGTAGCTTCAATATAAGAGTTTATGGTGTAGACTGTTCTTCAGCCTATGGAGATATGAAGAGCATGTTTCATTTCCAACTTCAGCATCTTTAAAGGTCTGCACTCTGGAAGTCACGCCACCAAGCTGAATTACGGGTCAGATCTGTGAAGAGGCGAGCCCCTTCAGTAACAATACATGTAAGTAGCTCAGTTGGTAAGAGCGTTTGTCCACTGAGCCGAAGCTTGGAGGTTTGAATTCTGCTTTTAAGGTAAACAAAACATCATTGGTTTGAGCGGTCAGATCCACAGACCCACAGGTTGGCAGTGTGATTCCTGTTCCCACAGATGAATGTGGACGCACTGTGTCCTTGGGCAAGACACTTAACCCACCTCGCCCCTAGTGTCTGCGTACACTGGTGTGTGAATGGGTGAGTGGTGCCTTTGAGTGCCTTGAAGGTGGTACATAAAAATGTGACCATTTACGATATTTTTTAGCAATACAACCACCAGTTTAGATCGATAGTCTACACTTAATGTTGTACGTTACACATTGCACCTTCAGCAGTATTACAAATATTCTGCAAACTTAAAGATTCCATGACGATAATGTTATGATG